>SJXQ01007202.1:12384-150640 GCA_006408695.1 Aepyceros melampus | reverse complement strand
AAATGAACACAACATTCTAAAGCAATTATACTCCAATAAAAATAATACATAAATACATAAGGAAAATAAAAGATCATTGTAGGTTGCTGGCTGTCTGAGGGTTAGACTTCTGGTCACATCCATGACCCTGCAGTGTGAGATCTGCTTTTAGCGGCAGCTTTCTTCATGTAAGAAAATGATAAATGACACTTGTCCTTCTTAATAAGCAGGACTGGGTTAGGATTATCAGAAAGTCAGTACTTACACCCAAGAAAATGTTGCCAACAAACCCAGAAAATTCCATCCGATTTGCTAAAGTGAAAAGCTCTACCCTGATTGTCTGGAAACCTCACTGTCTCCCCACTCTGGCTCTTTTATGAGTTATCATAACCAGCGGTAGCTGTAATGTAACTGACCAGCACTGATGATGAAATCAATAACCACTAAAACAAAAATAAATGGTGTTTGGGGTGTAAGAAACACTTAGCCATTTTTATCTTAGGGAAAGTACATCTGACTGAAGTGTGCTCCAACTCCTCATATTTCACATTTTTTAAAAAATAAACTCCAATTCTGCTAGAATTTCTGCAGTGTCTAATCAATATATATAATGGTGGCCTGTCTCTCTGGGCTCAAATAGAATCAGTGCGTCATTTAGGGAGGAAATGCTATGTCATTTAATTCCATTAAAAATCATTTCCTGGTGGGAATTTATTTAAAGCTCTCCCTATTCCAGCTCAAAAGCTTTCACACAAGGAAGCTTTTGGGAGGAAACAATGGAGAACTTAGTTTCAAGTCTCTCAAAACTTAGGATGTAAGAGGTAAAGTGATGCCTCTTCATCCTCCCCATAAAAATAGCTTTAAATATGTAAATATTTTAATGCCACTTTTCAGTGGAATAAAGTGAGATGATACCACTTTGAAAGCCTCAAGGTCATTAGTTCATTTTTAAGGGTCACCGATTCCTAAGTTTCCACATCCTGACTGATTCACCTGTTAAAATGATGGAACCATTTGGGAATATCGAGGTGTCATGATAGATTGGTCTTTTTGAAGGAATATGGTGATTTCTTCTATTTCTATTTTTCTATTTAATACAGCTGAACGTGAAAGCTGCAGGGAGCTCTGTGTCTGAGCTAGGAAACCCGCTGGAATAGGTTGTGATTTAAGGAGGAGGATTTATGGAATCACCAGGAAGAGACAACACAGTTTAGCAAGAAGTTTCCAGAGAAGAAGTCTGGGTATAGAAGATGGCATAACTTGGGACCTTGAAAAAAGCCGTAGTAAGCCTCTAATGATAAAAACAAAAAGTGTATCCTCTAGACAATATATGTGGGTATCTATAATTTACATTAAATCTACAGACATAAATCAAAATTGACCTATGAGTTTCTACTTATATCTCTTATCTATTACTATTTGCTTAAAATATATAGGGTGACAAGGGCGGCTACATCTTGCATTGTCTATTCTGGTTAGAGCATGAAAGTACGAAGAGATTGTGATTACAAGCGTTTGTGATTCAATCAAGTAGTAAGCACTGTCAAGATGATTTATCTAATCAGCCATTATGTGGGGCATATGATTGCCGACGAGTAGTCTGCTGTCTTAAGAGTCAGGCTATGGATATTTAGGTTATGATTTTAGAGTGTAAGAGGACAAAATTAATTGCCTGCCTAACTCAGAGCCCCATTCAGAAGAGACTAACAGGCAAAGGCAAAAAAGCATGATCTCCCATGCTGACTTGATTGGCTCTGATAGAACCACAGCAGGAAAGGTTTGTGACTGTCACACCTGAACTAGGTTTTGCTGACTCATGGGGCACACACATTTTGAGGGACACATGCAGTGAATTTGCAAAGTAAATGAATAAAGTCACATGTAAAGTATAACTATCTGGTCCTTTTCATAGCATTAACAGTGAAACAATTTCAGATGGGCTATTGACAAAAAAAAAAATACTTAAAAATAACATGAACTTGTGGTCCTGCAGTCGTCGGCAACTCTGTGTGAGCCCGTGGACTGTAGGGCAGGCTCCTCTGTCTGTGCAAGTTTCCAGGCAAGGACACTGCGGCGGGTTGCCACGCCCTCCTCCAGGGGATCTTCCTGACCCAGGGATTGAATCCTGTCTCTCACATCTCTTGCATAGGCAGGTGTGTTCTTTACCACTAGGGCCACCTGGGCTGCCTTGTCAAATAACAATTTGTCAAGACTTCATTTGAAGTTTTCCCCTCCCTTTGTAAGTAAAAGAATCATTTTAGTTGCTTTCTTTCCCCACTTTTTTTCCCCTTATTCAGTGAACAATACTACCTCTTCTGGCCCATATGAGACCTGCTTCGTGGAGCAGAGCCTGTTACAATAACAGAACTCTCAGAAGCATTTCCTGTGTTAGAAATCCATCCCTTACTTCCTTCAGACTGTTATCAAAGTTGATTAATCACCTATATTTTAGGCTCTTTGTCTCTGACTTCCTCTGATTTATGTTGTAAATTGTTGTACACCATGTGAGAGTAAATAGGATCCTTTTTGCTCATCTTTTTAGTGCAAAATAAGTCCATTGATAATAGTAGAGAAGGAATAAGAGAAGAGAGGAGTCTTTTTTTTTTTTTTTTTTGGAAGCCAAAGAGCTCAGTACTTATCTTGGGGCTCTCAGGTCACTGCTTGCTTAGATTTGGAGACCCTGTTTCAAACACTGCAGTTTGCAGTCCAAAGGACCAGACTTTTTCTATATAATTTATTTGAACACAAGTGTCTTCTTGATTGGGTTCTTTATTTGTCCATTTTGCCAAATTATCTACAAGTAGGAATATTGAAATAAGATCTTTAGCAACTTATTCTGGATGTCAATTTTCTCTTGAAGGACAGTTATTAAAAAAAAAAGTCCTAAGATGGCTCACTTGCTTCTTTTTGGTACAAAGCAATGTCATCATTTTTTTGAGTATTATATTTCTCCTCAATAATTGATATGTTACATTAAAGGAACACAAAATGGTCTTAATTATACAGTAATGATCAAGGCAAAGAGTGTTTCCTGGGAACTAATGGTGGCCTGAGAGGACATGATGGCTTGAGGTCCAGCTGGTTAATAAGCCGCAGGAAATGCTGTGGGCCAAGATCTCTATTATTTCACTGAGATGAAAATGAACAAAAAAAGGGGGACGGCAAAATGGACTTTTCTCCGCTAATGGGTAAAATGGCCTCATTTTGGATGCAGAAGACATTTCAGTAGAAAGAATGTGTTTCATAACAGCTAAATCATAATTTTCAGTGATTTTTGCTTTTTGTTTTTAACACAGTGCAGGATAGAGGATATTCTACTTTTGATTAGAAATTTTAATGCAACTGAAAGTACTACACAACTTTGGAGTTTTGTCTAGTCTTTTGTGTGCCATAAAACGTTATGACCAACATTTGTTGTGATAGCTTTTTTTTTTAATGTATGTGGGGTAGATATATATTTATAAACTTTTAATGTTAAAAGGTTACTTTTGTAAACATTTAGAAAATAGTTATCTAATAAAAATCAAAGTACAGGCTTTATTTTCTTTTGTTTCTAGGATTCTTTCAAATGTTAGGGAAAGATAGCTGACTAAAAAGATAGCTTTAAGGCCTTAAGTAGTTTTACTTAAATTATAAATACAAGGTTTTGTTGTTTTTCAGTCGCTGAGCTCAGTCCTGACCGACTCTCTGAGACTCCACGGACTGTAGCCCCCCAGACTCCTCTATCCATGGAATTTTCTAGGTGAGAATACTGGATTGGGTTACCATTTCTTTCCCCATGGACTCTTCCTGACCCATGGATTGAAACCACGTCTTCTACATTGGCAGGCAGATTCTTTACCACCGAGTCCATAACAAATGTGACCGCTGTCTTTTCACATTTGTTACGTGACAGTAACCAATTCTTGCTCAGTTCATCTATAGAGATTTTGTGAGGAGTTGGCATTTGAACATCTTGAGAGAGATTCATCTCCCAGTGAATGATATTCAACAAAATTGAGATAGTCTCTATCAGAGTAGCTGAAGGGGATGTTCATATGATCAGGATCAGTATGTACAGAAATGCAGACATCCTTAAAATAATTCCTAAGTGCTTTGTGTTTTTCAAATGAGTGAAACAGTTTGAATAAATATAACAAGTTTAGAATGAGCATTTAGAGCCATGTCACCATCTGCTGAATGGATTAGAACCCAACTGCAAGGTCAGATTCACACCTCAAACGGTGCTCTCTTGCATGGGGCAGAGGAAAGAAATCCAGAAGTCTCTACTCCAGCAGAGTAGCTCTACCTCCCTTAGGAAATTCTTCCAGATAGATTTATTGGAATCTAAGAATGTCCTCTTTAAAATGCATTGGACCCCTTGGTATATCATAGGCACCATAGAAAAGTCACCTTCATTTTGACATGAAATGGCTCAAAAATTAAATTACTTTTCTCAACGTATCTCATATAATTTCCATTAAGAAAATACAGATTTTGTAATGGTTGGTTGAGAGAAGTTATTTTGAAATAAAAAGGAAATGTGCCAGGGAAGAATACAAGAGCAGAGAGCTGTGAGTCATCAGACACACTTTAGGGGAAGAGAGGGAAGAGAAGGGAGCTGAATCCAGGAATGGAGAGGCAATGGTGATCCAGACAGAAGAGTCTGGCAGCCAATAGTACATGTGTTTCCACAGACCTGGATGTGACTTTGTCACTCAGCATGCACACACGTGCATGTACACACACGCAAAGCAAGAGTGAGTTGCAACCGTTTTGAATGTTAGTGCTATTTGGCCCTAAAGAGCTTTTCTGATGAGATGAATCCTGCCAAATAATAGTTTTTGACCCAGTTTGAGCCTTCAGCGTGTCCTAGATGTTTGTTTTCTCAATCACATGGCTACAGAGATCAAACGCAGTGTCTGTCAAGTCCAACCCTCCCATTGAAGGAGTTAAAAATGCGGGAGTGTTGGGGCCCATGTCTGCAGTGTGGTGCTGACCTTGCACTTGAGGCATATTTGAAAGCTTGGGTTTCTCATGGAAGCTTAGAACATGGCAGGATGAAATAGGTTTTTTTTTCCTTTTGATATTAAGTAGCTGAGAGAGTGACTAGAGACCCAGCTCTGTTTTCCATGTATGCACGTGTAATCCAGATTATTTTTAAAAGTTTATCTACTTCTCACTTGATGGCAAAACTTTTGAGACAACAAACTCCTTCATTCTTCACTGTTGTGTGTGTGTGTGCACACACATGCTCAGTCATGTCTGACTTCACAATCCCATGGACTGTAGCCCACCAGGTGCCTCTGTCCCTGAAAATTTCCAAGCAAGAATACTGGGGTGCCATTTCTTACTCCAGGGGATCTTCCCAACCCTAAGATTGAATCTGTGTCTGTTGTGTCTCCTGCGTTGGCAGGTGGAGGAAGTCAGATACATTAATATTGAATGCATAAGTGAATGCTAAATGCACCTGAATATTCTGGGTACTAGTCTGTATGTTCTTTTAGCATTATAGTTAGGTAAGTTTTCCCATAGATTATCAAAGCTTTGTATATGTGTGTGTGTGCTTTGTTATTTAAAAACAAAACAAAACAAAAAATGTTGGCCTTGGACAGAAACACCACACTCTTCTAGATGTAAATATTCTATCTCTTGATCTGTACTATGAGCTGGAGATAGAGATGGATTAGAGACTCCTGCGTTACAAAGATAAACCAAACACACGTAAAAGATTTCTTGAGAAATGAAAGCAAGTAGTAAAGTGTTGAATGAGTGAAACAAGAAAAGCAATGCTTTCTGCCTTTAAAGGAATTGGAGAAAATGATTGTGGAGAGCAATTCGAGACTCAGAAACTCCATGAATCAATATAATTTGTATACACAAAAGGAAGAAGCAGAATTTCAACCCCCACCCCAAAAGGATCCCTTTGGTTAATTTGTTTCTTTGTCCAAGTTTACTCAGTATGACCTGAAGCTTTCTATCCAAGAACAAGGTTGACAAGTTTCACCTCTTATGATTGTTAAATCCCTTCTCTTATTAATTATTAATTGGAGTCATTACCTGGTAGAACCCAGTCTGCATATTTGCCCTGCCTAATTCATGCTGAGGTGCCCGGGGATACAGAGGCAGTATTCCCTCCATGAATCTGTAAGTTTCATTTGTGGCAGAATCTCCACAAAAGTATTGTCAAGGGCGTATAGTCAAGTGTGTTGATGGAAAATTAGGAGAATATAAATATGTAAGAACTGGGAAATATATAATCTTAAACACCCCGCATTATTTTTATTAGCCCTCTTTCTCACAGCCTGATGAGGCCTTGGATACTAATATAAAGACCAAAATTAGACATTTCTCTGTGGAAGTTTATTGCTCAGTCTGCAGTGCACGCAGTGTTGATTCTAAAGCTCTAACTCAAACGACATTGTTTGAACCTCTGGCCAAAACCAGGACAGGAACAGACTCACAGATATAGAGAATGAGCATGTAGTAACTGAAGGAGAAAGGAGTAGGGGAGAATAAATTAGAAATATGGAGTTATCTAGTGGAAAGAAAACACCTGTCAAGGCAGGAAACATGGGTTTGATCCCTGGGTCGGGAAGATACCCTGGAGAAGGAATGGCAACCTACTCCTGGAGAATCCTGTGGACAGAGGAGCCTGGTAGGGCCCAGTCCATGGGGTCACAAAGAGTCAGACACGACTGAGAGGCACACATACACTCACACACATGTGAAATTAGCAGACACAAGCTACTGTATATAAAACAGGTAAACAACAAGGTTTACTGTATAGCACCAGAAACTATACTCAATATCTTATAATGAACCTGTAATGGAGAAGAATCTGAAAAAGCATATAGATAAGATACATATATAGGTAGATAGGTATCTGAATCATTTTGCAATACACCTGCAACTAGCATAATATTGTAAACCAACTAGACTTCAATTTACAAAGACAAAAGCCCAGGACCTAATTGTTGCTGTGGTTGTGAATTGTGGACAAAAGTATTTTCTAAGAGGATGTATTTTTCTTTTAGTTGTCATTCCTAGCTTCACAACAATGTATGTAAGAAGTCACCTCTGACTTTGACACGCTCACACATACCCACATGTGCACAGGCTTTCAAACATAAATGCACAAATACATAAACATATTATACGTGAAGATTTGTTACGATGTAGCTCACTCTCAAATCTCTTTCCTGTTATGCTGATAATTAAGATGTACGACTTGCCAGGGTTGAATTAATTTTTTCTCGAGATTGAGTTGAGCTTAAGACACCAGAATATTTGGGTGTTTCTAAGATAAGTAGCTTCTCAAAAACTTTGAGGCTCTGACATCCTGTCCTTAAAATGTTCCTTGTTGAAATGTAGATAGAAAGAAACATTAATTACGTAAAAATGAAAATATGTGTAACTTGCAAAACTACTTCTCATTGAGTGCATGTTAAGGGCTTGGTCGCATTACAGGATCCATGGTGAGGGCATTACCCACATATTGCAGATGATGAAACCCTCATGGAATGAAAATGACTGGAACAAGTTGCCCAAAGAGTATGAGAGGGAGTTTCAGCTCTCTCTCTCTTCTATTCCATAGCTACAACATCAGTCATAAAAGCACAAATAGCCCCACTCTTTTTACATGCTAACTCGTTCTGCTATACTCATTCAGCCTTATATATGTTTTATGCTCGATGTAAAAGTCACAAAATTTTAGTGCCAGAATGGACCTTTTTTTCGTAATTGGGTGCTGCATTCCTCTCTTTTAAAGTTCCCTTTTCTCTGAAAAATCTATAAAAATCAATAGGACTATCCGTTGACTTTCAGGTGGGTTTTAATTTTCATAAGCTTTTAACCTCAAATCTTATCCATAGCCCATCTGGCTTAAGAACCAGCTACATTCCAAAGGCATAGGTAAGGTCAAACCCGTGGGAAAGTGGGTTTTTCTTCCTGCACTGTGAGCCTTTCCCCTGACCACACGTACAGAATGAGCAGGCCTTCCCAAATTATCTCTGGGGAAGAAGCCGGTTTTCTATGTGCATCCATTTCCGCTGTGTTTGAGTCCACCTGATGCTACTTGATTCGGCATTTACGGCATGTTTCCAGCGTGTAGCACGTAGAGTTCGCCAGGTTCAACCCAACACTGACTGGTCTCCAGTCAGCTCCCTGAGATGAATTCACTAAGGCACGGATGCCATGAAATCCTCCTTTTCTATCGCGGGCTTAAGTCACGTCAGTCATGTCTGACTCTTTGTGACCCCATGGACTGTAGCCTGCCAGGCTCCTCTGTCCATGGGATTCTCTGGGCTTGAATTCTGTTGTAGATTTCCATGCCCTCCAGAGCATCTTCCTGACCGAGTTTCTCAAGACTTCTACATTGGCAGGCAGGTTCTTTACCACTAGAGGTGCCTGAGAATCTTACTTTCAGTTTCTAAGTTCATATCAGCAATGCTTGTAACAGTCTTTGATCTGATATTAGTAAGACATCAGACCCCTCCCCCAGCAAAAACGTTCTCAGTAATTCACAACATCCAAGCTGCCGGTGCACTGAGAAAAACTGAAGCTAGTGCAACATTTGTTTGACTGGGATGTATATTATAATTTGTATGTGTGTATTGAGCTAATATGTGTTAAATATTTAAATAATGAGTGAGAATCACTGTTAGAGCATGTAAGTCACTAGAACACATCAGAAAAGTAAACATCACCACTCACCTGGGCCAGAGAGTCAGGGCAGATTCTATCCTTCACCCGCAATAGGAAAATGAGCTGAGAAGTAACAGAATTCATCAGCAGTGGCCAGAGAAGTAGGAAAGAGCATGCATCCAATCAATCAAGATGACTGACAGAATGTATGAACATTATAATGAAACATAACGTCTTGCTACATGCATCACTAGAAATGGCCTAGCCTGGGCATTAGCAGCTAGAGCAAGTCAAGTTTCATAGCTGAGTAGGACCAGTCTTAAAATCTGCATGATACATGTACTTCAAGTAAACCGAAAGGATTGAGAGGAGCCAGGTAGACCCCAAGATGCTGCATAACAATGACAAGTGGGGTGCTTCCTGCACTGTGTCAGTCCTTCAGAACTTCTGATAGAATTTAGTGCTGACGCTGAAGCTCCAACACTTTGGTCACTTGATGCAAAGAGTCGACTCGATGGAAAAGACCCTGATGCTGAGAAAGACTGAAGGCAAAAAGAGAAGCAGGTGGCAGAGGATGAGTTGGTTAGACAGCATCACTGGCTTAATAGACATGAATCTGAGCAAACTCAGGGAGATAGTGGAGGACAGAGGAACCTAGCGTGCTGCAGTTCATGGGATTGCAAAGAGTCAGACACGACTTAGCAGCTGAACAGCAAGTACATTTTAATCCAAACTTTAAATATGTATATGTCTAACTGCTCAGGGCCATTGAGAACAGGCCTGCTTACCACTTCTTCATTTTCACTGTGACAGACACCTAGTCCATCCTAAAGGAAATCAGTCCTGAATATTCACTGGAAGGACTGATGCTGAAGCTCCAACACTGGCCACCTGATATGAAGCACTGACTCAGAAAAGACCCTGATGCTGGGAAAGATTGAAGGCAGGAGGAGAAGGGGACGACGAGGATGACACGGTTGGATGGCATCACTGACTCTATGGACATGAGTTTGAGCAAGCTCCAGGAGTTGGTGATGGACGGGGAAGCCTGATGTACTGCAGTTCATGGGGTCCCAAAGAGTCGGACATGACTGAGCAACTGAACTGAACTGGGACACCCAGGATGTAGCCAGTTCCCTGTGGCCACAGTCCAGGTGAAGATGGTCCTTTTCAAAACTATCTGTCTGAGCATTCCTGTTTCATCCCGAAGGAGACTGCTCAGTCTACATGCTCTTGATCTTGCTGCCGGCCTCATTTCTTGGTTACACGGTACAGAGGGGACACAGAGCATCATCATTTCCCTCATCCCCGATCTCATGTGTTTAAAGTCAAACATCACTGCTCTGATTTTAATGTTTTCTAATTACTTCTGAGTTAGAGAGTCCCTGCATGTGCTTATAAGCCTTTCGAGTTTCCTTTGTTTCTGAATCCCTTCTGTATTTTCTCCATCTGTCCTTTGTCAGTGTTTGCTATTGCAAAGATATTTTAAAATATGCTGCTTGTGATATTTGTTGAATAGAAACTCCTGATTTTGACAAAATTGTATTCACCTTGTGCTTTGTGCTTTTAGGATAAGGAATTCCAAACCTATGCTACTGTAAGCATTATTCTTATTTTAATTATTAATAGTAGTATCATGTGGGCCCAGTCGTTCAGTCGTGTCTGACTCTTTGTGGCCCCAGGGACTGTGGCCCACCAGGCTCCTCTGTTCATGGGCTTCCCTGGGCAAGACTACTGGCAGGGGTTGCCATTTCTTACTCAAGAGGATCCTCCTGGCCCAGACCCAGGGATCAAACCTGCATCTCCTGCGTTAGTAGGCAGATTCTCTACCACCAGTGCCACTGGGGAAGCCCAACAATAATAGCAACAGGCTTTAAAACTAGTTTTGCCATTCACACTTGGGTTTTTAGTCCCCTTGGAATTCAAATTTGTATATGGAGCTGTTGCTTTCGTCCATGTGTGAGGAATCATGTGTCTCTACACCCTTACTAAGCAACCTGGTCTTCCCCCATGACATATAGCCTGGAATGTGACCACTTACCCTTCAAGGCTAACTTCAAAGGCTATTTTTTCTAAGCAGAATGCTGCCTATTACAAAACTCAAATGAATGAAAATGAGCACCTCTCAAAATGTGTTTACAGTGAGTTGTCTCAGAATGGAATCTAAGAACATCCTGGAAAAGCTCTGGTAGGCTTCCTTCTTTAGGCCCCATCAGGGTACCAGATTCAGACTGAATTTTGGATCAGTTCAGTTCAGTTGAGTCGCTCAGTCATGTCCAACTCTTTGCCACCCCGTGAATCACAGCACACCAGGCCTCCTTGTCCATCACCAACTCCTGGAGTTCACTCAGACTCACGTCCATTGAGTCAATAATGCCATCCAGCCATCTCATCCTGTCGTCCCCTTCTCCTCCTGCCCACAATCCCTCCCAGCATCAGTCTTTTCCAATGAGTCAACTCTTCTCGTGAGGTGGCCAAAGTACTGGAGTTTCAGCTTTAGCATCATTCCTTCCAAAGAACACCCAGGACTGATTTCCTTTAGGATGGACTGGTTGGATCTCCTTGCAGTCCAAGGGACACTCAAGAGTCTTCTCCAACACCACAGTTCAAAAGCATCAATTCTTCGGCACTTAAGTTTCTTCACAGTCCAACTCTCACATCCATACATGACCACAGGAGAAACCACAGCCTAATAAGAAAACTATTTTCAGTGTTCACCTGACAACTTTTGACTTTATACCATGATTTTCAAGTAATAAGATGTTTGTGTCTCTATACATTTCTGACATGAATCTTATTCTGCCAAACCAAAAAATGTTGGCCATAGTACTTCTGAACATCAATCATTTATAGACACTTAAGATGCAATTAGTTTAGGTATGAGGAAAAGTCATTATAAAAAGTTTTTTAAGGTTGACTTTTGGAGATTTCACTTCTTTTATGTCCTGGTATAAGAATTTCTTCTTAAGACATATATTGATTTAACACAACATTGTAAATCAACTGCATTCAATTTTTTTAAAAAATAGAAAAAATATATTGACTCAAACCAATATAATTGTATTAGATGCTGATTTTGTGTGTATGTGAGGTATAAACTTACATATACACCTACATTTGCAAGAGTTCGAGCCTTCTTAGCGATAAGTGGATAGTGCTGCAGAGTCTGACGTCACTGTTGAGAGACCTTACTAAAGCTTGAGACCTAGGTCTCTGCCAAAACAGTACCTGATTAATTTGTGTCAAATAGTGGTGAATGCTTCATCATTGCTCGAGTGGGAAAGACTTGGCTGCTTGCAGCCTTTCTGAAGCCCGCCTCAAAGGTTAAGGAGTGATATATGGGTTCTAAATAAAGACTTATCAGGTTACTATACATCAGAGCACTGATAAGACTGCCTTAGGAAATCGCCAAATGGAACAAGGACCTATTCAGAAAATGTTGGTTTGTAGATAGACCATCACAATGGGACCCATCTAAGTGACAGCATGGCTTAAGTATGGAATTTTGACTCCCCGGTCAGGAAATCCTAGGGCTGGAACCAAAGCCTGGCTCAGCTCTTGAGATGAGGCCAGCATCCAGGTTGTTTTTCTGCTGCATGCTGATTTTCTGAGACGTGGGAGTTCTGGAAGATAAGAACAGAATAGCCTATTAGCTCCAACATGTAGCCCTTGTCTGATGGACAAAAGGAGCGGGAGGCCTCTTGTGCAGTTCCATTTCCCTGGATGTCCTCACAAGCTGAGCACAAACTTGAAATCCTTTTGCGAGAATGGGAGCGAGAAAGAAAGCTATGTGAGCCACAGATGCAGAATCTGAGTCCTTCTTTTCATTTTTTTTTATCTGAGTGGAATCAAGGTGCTCTTAGGGCTCACTTCAAGTTCAAAAAACTGTGCTTCTATATTTTGCTTTCCATTTCAGCCTGTGCTTTTTATTTTTTGAAGTATAATTGATTTACAATGTTGTGTTAGCTTTGGGTGTACATATATATATATATATATATATATTCTTGTTCAGATTCTTTTCCCTTATAGGTATCACAAAATATTGAGTATAGTTCCCTGTGCTATACTGTAGGTCCTTGCTGGCTATCTATTTGATATCTAGTAGCGGGCTGCCGTCTATGGGGTCGCACCGAGTCAGACACGACTGAAGTGACTTAGCAGCAGCAGCAGCAATGTGCCTGTGTTACTCCCAAATCTTGTGCTTTTTCTAGCTATGTTATGTGTCATCATTTAATGATGGGACTCTCTTAAAACATAGCTGGGTCTTATCATAGACACAGAAATACTAAGGCATAGAATTTTGTGAAAATCACCCCAGAGAATGGAACTGGTGTGAGCATCCAGGGAATCCTTTCCCTTATCTAATCTAAGTCACTCTAGCTGTCATTCCCTGATTTGTTTCTGATAGAGAAATTGAGCCTATTTGCACAGTACAGGCAGTAGCAGTAGAGTTGTAACATTGAAAGCAGACAGAGCAATTGACTAGTGTGTTTCTGGTTATTACTTTAGTACTGGCATTATCATACAGTGTGTATACTGAGGAAACAACTTTTCATAACATGGTTGGTAGACTGTAATTTGTAGAGACTGGAAAATTGTGGACTTCAGATTCAGACTTAGGCCTGACTAGTCCTGAAGTCTATCCATTTTTTCTCTATTATATTGTTCTCCAGAAATCATGAAGAAGGAAAATCCTGGTTCATAAAACCCAGACAGGTATTATAGCATTTAGAGGACACTTGGGGAGAGCATATTTAAAGCAGGCTTCAGGAGAATTCCACAGTTGTACTGAGGAACAACATCTGAAAGGGGCAGGGGATTGGAGGGTTAAGCAAAGCCACAAGTTCAATAAATCGTATCATCACAGTTTCCTTTGTGCAAATGCATGCTAACTGAATGTGATGCATATAAACTTATGATACTCAAAATTTATCACAAAAGTTACTAGAATGCTTAGTAAACAGTTGCGATTTGCATGAACATGTTCACATTTAACCACAGAAGGAGTTAGTGTTCCAGATGAAATATCCATTGTAGCTGCATAAAGTGATAGAAATAACT
This sequence comes from Aepyceros melampus, assembly GCA_006408695.1. Lineage (NCBI taxonomy): Eukaryota > Metazoa > Chordata > Mammalia > Artiodactyla > Bovidae > Aepyceros > Aepyceros melampus. The sequence continues at coordinate 136,975 of SJXQ01007202.1, read as the reverse complement.
CAGTCCAACCTTAGTCACCCTCGTAATCATGGTAATCATGGTAGCCTCAGGTTACATTGCCGTCATCATCACTTATTCTCTTAACCACATGATCAATCTTTATGGGCTTCATCAAAGAAAAGCCTTCAGCCAGGCTCAGCTGTGTCCTGGGTTGGGGTGCTGGGGGCGGATGCAGAGGCGTGGTGGACCCAGCTGACCCACCAAACAGGAGCCAAGTCAACACTGACTTTGTCTCAGATTGTTGCTCTTTGACTCCTCTGTAGAACACAGCTTCATTCTGTCTCCGAATGTCTGTGTTTCCGTTTGGGACAAAGTTCTGAGAATTCTTCAGCTCTTTAGGTTTTTAAAAGTTTTTCATAGCAACCTGCATTTCATACTGTCATAAAAAGTGAAAGTGAAAGTGAAATCGCTCAGTTGTGTCCGACTCTTTGTGATGCCATGGACTGTAGCCTACCAGGCTTCTCTGTCCATAGGATTTTCCAGGCAAGAGTACTGGAGTTGATTGCCATTTCTTTCTCCAGGTCATATTGTCATAACATGGGTTTAAAAGAAAGATAGAGCATGGTTTTGTCTTGGAGGAGTTTTGAATATCATCGATAAGATAATAAATGGAAAAAAATATAAGCAGAATTGGAGTCATTTTTCTACCATTAACATATTAACTTGTTGTATTAGACAAGCCTGTTCTTGTGTCTGGACCAGTGTAAAGTGTTTGACGACACTATGTCCTATCCAAGTTCCATTTGAACTTACTTATTCTATCATTCTTGTAAATGATGCCAGTGGATATGGCACAGTAGAAAGGTCAACAGGTTTCAAGGAAGGAGAAAGAGAGAGAGAGTCAAATGGGTCAGAGAAGTTTTGTATTGGACAAGCTCTTGGCTGACATTAAAAGCAGTCAGCTGAATGGATAGGTCAAAGCAAGGGGGGTTATTATCAGTTCAGTTCAGTTCAGTTCAGTCGCGCAGTCGTGTCTGACTCTTTGCGACCCCATGAATCGCAGTACGCCAGGCATAAATAAATAAATAAATAAATAAATAAAGTCCCTTCAAAAATAAAAAAAAAAAAAAAAATAAAAGATGATGCTGTACTCTCTCCCTATATATATATGTATTTTTTTTTAATTTGACCTATGTTTTATTAAGTTCATTCTGACAGCTTGGTGGAGAATACGATACAGAAAACACAAGTTGGACAGTATAAATATATATATTTATATATACTTATATATAAATGTATATGTTTATATATTTATAAATATAGCATATGCATGTTCTCAGTTTATTCTAAGTACTGTTATTCCCACTCTATAGATGAGGTGGCTCAGTGGTACAGAATCCATCTGCCAATCAGAAGACACAGGAGACGCAGGAGACCCATGTTCAGTCTCTGGGTCGGGAAGATCCCCTGAAGGAGAAAATGGCAACCAAATCCAGTATTCTTGCCTGAAGAATCCAAGGGACAGAGGAGCCTGTAAGGTTGCATCCCATGGAGTCGTAAAAAGTTGGACACAACTGAGCACATACTTATCACAAACAGTATAATATTAGTAATCATTAGTAGTTATCTCTTTCCCATCTAGGACTCTAAGATTTTGAAGCCATAGTTTTATATGAAAGACATAATTTTGCATTAACTCTGGTAACTGAAAGAGTAGATGGTGTCACACCTCAATTGTGCGTCTTGTACATAACTACAGGAAGCGGCATGATCTCTTACAACCCAACAATACTGCAGTATACGGACCAAAATATTACCTCAGAACTTTTCCCCAGGCTGCCCTCTCTGCCTGGAATATTCTAGCTCCTGTCTCACTCCCACAGACTCTGAGATGGAAGTGATTTATGCTCAACAATATATAGCTCTCTACTCCCTCCTAAGCATTCCAGCTGTTTGTGCTTAGGTAGGGCTGTGAACTCAGACACAGTCAATGGTCTGTTAACAGTGGAGAAAAGTACCATATAACCTTCCCCCTTTTTGGTAGAGAATGTGGCAGCTGTGTGGGGAGATGGGATTCCATGTGATGGACCTGATTCACCAAGAATACAGCTGTCTCACACAACATACTTTATGTAAGCAAGAGATAAACTCTTAAGTGTTCAGCTATGATGATTTGGGGGCTACTTGTCACTACAGCTTAAGCCTGGCCATCTTGAATAATATATACCATTTACATCCCACCCCCACACCAACCTTACTTCCCCCACCCTTGACTCCTACCTCCCATTCCACCTGTATAAAATTCCTTGTCAATTTTCAGATCATGATTTACCTTCCTCAGACTCATCGTTTCTTAAGCAGGTCCCAGCATCACTTATGAAATGGATGTGAATTTGAGCAAATTCCAGGAGACAGTGGAGGACAGAGGAACCGGTGTGCTGCAGTCTGTGGTGTTAAAAAGAGGTGGACATCACTTAGCAACTGAACAACAAAAACTGTTACAATTTTTATTATTGAGCCCCATTTTTCTTTAAAATTATTTCCCTCATAATTTGGAATTACATATTTACACAGTTGTCTACTTGTTTTTTCCTGGTCTCCACCACTAGATTGTAAAATATGCAAGGAATCTATAAGGATATATAAGTTTTACTTTTCACTGAAACAGTAAAGTAAGCTAGGGCTTAGAACACCACTAGGTCTTAGGACAGTGTTTTATTCTTTTTAAATAAACGAACATCAACCCATCAAAAGAGGTATATACAAAGTAGCAGGAATTTTGTTGTTTCATAATATGGACAATGGTATTGTTGGAAGAAAGACAAAACCACTGGATTATGTGCCAGGCCAGGAATTTGTACAGAGACTTTACTACAAAAAGGTTTTGTACACAGAAGAAACTCAAGGGCATTAAAAATTCACAGTTTAAAAGAAAAATCAGCAGACAGTCACGGGTAACAGCTGAAAAACAGAATCACACTGTCAGTCTCTCTCCCATTCTGGTAACCTCGTCTAAAAGCAGCAGCCGTCCTTTACAGCAGGAAGGAGCAGAGAAGGGTCACATAGAAGGCTCTGAGTCTTACAGAAGCCTAGGGACACAGCATCTCACCCCACTCCCAGCAGATCACTTTGTTGATTATAACAGGCACTTCTTTGCTATTCATGGGTACGGCAAAAAGAGGAAAGAAAAGGTAAAAAGGGAAGAAAAAAGAAAGAACATGAAGAAAAGGAGAAAGTAAGGAGGGAGGGAGGAAGAGATTGAGAAAGGAAGGGAAAAATAAACAGAAAGAAAGGTAGAAAAAAAAAAAGCACTTCTATAAGAGAGGAGATAATAGAAATGCAGGATCTTTCTTGAAGATAACTGTCTTCTGGCCTCTGAGGCAGACAATAAAGACCCAAGAGGAATCATGAATTCACAAGATTACTTCTTGAGTATTTCACTACACATTTTCACTGAGACTCCTCTCTCCTGGGTCATCCATTTCTGCCATCACTTCTATACGTAGAGAAAAGGGCATGCTCTCCAACACTGGGTCAGGAAGACTGGTTACCTATGAGCCTTTAGTTAGCACGCTTTTTATCTGGCTGTCCTTATAGTGGTTTTGTAACTGCTCGGTCTAGATAATACTTTATTAGGTAACAAAAAAAGCAGATACTATTACCTAAGCCCTACACCAGATATTCATTAGTTTGTAGTTATCCAGCACCCAGCTCTCTCCATATATAACACACCTTCCTAATAGCCTCCAGGCCTCCCCTTGGGGATAGTTTGAATGGTATGTAGTATCAGTGGGAGGTCACTAAGTGCCACCTCTCATTGCCAATTCCCACTTCGGAAGTGGGGAGCTTGCTCCTTCCTCCACCAGCTCCCTGCTATACCCAGGGTCCAGGCAATCACACACCGCTCCTGGGGTTGTAAATCCAGAGTAAGCGATACAAAAGAAGAGCGCACAGGCCAAGGTCAAATTCATTGCAGCACTTGGGACCCAAGGACCAGGAAGCTACTGAGTTGAAGCCTTGGTTAACTCCTGATGCCAGAGAAGCCCTAACTCTTGTCACTTTCTCAGATTCCTGCTGCCCCTGGTATCCTGCCCAGTAAATTCCTCTTTGGCTTAAGATATTTAGGGTTAATCTCTGTTGCACACAACCAAGAACTCAAATCAGGGCTGTTATATATAGCTATATAGGCTGTAACTTTGTATAAAAGAACCTAGCAAAAGAAACCAGGAGAGCTGAAATCCAGCCTGTGTTCCACTTGCCAAGGGGCTGTATTCTACTGCAGGAAAGGGTAGCATTTTCCAATTTCCACTGAAGTATTGTAGAGATAGGCAGTGGCCTTGCACCTAACTGATACATACGAATTTACTTCAGTTATAAAAGAGGCCTAGAGACTAAGTCATTGACGTGCAAACTGTGATTACAATAATGCAATGATAGTGCACTGGCCTATTCTGCTGCCCTTTTCTCTGTCTATAGTTGAACTACCTATTTACTGCTGCAAAATTTGAAATGAGGAGTGTTCTTGTAATGGTCCACCTTTCTATGAGAAGGCCTAACACAGTCATGGGTACCTGTAACTTGCCTCTAAGTATTAAAGGATCAGAATTTTAATTTAAAAAATATGTACATATATCTAACATTCTGTGCTATGATGTAGTTTTTAATACTTAACCCTTCATATTCATCACCACTGGAGCGGGGGTCGGGGGGTGGGAAAGACTAGGAAAACTTGAGAACTTTATACATATCTCAATTTCCTACAAGCTAATTTTCCCAATTTTACAGAGATCATGGAGAGGGAAAGATCAAATTATGCTGACAAAATCTAATCTCTTTGATTTTTCCACCATTGTTTTACGTCTCCCACATGTCTTTTTTCTCCCAATTTAGATCACAAATTTATCTGGAGGGTTTGTGAGTTAGTAGATACACCATGCCTAGCATGTGAATGGCATTTACTGATGAAAAGGAAACTAGACCACCACCAGTCCCTCCATTAGGAATCTAACAGTCATGTTCCCTTTCCTCTACAAAGTTTCCTTTTACCATGTGAAGTCCACCAGTCTTCCTTTCATGTTACTTTAAGACGCTGATCAAAATCTTTGTTCCTATTTCCCCTCCCCATAAAAGAAAATTAGATTTGTTTCCAGGCTTTAATCCTGCTAAGATAAAGTGAATCAGCTCTGTTTTCATTACTGTCCAGTCATCTCATCAATCATTGAAGGGAATCACTAAAAGCAATCAGCGAACAAGGTCAACAGCACTCAGCAGAGGGCCGATGAGATGGTACTTTAACAGATCAAAATGAAGAAAAGGATGACAGATTCACGGCCCTAAGAGGCCCAGTGCCACTCCTTAGGAAGCAGCCTTTAAGTGAGAAGGGAGATGAGTGAGAGAAGGGAATAATCTTTATTGTATAACAGTTCTCCTGATATCAAGCTTGTTAATGTAACAAAGAGCTAAATGGTTCATTCAGGCAGTTAGAATTGTCACTTCTTCTACAATGACTCAGGTTTTGGACTTTGAGACAAAGAACCTGACTATCTGTAGCTCCTGTTCTTCTCTAGGTATTTGTGTTGTCATGTCCAAAGATATCAGTTGGGGTTAAACAATTATAAGCACTAGAAACCAACTTTAATTAACATAGGTTAATTAACATAGGTTTGGCTTCCCTGGTAGCTCAGTGGTAAAGAGTTTACCTGCAATGCAGGAGCCACAGGAGACATGGATTCGATCCCTGGGTTGGGAAGATCCCTTGGGGCACGAAATGAAAACCCACTCCAGTATTCTTGCCCAGAGAATCCCATGGGCAAAGGAGCCTCATGGGCTATAGTCCATGGAGTCGCAAAGAATCTGACACAACTGAAGTGACTTAGCATGCAAGGGAATTTAGTGAAAGGACATTAAAGTTATGAGAATCAAAGATAAGCCTGAAATGCCAGGCTTCAGAAGGATAGAATCTGGATGCTCCGCCAAGGAAAGGATCTCAGAAACAGGAACTATTCTGTGGTCAGGACAGAATGAATTCTGACATCTTTGTATCTCTCTGAGATAGAAGGTCCTAGGATAAAGAGTTTAACTGGCCTAGAACTGGCCACATGTTTTCACCCATTTGCTTAGGACTATATAGATAAATTTGATTTTTAGCCCTCTGAAGGTGGAGGACTTGGGAGGAGAGATGGAGTAAGGAGGTGGTGGTGTTAATTACCTATAAAAAATCTGGATGTTATCAATACAAAGAGCAAGGTATCCTAGGTGGTCAAGATGAAATCAATGTGCAATACAGTGTTAACACAGAGATTATTTTAACCCCCAAGGTCAGGAGTCATCTATTCAACTTACACGAACACTACACACCGCATACAGCATATGTAGAGTTTTCATATGTAAGTTAACAGCCTCATTTCAATAAGTAACATGCTACCTGATGCCTCTTGAGAAATCTGTATGCAGGTCAGGGAGCAACAGTTAGAACTGGACATGGAACAACAGACTGGTTCCAAATTGGAAAAGAAGTATATCAAGGCTGTATATTGTCACCTGCTTATTTAACTTATATGCAGAGTACATCATGAGAAATGCTGGACTGGAAGAAACACAAGCTGGAATCAAGATTGCTGGGAGAAATATCAATAACCTCAGATATGCAGATGACACCACCCTTATGGCAGAAAGTGAAGAAATAAAGAGCCTCTTGATGAAAGTGAAGGAGTGAAAAAGTTGGCTTAAAGCTCAACATTCAGAAAACAAAGATCATGGCATCCGGTCCCATCACTTCATGGCAAATAAGTCAGGGAGCAACAGTTAGAACTGGACATGGAACAACAGACTGGTTCCAAATTGGAAAAGAAGTATATCAAGGCTGTATATTGTCACCTGCTTATTTAACTTATATGCAGAGTACATCATGAGAAATGCTGGACTGGAAGAAACACAAGCTGGAATCAAGATTGCTGGGAGAAATATCAATAACCTCAGATATGCAGATGACACCACCCTTATGGCAGAAAGTGAAGAAATAAAGAGCCTCTTGATGAAAGTGAAGGAGTGAAAAAGTTGGCTTAAAGCTCAACATTCAGAAAACAAAGATCATGGCATCCGGTCCCATCACTTCATGGCAAATAGATGGGAAAACAGTGGAAACAGTGGCAGACTTTATTTTGCGGGGCTCCAAAATCACTGCAGATGGTGACTACAGCCATGAAATTAAAAGATAGCTACTCCTTGGAAGGAAAGTTATGACCAACCTACACAGCATATTAAAAAGCAGAGATATTACTTTGTCAACAAAGTCCGTCTAGTTAAGGCTATGGTTTTTCCAGTGGTCATGTATGGATGTGAGAGTTGGACTATAAAGAAAGCTGAGTGCCAAAGAATTGATGCTTTTGAACTGTGGTGTTGGAGAAGACTCTTGAGAGTCTCTTGGACTGAAAGGAGATCCAATCAGTCCATCCTAAAGGAAATCAGTTCTGAATATTCATTGGAAGGACTGATGTTGAAGCTGAAACTCCCAATACTTTGGTCACCTGATGTGAAGAACTGACTGACTAGAAAAACCCTGATGCTGGGAAAGATTGAAGGTGGGAGAAGAAGGGGCCGAAAGAGGATGAGATGGTTGGATGGCATCACCGACTCAATGGACATAAGTTTAAGTAAATTTAGGGAGTTGGTGATGGACAGGGAGGCCTGGTGTGCTGCAATCCACAGGGTCCCAGAGTTGGACACGACTGAGCAACTGAACTGAACCTGATGCATGGTAGCTCTTCAATATTTTTTGAATGGATAAATTTCTCCTGCAATATTATTTGCTCTCATCCTTCCCTGTATGCCATTAATATTTCCTAATATTTAACAAGGGGCTTATCAGGTGATTCAGTGGTAAAATATCAGCCTGCCAATGCAGGAGATGCAGGAGACATGGGTTGGGAAGATCCCCTGGAGAAGGACATGGCAACCCACTCCAGTATTCTTGCCTAGAAAATCCCATGGACAGAGGAGTCTGGCGGGCTACCATCCATGGGATTACAGAAGTCAGACACAACTTAGCAACTAAACAACACACAGACACACACACACACAGGAATTCACTGGCAGTCCAATGGTTAAGACTCTGCACTTCCAACGCAAGAGGCACGGTTTCCATCCCTGATCAGGAAACTAAGATTCCACATGCCATGTGGTATGACCAAGAAAATACATATATTGGGGAGGGGGGGGGGGAGGAAAGTCTTGATGAAATAGAACCTCTAAAAGAGAAAATTCAATGCAGTGGAAAGAATATTGGAACAGAATCTTTTCTTGCTTCTGTCCAACGGACCTTGGGGACAGGTCACAATTGCTTAGGGTTTATAACTTCATCTATTCTAGAGGTAGATGCTGTTTAAGAATCTGTCCAATTCTACAGACCTAAAATCATAGTCACAAATATATAGATAACAGAGACTCAGCAAACTTAGAAAAAATGTTCATAATTTTCACAGTATGAAGTGGCTCTACCCTGAATCTGGACAGAAAGTAAAATCTAACTTACTTGGTAGTATTTAGGAGAAATTGCCAATATTGTAGAAAATCTAGATCACTGTTATCAAACGTTAGAAGAAAGGCAGCAGAATCAATTTTGCCAAGTAAAATCTTACATTGAATCCCAATGGCTAAAGCAAAAAAGGTAAAAAAAACTCATGACTGAAACAAAGAGGGATGGGTGGCTCCCCATCCTCACACCACACAGGGGCCCAGGACCTGCACCCTGTGACCGTTCTAAAAACAAGACGACTAATTTCATTCAAATAGGAAAAATTAGGGAAAAAAATTTCCCAAGGAAAAGTATATATGCTCTCTTCTAGTGACTTTAAAAATATTTGGATTGATTTATTAGTCTATCAATAATCAATTTTAATTTGAAAAACAATAAAATCAAACAGAAATCAATCCCTTACACCATTGACAACTAGCAACTATATATAGACAAAGACTACTGGGTCAAAGAGTGGAAATTTAGCTTCCAAAACATTTTACTATTTTAACACGCTAAACTGCAAAATATGAAGAAAACTCTCCAATATATAAATCAATAGCATTTAACATTTTGCTTATAATTGATAAATTTCAGCAAGACATTCTTCTCCTGTATAATTTTTTCTATAGAATTGCTTCAGAGGAAAGATAAATATGTCTCCAAAGCTAATTTAGCATCTATCCATTTTTTTAATTACCAAAGGAGAAATTACTGACAAATAGTAAATGACATAAACAAATTATCATCTTTGTAGTTAGTGATAGTGACCTTAGCAAAGAAAAATTGCTCTTCTCATAAAATCAGGGTTCTATCCATTCCTCACTTAGAAATATCATCAAAATCATGAAGATACTTTCAACTACCTTGGACCACAGGTTTCTACACATAAAATGCCAACCATAAAATTCAAACATTCTTAGTAAAATCATCTTTATTTACTTATTAACACTAATGTAGATAAAAGTATATCATTTTACCTTAAACAAGAGATTAATCTTGAAAACATAAACATGGTTCAATCTATTGAATCTTACTGGGTTTCAATGATACCATATTTTAGTCAAAGTAAAATGTTATGAAAATTTTTCTGTAACTATTTACTTATAAAGATTTGTGTCTGATAACCAGAAGGCTGGCAAAAGTTATCTCTTATTGTTAAAAGATACAGTATCTCTCCTCTACTTCCTGGTCTATGCTGATTCTGCCAATCCTTCTTCTGATCTTGTAATCAATGGTTTCAAGATTTTTAGTAAAGCTCTTAAGACACATTAGGTATAGCCAAGGGATGTGCAGTTGTTTTCAAGTCCCACCCTTATTCCTTCATCACTTACCATTTCCAGGGATGACAGCGCCATTTCTAACGGTCAGCAGCTATGATTCTGCCTGAAATCTTTCCCTGGCAGACAGAAATCTACTCAACATGCACATGGGCTAAACCATGATTTACTGGGAAATTAACAGTTTCCCTCCCTCACACTAACCCTCAACCAATGATGGACTGGAGCTGGTAGATAAATAGCTGGCCTGCAGCATTCTAGGTTCAAGTAACTGAGGTATCTTGTAAACAGCCTCCCAAAATTCCCAGGTAGAATTAAGGTCTATTTGGTCACTAGGGTAATTTGCTTGATATATACTCTTTATTAGCTGCCCTCCATTTCTTTCCTTACTCCCCCAGTTTTTCATGACTTCTATAATAAACTACTCACATTCAAATCCTTATCTCTAGGTCTGCTTCTGAGAGAACCCAAACTAAGACAAGGAAGTATAAGATGAATACAAAAGGGGTTCTACCTTTAAAGAATTCACAGCCTAGAATAGGAGACAAAAAATCAACAAAGGACAAAACAAATAGAGGAAAAATACACAATATTACATTATAAAAAAAGGTGTGCTGGCCCAGGTGAAGATATCAATTTAGAGTTTTCAATTTCCCATGTACCACTGCAATATTAGCTCATGGTCCTACCTACAACTAGAACTATTATCTCCATGGGGAAAAAAAAAAATCACAAGAGTATCTCTAATAGTCACCTTACTCTAAGATGTCATCCTACCTTATTGCCATCACTGATACTGTTCTAATACTTCCTGAATAATAAACAGCAGTCAAAGGATAACAAAGAGGGCAGAAATATTAACTTCAATTCCATGACATCTGTGGAACAAAAAGAGTAATACAGTGATTCCACCAGACAAGTGGATTCAAACTATAGCTACTATAAAATGAAATTCCACCCAAGGCAACTACAAAAGAGAGCAAAGCCAAATCAACATTCTGGTCATTGTTCACCATTACTTTCTGAAAACATACATTTCTAATCATTTTCATTGCAACATTAATGGAAAAATTATTGAAGAGCATTTTTTTTTTTTAAGCAGGTAACCTCTTATGGATCAACTACTTTAGATTAGATTTAGACTGGAGGTCCTTCTAGTCAAGGCTATGGTTTTTCCAGTGGTCATGTATGGATGTGAGAGCTGGACTGTGAAGAAGGCTGAGCGCCGAAGAATTGATGCTTTTGAACTGTGGTGTTGGAGAAGACTCTCGAGAGTCCCTTGGACTGCAAGAAGACCCAACCAGTCCATCCTAAAGGAGATCAGTCCTGAGTGTTCATTGGAAGGACTGATGTTGAAGCTGAAACTAATACTTTGGCCACCTCATGTGAAGAGCAGACTCATTTGAAAAGACCCTGATGCTAGGAAAGATTAGGGGCAGGAGAAGAAGGGGATGACAGAGGATGAGATGTTTGGACAGCATTACCAACTCAATGGACATGAGTTTGGATAAACTCCGGGAGTTGGTGATGGACAGGGAGTCCTGGTGTGCTATGCTTCATGGGGTTGCAAAGTCGGACACAGCTGAGCACTGAACTAAACTGAACTGAACTGAATTAGAAAAGGCAGAGGAACCAGAGATCAAATTGCCATCAGTTGGATCACAAAAAAAGCAAGAGAGTTCAGAAAAACATCTACTGCTTCACTGACTATGCTAAAGCCTTTGACTGTGTGGGTCACAACAAACTATAGAAAATTCTTAAAGAGACGGGAATACCAGACCACCTGACCTGCCTCCTGAGAAATCTGTATGCAGGTCAAGAAGCAACAATTAGAACCAGACATGGACCAACAGACTGGTTCCTAATTGGGAAAGGAGTACATCAAGGCTGTCTATTGTTGTCACCTTGCTTATTTAACTTATATGCAGAGTACATCATGTGAAATGCCAGGATGGATGAAACACAGCTGGAATCAAGATTGCCAGGATATGCAGAGAAATATCAACCTCAGATATGCAGATGACACCACCTTTATGGCAGAAAGCAAAGAACTAAAGAGCCTCTTCATGAAAGTGAAAGAGGAAACTGAAAAAACTGGCTTAAAACTCAACATTCAAAAAAATGAAGATTATGGCATCAGGTCCCATCATTCATGGCAAATAGATGGGGAAACAATGCAAACAGTGACAGACTTTTTCTTGGGCTCCAAAATCACTGCAGATGGTGACTGCAGTCATGAAATTAAGACACTTGTTCCTTGGAAGAAAAGCTATGGCAACCCAGACAGCATATTAAAAAACAGAGACATTACTTTGTCAACAAAGGCCCATACAGTCAAAGCTATGGTTTTTCCAGTAGACATGTATGCATGAGAGTTGGACCATAAAGAAAGCTGAGCACTGAAGACTTGATGCTTTTGAACTGTGGTGTTGGACAAGATTCTTGCGATTCCCTTGGTCAGCAAGGAGATCCAACCAATCCATCCTAAAGGAAATCAGTCCTGAATATTCATTAGGACTGAGCTGAAGCTCCAATACTTTGGCCACTTATGCGAAGAACTGACTCGTCAGAAAGACCCTGATGCTTGAAAGATTGAAGACAGCAAGAAAAGGGACGATAGAGGATGAGATGGTTGGATGGCATCACTGACTCAATGGACATGAATTTGAGCAAGCTCTGGGAGTTGGTGATAGACAGGGAAGCCTGGCCTGCTGCAGTCTATGGTGTTGCAGAGTGGACACTACTGAGTGACTGAACTGACTTTAGACTTAGTGGCTAGGAAAGGCCTGACTTGTATGGATGAAGAAGGCAAGCATTCCAGGCAACAGCTCGTAGGCCCCTCTCATGTTCAAGCCAAGTATGTGTAGTATAATCATTTTCTGCTTAGGTGAGCTTTTTCAAAATTCATTAAGTGACCAAAATATGACATTACTGAAAATGATGTAAGTTGAGATAAGGAGAAACCAATTATGTTGGCTTCATAAGCTTTAGATTTTATGCTGCTTTAAGAAGCCCCTGATGGCATTTAAGGTGTAGCATGATCTAAATTTTAACAAGACCACGATGTTTTTCCCACAAGACTGTCGGGCAGAGAAAGCAGAAGCAGAGACGTGAGGTGATCACTGCATTAAGTCCTGGTGAACAATGGTGGTACATTAGACTAGTACGTGGAAGTAGGTAAGATTCTGGACATACGTTAGAAACCAAATCTCCAACCTAAGATGTCTTAAATGTCCAGGAAATGTGTAGGCTTCTTTTACAGGAAGCCTAGTGTTAGAGCAGGTTCAATGACATCAAAGAACCACTTTCTCCAGGCTTTCTAATCATTTTAACCCTTAAACTGGTATGGTTGCTAGATGACTGTTACTTCCAACTGAGATTAGATGCTCCCTTATTCATATGCAGAGGAAGAGCCTCCCTTTATGTGCTATTTCAAGAGCCAGAATTCCTCTTTGCAAATTTGACTCTGGCCCATTGTTTCACTAGCTCACACTTGGAAAGTCAGTCCATCCCTCATTCATTCATTTATACAGAAGATGAACTGGGGTTGGGGTTGGCTTGCTTTGAGTCACATGGTCTATGTGAATGAAGGATGGATATCTGAGAGGGGAAAATGTGTATCTGTTAGTAAAAGGAAGACGGAAATGGACGTTGCTAGTAGGCAAGCAATGGTAACAACTACACAGGATTTTGGAGACAGTGACGAGTTTTTCAGTGGACTGAATACTGAGAGGAAAAAGGATTCAAGAAAAGTTCTAACAGTGCTGGCTTCAGCATGGGGATTAAGGGGCCACTGAGATGCAGAAGACTAAAGGAAAGATCAGGTTTGAGAAAGATTACCAAGGCTTCTCTCTTCACCAAGTTATCTTTAAGATACCCATTAGACACTGGACAGGTGATGCAGCTGTTAGCTGAATATATGAGTTTGAGTTTGAATATATGTCAGCTGAATATATGAGCTTGGGGCTGCAGGGAGAGGCCAAGACTGAGAATAGAAAATCAAATCATAGAGCAATTTTTGTTGTTTTAAGCACCTGAGATGGGATGAGATTATTAATGTATGGATAAAGCAAGAAGTAGACCTAAGGCAGGGTCTGGACCCATACCAAGATTTAAAAGTGGAATACAACAGAAGCCACTAAGGTAGCTAGAGAACTCTAGTCCAACTCCTAAATGTCATATATGTCAGTGGATTGCATGCATATTCAGTCCTGTCTGACTTTTAGCAACCCTATGGACTGTAGCCTGCCAGGCTCCTCTGTTCATGGGATTTTCCTTCCCAGCAAGAATACTGGAGTAAACTGCCAGGGGAATCTTCCTGACCCAAGGATCAAACCTGAGTCTCCTGCATCTCCTGCAGTGGCAAGCGGATTCTTTACCACTGAGCCACTGGGGTAGACTATAAGCAGTACAAACTGTCAGCTCACTGCCAATGGGTGAATAATGTTCCATTATTTAACTTAAGGTTAAGCATGGGAGAGATAAGATACAAGTACCTTTAAAAAATGAGGCAGATCTTTAAACATAAAAGATTAACACACTGTATTTTTCAAAAAAGAGGGCTCATTATCGTAGTCCTCTAAGTTAAACATTCAGTGGGAATAGTACGGCTAATCCAAGGCCTGATGAAAATTACTGACCATCAGGGATTTCATGGTGGCCTAGTGGTTAAGATTCCAACACTTCCACTATAGGGAGAAGGGATCTGCAGTGTGGCCAAAAAAATAGATAAAATTTAAAAAAAAATAAAAGAAGAAAACTCTTTTAAAAAAACAAACAAAAAACTTGACCACTATTATACCTACAATTTTAATTTAAAATGATTCATCTAGAATTAAGTGATTATGAAAAATTATAAGGTTAAAAACCTGGGTTTGAGTCTATATCTGACAATTCAAAAGCAACCTTGGACCCTTTCATCTCTTATTTTTCTGTGAGATCCAGTTTTCTGTTTGATAAAATGTTTACAATAAACAGGCCCTTCTTGCTTGCTTCACAGACTCATTGTGAAGATCCAAAGTTAAAGAATATCAACTAACCATAAAATCCATAAACAGAACTTTCTTCAGCTGTCTGGCTGGTCTAATCTTCTACCACTGACGTGCTTCGTCATCCGGATGCCAAATACCAATTATCAGGTACTCAGAGAAAGCCACCTAAACTGAATTTTGAAAACTTATTAAGAACAAAACATTGAGAAACTAGAGGCAACCCATTTAAAATCTTTGTCCAAATCCTATGAAATTTCAAAATTGTACCTCACCAATTTAAATGCAAGGCATAGGAGCTAGCCATCCCTCTGTGTACTAATCTGACACTGTCAGGGTGACATGGAGCCTAATGATGCCCTTGTAATCACTGATCATAAGACTGAGAACACGTACATCATATTTCTTCACAGGCTACATTAGTATGGCTGCCTGTGCTTCATTATATGATTAAAAAAATCATTAAAAAAAAAGTTTCCAAAGTTCTTTCTTATTCTTTATTCCATCTGTTCATCTAGTAGTTCCATCTAGTAGACAAAGCAGAGGCATGCTTGTCTTAGAAGAATAAAATTATCTATGTCCAAAATAATTTCAAGACATACCTCAAATGATATTTCAAGTGCCCAACCCTCTTTTTCACGTCAATACTATCTCATGATACATAAATTTTAGATTTTAAAGTACTCAAAGTACCAATGATTCTACTTGTAAACAAATAACACATTAAAATTTCAAAATATTCCTAATAAAAGCTATATATATTAGCTCCATTCTGAATGTTATAAGAATCCTTTACCAAATTAAATTTCCCCACTCACAAAAGTTGATGTGGAAATAGTAACCACTGTGCAGAAACTACTAACTGAATCTGTTAGGTAGTATATGAGAATGTATATATGTTAACAAAATATCTTGAGTCCACTTCCTCAGTTTTGACAGAGACATCATTCTTAGAACTGTGGTCAAACCACTCTGCATGTTAAGTACTAATAATATTTTATCAACTATTAATATTATTAATGGTGCAGAAACTAATTACAGCAATTTAAAATGACTAATATTTTAAAAACACAGGTTATGAAGGGTCACCTTAGAAATGTCAATAAATGCCTAAGCTTTCAAAATAAAGATGAAATTAAGGTTAAATGTAACTTAAAAGAAGTACCTTATAAATAAGACCAACATTTAATCTACATGGTTTAAGAGAAGTACTGAACTGGCAATCAGATGAATTCTAGCCTCAAAAATCACTTAACTTCTTAGAGCCTCAGTTAACATTAAAAAAAAAAAAAACTCATTAAAAAATTCATTACAAGAAAATTTTGCTGTCCATAATAAAGTTCTGAAAAAAGCACAATGAGAAAATTAATGATTAGAGTCAAAAGATGAAGACTTCTGAACGAAACCAAAATTAGATCAAAACATTTATTTTCTTGTGTTACAAAAACAAAAATAAATCAAAGCAGGTAATGAAACAAACATTTTTAAGTATCCCATCCTGGGTTCTCTGTTCTAGAACTTAGTCAACAGTTCAGGTTTAGGTTGCTTCAACACTTCTTCTGGATGCTATGAAGTCTCCATCTTATAACCATGTTTCTCTAGTTCAGCTCTATAAGAAAGACAAAAGAACAACATCACTAGGCATTCTTTATGATAAAGAAACAAGATAATTTTAAAAAATAACACAATTAATAAATAAATGAGCTAACACCTGACCATCAATTTAAAATACTACCAAATAGTTTTACTTTAGTCCCTAAGAAGGAAACTGGATGTGTATCAACATAATGACAATAAAACTTTGCTTTCCCATTAATAAACCTATGTTTTATATTCCTTATTTTTCTGATAAATCTACTGATGGAAGAAATGTGAGGAAATTAGTGATATTCTCCAAATACTATATAATTATTTTATTCATAATAAATATTTAAGCATAAATTTTAAGTATCATTAACCATATGGCTAAGAACACTAGACACTACTACCAAACTTTCAGGGATTTTTATAATCATACTGTTATTTATACATAAAGAATAAAGAGATTACTTTTCATACTGACATATGTATCACCTTAACCAAAAGTTATTAATCAAATTTAAGGGTGTGTGAGAATTATTCTGTATTAACTACATGTAGGCAAAATAAATACAGTAATATAAAGTATTAAATAAGACTTCATTTTTAACTTTATTATTAACTAAAGGATAACTGCTTTATAATATTGTGTTAGTTTCTGCCATATATCAATATAAATCGGCCACAGGTATATTGATATGTCCCCTTCCTCTTGAACCTCCCTCCCATCTCCCACCCCCCAGGATGTCACAGAGCCTGGTTTGCGCTGCCCAAGTCTGACAGCATTTTTCCACTGGCTATCTATTTTACATATGGTATATGCTTCCATGCTACTCACTCCATTCATCCCACTATCTCCTTTCCCTTTTCTAACTTTAAATATGGATAAAAATGTCAAAAACATGTACTTGTACAAACACTTTTAAAAGATACTTTTTACAATTTTAAGTAATTTTTTCAACCTGAAATTTCAGTCCTGCTGATCTGCACTGCATAAACATTTGCATAAAAAGGTTTTTAGTTGTATAATCAATTTCAGCTATTTAAACTACCATTCCAAGTATCACCAGGAACTGATCTGCCACAATTTAGATTTTATAAAAGTTCACAACAAAATTACGTGAGGGCCAATGTATAAAACACTGTATAAATGTAAGTATGATTAATGTGCACAACTATATCATTATATCTAAGATAAAAAGACATTAGTTCTCAAGCATAATTTAGCTTAGACACTATCACACAATCTAATGTAAATGCAATGCAAAAATTACACGTTAGGAAAAAAAATACATGGTAGGAATGATATATACTATTCATTTCCCCAAACTCTTTCACTTCTTTAAAATTTTTAGGTATTTATAATATAGATACTGACCTAAAGTCCATGAATAATATTAACGCTAGAGCTTATTCATATGAATCATATTTGTCTTCTGCTCAGGTGTAGAGGACTGTATGGGCTGGTGCTAAAACACTGGATTAGGAGTCAAGAGATCAGCACAAGTTTCTGATTCTATCCCTTCCTTCGCTAAATCTAACTAAAATGTTTCCATTTTCCCCCATTCCAGGAAACTGAAGATTGTAATACCTGTCCTTCGCATGTTTCCTATTTAAAATGGATGTAATATCTTAAAACAATGACTTCTACTGCCTTTAAACAAAATCAATGTAGATTATTCATTCTCCCTTATTTTACGACGACAAGAAAAAAAAACACCCAAGATTCAATCTAAGATTTAGGTAGTAAGTCACCAAATTCATTCAGCTTTGTCTGGCTCTCTTCCTTCATGACAGGAGGTGGAGACCAATTATATTTATAAACTCTCTACACATGGACATCACCAGACAGCCAACACCGAAACCAGACTGATTATATCTTTGCAGCCAAAGATGGAGAAGCTCTATACAGTTAGTAAAAACAAGACTGGAAGCTGACTGTGGCTCAGATCACGAACTCCTTATTGCCAATTCAGACTTAAACTGAAGAAAGTGGGGAAAACCACTAAACCATTCAGGTATGACCTAATTCAAATCCCTTATGATTATACAGTGGAAGTGAGAAATAGATTTAAGGGACTAGTGAGAAACAGATTTAAGGGGCTAGATCTGATAGATAGAGTGCCTGATGAACTATGGACAGAGGTTCGTGACACTGTACAGGAGACAGTGTACAAAGACAGGGATCAAGACCATCCCCAAGAAAAAGAAATGCAAAAAAGCAAAATGGCTGTCTGAGGAGGCCTTACAAATAGCTGTGAAAAGAAGGGAAGCAAAGAGGAAAAGTAAAGATATACCCATTTGAATGCAGAGTTCCAAAGAATAGCAAGGAAAGCCTTGCTCAGCGATCAGTGCAAAGAAATAGAGGAAAACAATGGAATGGGAAGGACTAGATATCTCTTCAAGAAACTGAGAGATACCAAGGGAACATTTCATGCAAAGATGGGCTCAATAAAGGACAGAAATGGTACGGACCTGACAGAAGCAGAAGATTTTAAGAAGAAGTGGCAAGAATTCACAGAAGAACTGTACAAAAAAAAAGAGCTTCAAAACCCAGATAATCACGACGGTGTGATCACTCACCTAGAGCCAGACATCCTGGAATGTGAAGTCAAGTGGGCCTTAGTATCACTATGAACAAAGCTAGTGGAGGTGATGGAATTCTAGCTGAGCTACTTCGAATCCCAAAAGATGATGCTGTGAAAGCGCTGCACTCAATATGTCAGCCAATTTGGAAAACTCGGCAGTAGCCACAGGACTAGAAAAGGTCAGTTTTCATTCCAACTCCAAAGAAAGGCAATGCCAAAGAATGCTCAAACTACCACATAATTGCATTCATCTCACACGCTAGTAAAGTAATGCTCAAAATTCTCCAAGCCAGACTTCAGCAATATGTGAACTCTGAACTTCCAGACATTCAAGTGGGTTTTAGAACAGGCAGAAAAACCAGAGATCAAGTTGCCAACATCTGCTGGATCATTGAAAAAGCAAGAGAGTTCCAGAAAAACATTTATTTCTGCTTTATTGGCTTATGCCAAAGCCTTTGACTGTGTGGATCACAATCAACTGTGGAAAATTCTGAAAGAGATGGGAATACCAGGCCACCTGACCTGCCTCTTGAGAAATCTGTATGCAGGTCAGAAGCAACAGTTAGAACTGGACTTGGAACAACAGATTGGTTCCAAATAGGGAAAGGAGATGTCAAGGCTGTATATTGTCACCTGCTTATTTAATTTATATGCAGAGTACATCATAAGAAACGCTGAGCTGGGGGAAGCACAAGCTGGAATCAAGATTGCTGGGAGAAATATCAATAACCTCAGATATGCATATGACACCACCCTTATGGCAGAAAGTGAAGAGGAACTAAAAAACCTCTTGATGAAAGTGAAAGAGGAGAGTGAAAAAGTTGGCTTAAAGCTCAACATTCAGAAAACTAAGATCACGGTATCTGGTCCCATCACTTCATGGCAAATAGATGGGGAAACAGTGGAAACAGTGGCTGACTTTATTTTTTTGGGCTCCATAATCACAGCAGATAGTGACTGCAGCCATGAAATTAACACGCTTGCTCCTTGGAAGCAAAGTTATGACCAACCTAAACAGCATACTAAAAAGCAGAGACTTGACTTTGCCAACAAAGGTCTGTCTAGTCAAGGCTATGGTTTTTCCAGTGGTCATGTATGGATGTGAGAGTTGGACTGTGAAGAAGGCTGAGCGCAGAAGAATTGATGCTTTTGAATTGTGGTGTTGGAGAAGACTCCTGAGAGTCCCTTGGACTGCAAGGAGATGCAACCAGTCCATCCTAAAGTAGATCAGGCCTGGGTATTCATTGGAAGGACTTATGTTGAAGCTGAAACTCCAATACTTTGGCTTCCTGATGTGAAGAGCTGACTCATTTGAAAAGACCTTGATGCTGGGAAAGATTGAGGGCGGGAGGAGAAGGGGACGACAGAGGATGAGATGGTTGGATGGTATCACCAACTCAATGGACATGAGTTTGGGTAGTCTCTGGCAGTTGGTGATGGACAGGGAGGCCTGGCGTGCTGCAGCTCATGAGGTTGCAAAGAATTGGACACGCCTGAGCAACTGAACTGCATATGAATATGAAAAAGTACTTTTCCAACATCTCAATCTCAAACACCTCAATCTCCATCCCCATTTGAAAATCACTAATACATTGGGTCTGAGTACTTCACGATTCTAATTTCTGCTGAGTTTTCAATATTGTTAGAAAATTAACAGTGACAGAATTTAACCTACAAGGATAAAAAAGACAAATATGCTTCAACTACTTTTATAAAGAGACCAGAAAGAACAAAAGTTCTCTGCAATTACCCAAAGAATTCATGTTTGGAAACACAAGAGATGAAGGCAATGTATCTTACTTTTCATAATTCAAAAATACTTCAAATGTCAATTGTCATATATTTTTACAAATTCCATTCTCACAATACTAAGCTATATAAATGTTGACTTAAACTTACCTTAACTGATTGGAGAAGTCATCCTCTACGTTGTCATCATCCCAATTATCCTCCCAGACGTGTGCATCTTCATCTTCATCTAAACCAGCCCAGTCTAAAAAACAGAAAAAGACGCTAAGTATTTCTCATACATTATTTCCATAAAGACAGAAGCTTCAGAAAGCTTGCTATTTAAGAATCTCTCAATTCAAAACATCTAAAACCATATTTATGAGAAATAGTAATCTAGCTCTTTACATCTCAATTGATGCTATCTTCTCAATTTTTGAATTTGCAGATAATCTAAAATAGTTCAGTTCAGTCGCTCAGTCGTGTCCGACTCTTTGCGACCCCATGAATCGCAGTACGCCAGGCCTCCCTGTCCATCACCAACTCTCGGAGTTCACTCAGACTCACATCCATTGAGTCCGTGATGCCATCCAGCCATCTCATCCTCGGTCGTCCCCTTCTCCTCCTGCCCCCAATCCCTCCCAGCATCAGAGTCTTTTCCAATGAGTCAACTCTTCGCATAAGGTGGCCAAAGTACTGGAGCTTCAGTTTTAGCATCATTCCTTCCAAAGAACACCCAAGGCTGATCTCCTTCAGAATGGACTGGTTGGATCTCCTTGCAGTCCAAGGGACTCTCAAGAGTCTTCTCCAACACCACACTTCAAAAGCATCAATTCTTCGGCGCTCAGCCTTCTTCACAGTCCAATTCTCACATCCATACATAGTAGTTAATACAAAAAGTTGTATTTGCCATGAAAATTTATTATACTTCAGGAGGATATTTTACTGTTGATTTTTCCTTGGGCTTTTTTTCATAAGGTCTATTACACAGTTGTTCAAAACACAGCACCAATAACACTAAAGTAAGTTGAGCAGCAGGAAGATACAGGAAGATATCAGCCTGGAATTCAAGACTGCTAAAAAAATAGATAACCCAGGGCTGCCCTGGTGGCTCAGTGGTGAGTCAGTGCCAATGAAGAAGACGTGAGTTTAATCCCTGGTCTGGGAAGATCCCATACACCACACAGCAGCTAAATCAGTGTGTCCCAACTATTCAGCCCGTGTTTTGGAGCCCAGGAGCTGCATCTACTGAAGCTTGCCCACCCTAGCAGGTTCCACAAAAGAAATTCTGCTGCTATGAGGAGCCTGTTCACCACAGAGAGAGAAAAGGGCATGCAAGGTCGAAGAACCAGCAAAGGCAAAAATAAATAAATAATTTTTTAAAAGATAACTCATACACAAATAGTAAAAAGCAGAGTATTTTCTTAAATATGGTTGTAAAATTGTCTTAGAGAATGTCCTTATTCTTTAAGACATGCATGCTGAAATATTTAAGAACCAAGTGTCATTTTGTTGTGTTTACCGGCAAATGCTTCTCAAATATATATATATATATATATATATATATATATACACATATATATATTATATCATGCTTTGATAGAAACAAAGTAAATATGACAAAATGTTAGCTGATGAAATGTGGGTGTTTGCTGACCTTTTTTTGAGGTATAACTGACATATAACATTGTAATTGACATGTAACAGTAGCATACATCATTTGATATTTGTATACACTTGAGAAATGATCACCACATTGAGTAGAATTAAAATCCATCACCAGCATACATAACACTTTTTTTCTTGTCATGAGGACTTTTAAGATCTACTCTCCTAGCAACTTTCAAACATGCCAGAGTATTAGTAACTACAATCACTATGCTATACATGACATTCTCATGACTTAAATAACTGCAAATGTGTACCTTTTGATCCCTTCACCCATTATCAACCCCTTTTTGTGCCCTCAAAAACTTCTACAGGGTTAAAAGTTTCAAAATCTAAGAAAAACAGCTTTTAAAAAAACCAGTCTGGATATCACCTCTGGAAGCCTTCCTAATTCCCTCTCTTCTCTTCCTTCAGAGATAAGGTCCCCTCTTTCATGTATATCTCTATCACAACACCTACATACTGTACAATCGTAATTCTCAGTTTATGTATCTATATCCATTCCGAGTGTCTAAAGCTCCTTAAGAGTAAAAACTTGTATTTATCTCTATACTCTTATGCTGCACAATATCTGTTGTGCATATACACAACTAGTTGTAAAAGATTCAAAAGAACTAAATCAGATCTTGCATATTTTTGTTTGATCCCATCCCCTCCAAAAACAGTAAGCATGTGTCACATTCACTCTTAAATGTGTCCTAGTAGGGATTCCTTGGTGACTCAGATGGTAAAGAATCTGCCTGCATGTGGGAGACCTGGGTTCAATCTCTGGTTAGGAAGATCTCCTGGAGAAGGAAATGGCAACCCACTCCAGTATTCTTGCCTGGGAAATCCCAGGGACAGAGGAGCCTGGTGGGCTACAGTCCATAGGGCCACAGAGAGTTGGACACAACTTAGTAACACTTTTCAATAGTTCATGAAGGGAATAATGTCTTTTAATTTAACATAATGGCAGCAATAATAGGGAGGGAGAGAATAACTAGATTTTTGAGTTGAAATGAAAAGGACTTAATGAATAATTGTGAGAATTGAAGGAGAAGGGATAGCTAAGATGCCTCCCAAGTTTCTGATTTGGGAAACCAGGTAAATGGAAGTATTTTCTTCTGTTCATCATGAAAGTATTTTCATGATGTTGACAAATGGCATTTAAAATATTTTGTTAGGTACATAATATGATAAATAAATACCAATATGAACCATTGCAGAATAGCTTAAAATCTGTAGGTGCTTTATAAGAAAAGCCTAACTCATTCCTTTTCTTATTGATTTTTTTTTTAAGATTAAAATGTTCTTAGCTATGTTCTAATAAGTAACTACTATCATGAATTATTAGTGGCCTTTTTATGTCCTCCTTACTCTATACTTATCTTCCACTGATGCCCAAAATGACTACCACTCTTTCCATAAGCAACTATTCAAAACATTCAGGTAGGAAGCAGATTTTATTAAATTTGGAACTCTAATATCTAGAGCTGAGTACTGGGCACATAGTGTGTTAGCTGCTCAGACTCTGTGACCTCCAGGCTCCTCTGCTCATGGGATTTCGCAGGCAAAAATACTAGAGTGGGTTTCCAATCCCTTCTCCAGGGGACCTTCCTGACCCAGGAACTGAACCCGAGTTTCCTGCATTGCAGACAGATTCCTTATCATCTGAGCCAC
Organism: Aepyceros melampus; assembly: GCA_006408695.1. Classification (NCBI taxonomy): domain Eukaryota; kingdom Metazoa; phylum Chordata; class Mammalia; order Artiodactyla; family Bovidae; genus Aepyceros; species Aepyceros melampus. The sequence continues at coordinate 113,034 of SJXQ01007202.1, read as the reverse complement.
CAGGAAAACTCAGAGTAGGCACTCAAAAAAATGTTGGGTAAATGGAATTACGTTTCTCAAGCTCTCTTCCTTTGAGTGGTCAATCTCAGGGCAGTGGGTGGTTCCAGTAGAATCAGGAGTATAAATTTCAAGAGAGAAGAGATCAATAATATCATGTATTGTGAATGAGTCATGTAAAATTCTCAACTGTATTTACTGTAAGAATACATGATCAGCTCTTTCCTGATCATGAAGAGGGATCATGTGGGAAATTTCTTTAAGATATCAGTGCTTGAAAAGATGGAAGTTTCTCTCAGGCAATTTATTTCAGGTTCCTAGGAAGCTTAGGCAAATGTACTGGCAATGGCACTGCGTGTGCTCACTTGTGTTTCAATCATCTGTATAGGGTAGTGAATAAGGCATTCATTAGTAAATGTTCAATAATCGAAAATACTGATTTTTATCTGTGTAAAAATTTTTGTATATTCCAGTAATTATTATTATTCTCAAAGAGGAAATATTTTTAATGATCTAAATTCAAACCCTATTACTATTCTCTGAGGTCCTTAACAAGAGTAATATTTAACAATACTAAATATCAACTACATCTCCAAATTAAGTTGACTGGGCTAGAGATACCCTTACATGTTCTCCTTTCTTACAGAAGTACCTTTCAAATTGAAATTTTTATTCTGTTTATGAATCCACCTATAGTTTACAGTGAGTACAGATTAAGAAGTTAGAGAAAAGAAAATCACATTCAGGATTTCCTTCAGTCTATGGGAAGAGCGCTCAGAAAGCTAATGCAACCAAATTTGAAAAAAAAAATAGTGTATTGAGGGACTTCCCAGGAGGTCCAGTGGTTACGACCTTGTGCTTCCACTGTAGAGGGCACAGATTCCATGCTTTGTCAAAGAACAAAGTCCAGGGAGCCACACAGTCTGGCAAAAAAAAAAACAAAAAAACACCGATATCTATTTCCAAGTTTAAAGATTAAACAATAACATTTCTGAATATTCATAAACAAGCCAACTGACTTAGTTAAGTCAAGAGTTAATGGTTAGGTATAGGGATAAAAGAGTACTGTTATTCTCATATTGTCATTGCAATCAATAATAAACTGTTTACTCTCTAAATTGTCATATACAAATTTTCTTTTTGTTCTTCTAAGAGCAAAGAAATCTCAAAAAGAAGGGAGCTGTTTTAAGGCAAAAATAAAGGGGACAGAAATTGCAGCATTAAGTACACAACAGGAACATTAAGATGGTATGGGTTGCAGGCTGAGATCAAATTTTAAATTAAAAAGGAGCTCAAGAGTAGATATATTTCTCTAATACTAAATCACCAAAAGTCAACCTCATGATTTTATCTTTTAATTAAAATTCAATAAGGCACTTCAAATCACAGAAATTCAAATTCTTAAATGCTGAACTTATAATGGCAAAATGCAATCCATTATCTCTTTTATGACAAACCTAGACAAGTGTGTTAAAAAGCAAAGACATCACTTTGCCAACAAAGGTCCATCTAGTCAAGGCTATTGTCTTTCCAGGAGGCATGTATGGATGTGAGAGCTGGACCACAGAGAAGGCAGACTGCCAAAGTATTGATGCTTTTGAACTGTGGTGCTAGAGAAGATTCTTAAAGAGTCCCTTGGACTGCAAGGAGTTCAAACCAGTCATTCCTAAAGAAATCAACCCTGAATATTATTGGAAGGACTGATGCTGAAGCTGAAGCTCCAATAATTTGGCCACCTGATGCAAAGAACTGACTCACTGGAAAAGACCCTGATGCTGGGAAAGATTAAAGGCAGGAGGAGAAGGGGATAACAGAGGATGAGATGGTTGGATGGCTTCACTGACTCGATGGACATCAGGTTGAGCCACTTCCAGGAGTTGGTGATGGACATGGAAGCCTGGCATGCTGCAGTCCATGGGGTCAGAAGAGTTGTACATGACTTGGCAACTAAAAAACACCAAAATCCTTTTTATAGTAAGTGAATAATGAGTATAAAATGTTATTCATCCTCATCCCCTCCAGTCTTCCTATAACCTATAGCTCTGAGCTATCTAATAGTACTAATGGACGGCTTATGATTTTTTGTTTCTTGATTTAATTACACTAACACCTTCCAGTATAAAAAATTCATACAAAATCATTTCATTAAATCACAATAGCAAAGCTTGGCTTTATACCTCAAGTTTTTATAAAATGACTGAAGATTATTTAAAATTTTAGAATTTTGGAAAAAGAGGAAGCCTTAGAGATCACTATATAGCATACCCCTCTTTGGAAACCACCACCATTACCACTACCCAAAAAAAAAAAAAAAAGAGAGAGAGAGAGAGAGAGAGAGAAAGAGAAGACTATTTTACAAGATTTATTAACTTTTTTTCTAACATTATTTCATGACCTCAAATTCCAGATTTTAAACCTATTTAAGCACAGAAATGGGAATTGTTAAAAGAAGCATCTATTTTACTATTTTAAAGAATCTTTATAAAGATATCTAATAGAGTTAAATGTTCCAAAAATAATTTGAGTATATTATGATTTGATTAATTTGATACATAAATACATTAATTAGAATACAATACATGATCTTGAGTAAAAGAGATGACATGGGCTCAAGTCACAACTGATCTTTAAGGTTCTAAGACACCAAACCTCACATCAGCCTGAACCATTTCTAACTAACCAGCTTCCTAAAATTTTAAGGAAATGATTATAATCAAAAGATTCAGGTCAGAAATATAAAATAACAAGAACATTTATTTCACCTTTTTCTCTTAAATCTTGTAAGTTTACCCTTTCAAGAACAATTAAAATACAAGGCCCACAGGAACTTTTCATCTAATTATGACCTGATTTAAAAATGTTGATTTCAGGGAATTCCCTGAAAATCCACTGGTTAGGACTCCATGCTTTCATTGCCAAAGGCCTGGGTTCAATCCCTGGTTGGGGAACTAGGATTCCACAAGCTGTGGGGTGTGGCCAAAAAAAAATAAATAAAACACTGATTTTAATATTGTTATTACTTGTGTCATTAAAATATCTTCCAGTTGGCTTTAATTCTTTTAACCTTAAGTGACTAAAAAAATACTGTTAATTTGTACTTTATTGCTTCAGATAAGAAGCAATCTAGAATAAGAAACATAAAAGATTTGACAACTTATTCTGTAGGAGGTCCAATTCTTAACTCTTTCACATATTGATAATATGGGAAATACTAGTCTGAACACTATCTTTCTTTGGGGGAGAGTGGCACTGCAGCATGCAGGAATCTTAGTTTCCTGACCAGGGATCAAACCAACACTCTCTGCAGTGGAAGCATGGAGTCTAAAATACTCGACTGCCAGGGAAGTCCCTGAACAGTGACTTTTAAAAGATTTTAAGACCAGCACAATTTCACTTTATCAAGTTGAAGTCTGATAATCATTTAACTTAAGAGTCACACATCTCTTTCTCTGTTAACAACCCTTTCACGTAACTTTAATGGCAAGAAAAGGAAATGAAAGAAAGTAGAAATAAAGTCCCAAGAAAAAGAAACTGGCTCACAAATGGAGAAAAAACAGTACTGCAAGCGAGATTTTAGGTAGAACACACACACACAAAAAGTCTCATGACAATAGCTCTATATTTCTTAGGTATTATATAGTACTTCATAATTATGACACTAAGGAACACACAAAGACAAACCAGAATCTATAACCTATTTTAAACAAAAACTGTAAATAAAGATTTTCTTTATTTCTAGAAATGTACTGAATGAACTATATTACATAAAAAGTTTAAATAGGATATAATATCCCCACATTTATTTCCAACTCTTATAAGTCCTCCATACATGTTACAATATATATAAACTACAATATATGTAAATGCAACTAAATGAGTATGCAACATAAAAATGTGATTGATTAACCTCTGAATTTGGCAGACTTCTCTTGCAAAATATCTCTGAACTGTGTTTACTTTTCCATTATAACACTGCATTGATAACCAAGCAATCTTAATTACTTTTAAAGCATTAAACTCAGAAATACTTTTTTTTTAAGGGCAAAACAATAAAAATCAAACAAGGATACCTGATTTATTTCTAATGCCCTCCTTCAATATGCAGATGACTATAAAGTACACACTGTATCTTCAACACTAAATGCACTGCCAAGGCTGTGATTAATCATTTAAATAACCTCAGCTGTGTTTACTTCAGTGTGCAGACCTCCAGATGTGTATTGGTAAAAAATTACCATATTTTAAGAAGTCAGAATTGGAAATAACCAATAACAGATGCCTAATATATAAGTTTCTAGCAATCCTAAATTATTTGAGACTTTGCCCCAAATTTGGCTTTGTTCACAGTTGCCACTGAGAATTATATCTTTGACTAGCTTTATATTTCAAAAATCATAGTTATCAAAGATCCCAATACTTCATCTAAGTATCACCTTGACAGTTAAGTATGAAAACGTTTTTCTCTCCATGTTTTTAAAAGTATTTACTCTCCCAACTCTCCAACATACATTCTGAAATTTCTTCAAGTATGAAGTATACCACTTTGGAGAAAAGTAAAGAGGAAATTCTATTTATACCAAAGAGGGTTGCAAATGCTCTATTTCACAGCAATTTTCAGAAGCATCAAACTCTCACTCATTCCTTAACAGTAAAACTACTCTGAATATAAACAAACTAATCTCCAACAAAGTTCCCTCAAATAAAAAATGTGCATGTATATACAGAACATCACAAGAAGAAAAATATAAAAGAAAGGAAGTTCAAAAAAGTTTTAAATGGTACATTCACCACTATAGGTGAGACACCAATAGTTGCAAATAGCATCATTACAGTCATAAATATGATAATAAAGCCACACTATATCTAGTCATTCTGAGATAAATTTACACATGTTCCTGCTTAAGTTGCATAAAACATATCAAACTTTTTTAAATAAAATTTCAGTTCTGTAGGTTATCATGATACAAAAACATCTACATACCCAGTAGCTAGGAAATCAAAAGCAGCATCGCACCACTGCACTGTACCTAAATTTTCTCCAACAAGGATCAAAAATGTCAGTGGAGAACTTCAGAGCAAACAACCAAAAGCAAGTCTTAAATGATGTTGCTACCAGACTACTGGTGAACTTTCAGCTGTTTGTGGTTCAGAATCTGAAACAGAGGCCCAAGATAACTTACATAATCATCTGTAATTTTTCTTACATTTTTTAAAAAAGGAAGTTCAAACATAATTCCTTTCATCAATAATTAAACATATCTGGCTGAAAATTCAACATTCAAAAAATTAAGATCATGGCATCTAGTCCCATCACTTCACGGCAAATACATGGGGAAAAAATGAAAACAGTGACAGACTATTTTCTTGGGCTCCAAAATGATTGTGGACTGTGACTGCAGTCATGAAATTAAAAGATGCTGGCTCCTTGGAAGAAAAGCTATGACAAACCTAGACAGTATACTAAAAAGCAGAGACATCACTTTGCCAACAACGGTACATATAGTCAAAGCTATGGTTCTTCCAGTAGTCATGTATGGATGTGCAAGTTAGACCATAAAGAAGGCTAAGTACCGAAGAACTGATGCTTTTGAACTATGGAGCTGCAGAAGACTCTTGAGGGTCCCTTGGATAGCAAGGAGTTCAAGTCAGTCAATCCTAAAAGAAATCAACCCTGAATATTCATTGGAAGGACTGATGCTGAAGTTCCAATACTCTGGCCACCTGATGCGAAGAGCCAACTCACTGGAAAAGACCCTGATGCTGGGCAAGATTAAGGGCGGAAGAGAAACGGGCAACAGAGGATGAGATGGTTGGATGGCATCACCAATTCAATGGACGTGAGTTTGAGCAAACACTGGGAGACAGTGAAGGACAGGGAAGCCTGGCGTGCTACAGTTCATGAAATCACAAAGAATCAGACATAACTTAGCGACTGAACAACAACAATATATGTTTTGTGTGTGTGTGTGTGTGTATCAGATTCACTACAAACATCCTGACTTTGGTCCTCTTTGTTGATTAGTGCTTTAGTTCTCTTTAATTCTATAAAATTCCCCAAAGCCATTAACTAGTCTTATCTTTTCCACCATCGCTCTTTCCACTAGTCATGGAAGTGCAAAATCACAAGCCCTGATTTTTCCTATTCCCACACTGTATCTAACTAGTTGCCAAAGCTTCCTTGCTATTTCTGCATCATTCTTTCCTAATAACAACCTACTACAGGCCCTTATTCCTAACTAAGCTATTTGAACAATTTGCTAATTAGCTTCCCTGACTCTTTCTTTCTATCCTTTCAAATTAATTCTGCTGGGTTAATTTTTCCTAAACTGCCTATTGCCTAAGGAAACTTACACATATCAAACAAACAAGCCTCCCCCCTTCTCATCTACCTAAGATCAGGTCTAAACTGGTCATGTGGCTTAAAGCTTTCCACGATTAGGCCCCAAACTACCTGCATGTGTAACTACTTCACAGGCAAATAAAACACACGTAACACACTGATTTTCTACCTCCAAGTACCTACTCCTCTTTTTTTTTCTGGAAATCCCTTTCTTACATTTCTACATTTTGAAAGCTCTGTTCAAATGTTGCTGCCTCACGTGGTACACAACTGGAAATAATTTCCCCTTCTTTCAAACTGCGGCTGCACTTTACTATCAATGGCTTAATCCCCACACCACCAGTAATTCCCCTTCCACTGGTAGGAAACCAAGCAAAATCTTACCCAGAAACCCAACAGATAAACACAGTCAAAAGCAAAGGTGTTCTGGTTTAGTTGGGGGTGGGGAGAGAAAGGCTTGAGCCCTCCCCACAGGATAAGCACCTGCAAAATACTAAAAAGCGCAAGCCTGGCATGAAAACTTACTGATCCGTATCTCCACTGACATTTATATCACTGAATTCAAAGACAAATATCTACCTAAAGAGTCAAATTTGACTCAATGCAGCTTCTAGTTAACTTTGTCCTTGGTTAAGTTATTTTGCTGAACCCCAATTATAAAACTGTCATTAGGCTGCTATGGGGATTACACAAGACTATTTAAAGCACTTTGTACTGATAAATGGCAGCTAGAATCATTCTCATTCTGCACCTTTCAGTACCAGATTTACAGGAAGCATTCTACAAATATATATCCAATTAGTAAGTTATTTATTATGTGCTAACCATTGCAAGGAAACTTAAGGGGTGATGGAGGTAAAAAAGAGAAACTGGGTCCAGAATAAATACTATTTCTACCAAGCATTACGTCAATAATAGAACAGAAAATTGGGGGGGGGGGGAAGTATTTGGTGAATTTTTAATACTTCAGAAAAGTATAAGTATAGTTTTTGAAACTTCTATTTTTTCCTCGTTTTCACTGTTCATCTCATCTTTCAACGGATTATGCTTAAAAACATTACTACGTAACACTGAACACTATTTAAATCACAACTGCCTAATATTTCTTCATTCCATTAAGTTAAATAAATAAGCCAATAGTTTTTCCAAGTAGTTTTACTGTTTAATATCCTAAGTCATACCTCTCACAAAGCTCTGGCAAGCACTAGTATCTTGACATGGGGTTTTTTCATTCCTCTGTATTTCTTTATATCTCCTGTACACATTCTTAAAACAATGTGTGCCAGTATATATCTTCATATTTTATGTAAATAACCATTTTTAAAGTACTTTTGGAAAAACTTTTGACAATGTTTTTTAATTTGTAAGTTTTTAATACTAAAAAATAATAAAATAACCCACAAACTCAACAAGCTTAATTTTGGATACATCTAAAATTACAAAATATTTGTCAAAAATGGTTCAAATTATATAAATGCCAAAATGCAAAAATCCAAATCCTTAAGATTAGGAGGGAGAAAAAAAGGGGGGACTAATGTTCACTGAATACCAGCTTTGTGCCAAACTCTACGCTGTACATAAAATATATCATTCTTATGGACTGAATGCTTGTGTCAAACCCTGAAATTTATATGCTGAAGCCCTAATCACTCTCATTGTGATGGTATTTGGAGATGGGGACTTTAGAAGGTAATGAGGGTAGTATGAACTGATGACAGTAGAGTCTTCATAATGAAATTAGTGTTGTTAGACGAGAATCAAGAGAGCGAGCTCGCTCTCTCTATCCTGTAAGGATATGGTGGGAAGGCAGCAATCTGCAAGCCAGGAGGAGAACCCTCGCCAGGTTGAACAGGTATTGAACTTAATTTTGGACTTCTCATAATCCAAATTGCAAGAAAATAAATTATTATTGTTTAAGTCACTCGTATTTTGTTATGGCAGCTCAAACAGACTAATACAATCATATAATCCTTACATGACTCTAATTATTATCCACAAATTACATGAAGAAACTGAGGATTAAGGTAACAATTCAAGAAAAAATGCAATGGTTAATGTCACTCAAAGAAATAAATCCAAATCAAAATGATGCGATTCCATTTTCATCCCTCAGGTCTGTAAAGATTAAAATGTTTAATATGGAGTGTAGGCAACCTTCTGAGGGAAAAGGTGAACTATAGCTGGAGAAGGAAATGGCAGCCCACTCCAGTCTTCTTGCCTGGAGAATCCCATGGACAGAGGAGCCTGGTGGGCTACAGTCCATGGGGGTTTGCAAAGAGTCGGACATGACTGAGCAACTAATACTTGTGAATGGCAATTTGAGACTATGTCAAAATTCAAAAGGTACCTGGTTCTGAATAAGGTGTCAGAGCCCAAGCAGAGCCAAGAGTGCATTCCTGTGGAGGGGCAGTGTTATGTGGTTGCTGTGTCATAGCCAAGACAGAGTGAAGAAACCATCTAAGACTAGAGGAAGGAGAGGTGACAGTGGCCTGGCTTAAAATGTTAAGCCCAAGTGAGATAGCAAGGGGATTTGTGGGGTGGAGAGGGCAACAAACATTGGTTAGGAATGATAACCACCCAACAGACCATTATTTATGATAACAGGAGACAGGTTTCTCACTATTGGGGAAGAAAGTTACAAATGTGGAAAGGTAATAAACTCGAATGAGCTCTATGGTGTTGAATTGTAAACTAGAGATATCTATCTGAACTCCTGGTTTTATACAAGCACATACATAAATAGATGTAAAAGAGTATATACACACACACACACACACACACACACACACATTTGTGTATTTCCTAGCTCCTTCCATTGAGAGCATCTCAAAAGTCATTAGCACAACTGGAGGTAAGACCTTGCCATGCAAGTCCATCCAGGACTGGAACAGGAAAAGATAAGATTAGCTTGAAATACTTTGTTGTATCAGAATGTTACGAAATACACAAAGAATGATGGTGACATCAAAAGGTCACAGAAGACAGCTTGATGGGATTTCTGATGTTCAAATTTGGGACAATCTAAAGATCAAAATAAATAATAGCAACAAATTATAACCCACTGAATGAGGATCCATGAATCTGTACTGATACAAATACACAAACGAATAAACTGAAAGTCTGATAATGAGTGGAAAACTGTATTTACATAGGTTCAAAGTCCCTCTCGGTAAAATATCTATTAATTACAAAGGGAAAATATGTAATCTAATAATGGAAAAGAATCACAGACACTAACTTAATAAAGAGAGTATCAAGAATGGAATAAATGAGTGTTAATTTATTTCATTGTTAATAGTTGGAATGATAGTTGGAATAACTATCCAACTATCCTAAGAATTTATCTTACAAATAAGAACAAAAGCAAAGATATAAGAATATTCACCTCAATATATTCTGTAACAGAAAAAACAAAGCATTAAAAACAAGCAAACAAAAAACCTAAAACCACCTAGATATCAATAAATACTTATAGAATATTTAATGTGCATACAATGAACCAGTAGAACACAACTGATAACTATCAGTTGGATAGTTATTCCAACTATTCCAAGTTAGTTGGAATAACTATCATTTTCCACCTGATAGGATGGAATGGAAACACATCACTATGATACTCCCACCACAGTACAGAACCTAAATCTAATCATATAGAAATATGAGCCCAATCTAAATTGAGAAACATGCTATAACCTGCCTGTAATCTTCAAAAGTATCAAAATCATAAAAGTCAAACAGACACCTGCTCTAGACTGAAGAGGTACGCAGAAGAGACAACTGAATGTAATCCATGATTTTAATCAAAATATTACTACAACAACTGGAGAAACCTGAAAGGTACCTGTGGATTAGATGATAGTTATACATCTGTGTGTTAATTTCCAATTTTGTATATTGTACTGAGGTTATGTCTTTGTAGGACATACACATTAAATATGTAGAGGTGATGAAATCAGGTTGGCAACTTACTCTCAAGGAGCTGGGGTGGGGGGAGCTGTTTGTTATTATACTTTCAATTATTCTGTAAGTTTGTAATTTTTTAAAATAACGATTATATTTCAAAATTAAAAATGAATTTTGATTTCATCTGACAACTTCTAAGAATTTATCTTACAAATAACAAAAGCAAAGACATAAGAATATTTACCTCAATATATCCTGTAACAGAAAAAAGCATAAAAACAAGCAAACAAAAAACCTAAAACCACTAGATATCACTAGATATTTATAGATTTAATGTGCATACAATGGACTAGTAGAACACAACTATTAAAAAGCACAAGATAGATGTTTATATAAATGTGACACATGTCCAAAATATATAACGTAAAAGCAAGCAGAAAAACAGTATATAAAATACTGTCCTTTGTCAGGAAATACACAAACACACACATATATCTCATATATAAACTCTAGAAGGACATTAAAAGAACTGTTTAACTGGTTATACTGAAGCATGGGAATTGTTTTTGGGGAAAGCAGGAGAAACAGTGCTTTCATTTTTAAATTTATACCTTTTTATAGGTTTAACTTTCAAATAAACAGCTATTATACAATCATCCTATATATTCTGCTGCAAAAATATTTTAAAGAATTTAAGTAACTACTACAAGTTGACAAGTTAAAAGCTGATGAGTGGTGGATTCTGAACCTAAGTCTGATCCTAGATTCCATCCTGGGGCTCAAAAACTTTCTTCTTGCATATGATCACCATGTACAGAAATCACATATGTACTTTAGCATGTATTATATTTATCTTTAAAAAAATATATGTAAGACTGAGGCATGGCCCACTCTTATTATTTCTTTGGCTGTGCTGGATCTTGGTTGTGGCATGTGGGATCTTTAGTTGCAGCATGGGAACTCTTGGTTGTGGCATGCGGGATCTTTAGTTGCAGCATGGGAACTCTTGGTTGTGGCATGCAGATCTAGTTTCTTGACCAGTGATGGTACCCGCACGCCCTGCACTGGGAGCTCCATCTTAGCCACTAGACCACCGGGGAAGTCCCTCACTATTATTTATCTTTTTGCTTAGAAGATTTTAGTTAACATAATTCTATGTTTCTTGCTACCACCATGCAATTAATTTAAATGTGATTTATGTGTCCACTATACCAAAGCCCTCTGGTTCTAGGTAAACTGACTAGTATCGTAACTGGCATGGTACTAGCTGTATCTCCTTGCAACATTTAAGATTTTAAGGAACCTTCCTGTTGAAGCTTTAGCTCAGTTGGTATCCAATGTTCACATAAATATTTCTCAGTGACATTTTTCATAGGACAACTCCTCCTTGTGCAGGACTGGTCTATGCATAACAGGTGTTTAAAATCCTTGACCTTTACCCACTATATGCTAACAGTTATTTTACTTTCTCACTAGACAAGTGAATGTGATATACAAAAATACTCCCTTCATTAAGAACCACACTATAAGATATCCTATTTTGTTAGGCATAGGCCAAAGTGCCTCAGTTATTCCACAATGCCAATACTAGCATTAAGGAACCACCAGACACATGTTCAATCCCTGGGTTGGGAAGATCCCCTGAAGGAGGAAATGGCAATCCACTCAGTCTTCTTGCCTGGTAAATCCCATGGACAGAGGAGCCTGGCGGGCTACAGTCCATAGGGTCGCACAGAGGCGGACATGACTGAATCGACTTAGCACACAGTCTGCTTCAGCTAGCACAGCAGTTCCACTGATTTATAGAAAAGGTACAGACTACCAAGTATAACAGTATTTTCTTGTAAACATCATTGCTTCTGAAGGCAAAATCAGGTTCATTTTAAATATTCTTTTCCCTCAAAAAAGGGGGAGAAAAACCTCTAAATTCTGGCACAGGAAGAAGTGAATAAAAGAACTTAAAGGCCCACTTGCTCGTCCCACTTTTATTCACAGCCACTTCTCACTGGTAGAGAAATTAGATTAATGAAAATATTTTAATAGCTTTTACGTCTGATTTGCAAAATTGTTTAAAATTTTAAATATATTAGAATAGTTCAATTTTAGGCGCCACCCTGCTACTACTAACCTAGCTATAAGATCTTGACAAGTGCTAGCTTCTCTTGACTTTAAGTTGCTTTCCAGTTCTAAAATTCTAACCATTCCAAGCCTCCAAAACTATTATGCTCATTCTCAAAATATGGAAAGTCTTCCAATAAAGCCTACACTTAAGCAGTTTAAATAGTCAAGAAGCTGCAGAACTCACAAAAATCCTAAACGTGATTTTTAACAGTTCCTGATTATGACCAGATTACATATCCACCAATTAGAATCCTGAGGACTAACAATGTAATACAGATCCACAGTTTTACAGTTTAAAATAGTCTAAAGAGTAATCCCTTGTGCGTCCCTTCATTTATAGGTATTTTCTCATCTGTAATCTTTTTGTTTAGTTTATGGTTTCCTTTGCTGCAGAAGCTTTTCAGTTTAATTAGATCTCATTTGATTATTTTTACCTTCATTCTAAATTATAAAAAAGAGGATTTGTTCCCTTGCATCTTCAGAAAATCACCCTACATGTTACATCTCACCCTGAAGAAGACCTATTCAGAAGAAACAAATAAGTCTCCATGAAAACACCTTATTTTAGTTCCTTTCTAAAACAGAAATTCCCTTTCCTTATAATTGGACTGACACCCTACCAAACACATTCTTATCCAGAATGAGATGAAACACCACCACCCTCAAAAGACCTACAATCCTTTAGTCAAACCAAAGATACAGAGTTTCAGTAATGGCTTTCATGAAATGGGCTCTTAACTGAAAGCTACCCTAGATAAGCAGAAGGCAATGGCACCCCACTCCAGTACTCTTGCCTGGAAAATCCCATGGATGGAGGAGCCTGGTAGGCTGTAGTCCATGCTAAGGGTCGGACACGGCTGAGCGATTTCCCTTTCACTTTTCACTTTCACGCATTGGAGAAGGAAATGGCAACGCACTCCAGTGTTCTTGCCTGGAGAATCCCAGGGACGGGGGAGCCTGGTGGGCTGCCGTCCATGGGGTCGCACAGAGTCGGACACAACTGAAGCGACTTAGCAGCAGCAGCAGCAGCTGATCTGAAAACTGAAATACTGAAAGATTCAAAGCAGGCCAGTTTCAAAGTACTGCTTTGAAACAGTACTTCTCTAACTTTACCTGTTTGAAATATAAGCTGGAGAACATACAAAAATCTGAACGTGCAAAGGCATTTCAAATGTTATTTCTCATTCTCAACAGAAAGTTTACTGAATGAATTAAGTTCTACATATTCAAACCTGAAGATGATAAATTTTCTGTAAAGTGACCAATAAATGGTGAGTTACTAATGCTAACAAACCAGTCTATTGTGAGAGAGAAAATCAGTCTGTTTAGAGGGAAAAAAAATTCTTTTGCTTTTCCTTTTAACGTTAATAAGTTTTTAAACATATGTAACTACCAATATTTTGGATAAATTGATGCTCACAACATAAACTTAGTACAAGAATAACATATTCTGCAAAAACTGATCAAAGTTGCTGAAACATCATATGTATCATCAGGTACACAATTATCTTTGAAAAAGTGGAAATGAAGTCTCTCAGTCCTGTCTGACTCTCTGCAACCCCATGGACTGTAGCCTACCAGGCTTCTCTGCCACGGAATTTTCCAGGCAAGAGTACTGGAGTGGGTTGCCATTTCCTTCTCCAGGGGATCTTCTCAACCCAGGAATAAACCCAGGTCTCCTGCATTGTATCCAGATGCTTTAATATCTGAACCACCGTACTTTTTAAGCAGTCAACCCTCAAGTACTTATCTTAAACATAGGTTCATTCATTCAACAAGCATTTACTGACCATCCACCATGTCCCAGGCACTCTGCTAAACGTTAGGGATTTAGGCTGAACTTTGCTTGGGCTGGGGACTCAAAGACCTTTCAGATCCTGACAACCACTTAATGACATGCTTTTATAATCTCTGAGCCTCAGTTTCCTTAGAGTTGTGAAAATTAGAGTATAAAATGTAGATAAAGTACCTAATATTGTATGTTGTATCTGATAAACAATGAATAAATGTTAACTATATCAAATATTAAGTTTAAGTTATAAGCAGATACTAATTTCCAATTTTCTACCAGGCAGCTCACAGTTAAGGATTATGAACCAACTTGAAAGTGAGATCAAGAAGATACGTCTGGACAGATAAACCCACTACCAAAACAAAAAACAATACAAACTGAATCCCAGAACTGAAAATAAATATACTTTTGAGTTAGTTTATGAGTTTGTGTAGTATGTGCTCTAATGTCTTCTTCCACTAAACAGAACACACTATAAATAAAAATAACAAATGTTACAGCTATGTGGTTTTATGCACAGTAGGAGTACAACTTAGGAAGATTTTGGTGACTCAATAACTGTTTTAACAGATTTGTTTACCATCAACCCCAATTCTCTACCACTTTCAGAAAAGCCATTCCTTTCATTAGGAGACAAATATTTACCCTATGCATAACAATTAGTCCATAAAAACCAATTAATTTTGGAAATCTAACTGGCAACAACGATCTAACAAACAGAAGCAATACGGCTAAAGAGGTAAAGAGTGCTAGTGTCAACTGAACCAGCTGTCCATTTTTTCGAGCCAGTTATGCAACACTGGGCAAGTTTCTTAACTTTTTAAGCTTCTGTTCGTTTATCTGAAAACTGTTAATGCCAGTTACTACTTACTAGACTTGTGAAAATGAATTAAGTTAATACAAGCAAAACACTCAAGACAGGCAACCACTCAATCACTGTTACCTATTTGCTATTACCTACAATGAGATAACTAAAGTTCCTCTTGGCAACCAAGAAGCTAACAAAAATGCAGACGGCTTAGGATTTTATAAATCCTAAAACTTTTAAGTGATCAAAAATGAATGAGGAACAAGAGAAAGGCAATAACGGGTATTAAGCACCAACACCTGATCCTCCCATTCTACTCAACAGGCTTCACGTGTGAAATCCTGAAAGTAAGCAGCACTGGTCTAACTAGGAACAATTTAACTCTGGAAGGGTTCAAGGCAAAGGAAGACTGCTAACACAAATAGTAACAGTAACGACAACAATAAATAAAGGGAAAAGATTATGTAGATACGAACGAGGTGGCGGGTAAACGAGCTGAAGCGTAATAGGACACACCACCCCGGATTTGGGCTGGGGAACCACTGTGGCTCCTCCCAGTGAGGAAACAGAACATTCAGCCTCCCTGCTGAGGTGAATCCCACCGTGACACTCCGCCCGAAGCCTGAAGGGCCGAGCGAGCCGAGAGCTCGAGTCCCACCAGCGCGGTCCTCGCTTCCCACCGGCGCCCCCCGGCCGGGCCCTTCCACTCGCCCGCCTCCACTCGGAGGCCTGAGTCACGGTCCACGAGGCCCAGCGGCCGCGGCCTACCTTCCGCAGGGAACTCCTCGAACTCGTCGTCCTCCTCCAGGAGACCCAAGTCTACCGGCTGTTTTTTCTCTGACATCGTGACCCCAGGAGCCGGAAAGCTCTCAGGCCAGCAAGAAAGTTCGAGCCCTCGTTCTTCCTCACCGCAGCCGCCTCCGCCGTTGCCGCCTCCTTGCTGACTACCATAGAGCTACGGGGGAAGAGCAACCGGGTAACGCAAGGAATGCTGGGATACTGGAGGTCCGCCCAGCGCTTCCTGCGGGTTTAGCGCTATTCAGAGTTAGAAAGGTGGTTTGTCTTGTGCCTTTACCATTTTACCCGGACTCTCTGACTTGACAAATTGAGAAACAAGGTAGGTTTCCCTGACTGGAAAATACTCATAATGTGTGGAAAAAATAAACACCGTTACTTGGTTTAGGCTGAGGGATGAAGTATCGGCTAAAGTTCGTCAAAGGTCGGCCAAGTGCAGGTTCTTAAACTAGATTAACTCCACGGTTAAACCAGTTCCCTAACCATGAAATGAAATGTCTCCACATCACAGAAAACTCAGATGCAGAAAGAATGGCCTGCATCACTCAGGTAGTGCTAAACAATCCAAAGGCAAGTTTGTTTGCCTGACTTTAATCTCCAAGCTTTTTCATTGTTCAGTTTTCTTGTCTTGTGCATAAGCTGTAGTAAATACCCTGCTAAACAGTGTGCTGTGTATATGTGTATGTAATAACTAATTTACAAGGTATTAGAATACTATGTAAAACTCTATACATGTGACATTTTATGGTGTTCTAAATATGTCGTTTTTAATTTTTCAAATATTGAGTATTATTTTAAATATAGTTGTGAACTACATATAACTTTAGATGATACGTGTATATGTAAGTAAGTAAAGTCACTCAGTCGTGTCCGACTCTTTGTGACCCCATGGACTGCAGCCGACCAGGCTCCTCAGTCCATGAGATTCTCCAAGCAAGAATACTGGAGTGGGTTGCCATTTCCTTCTCCAGGGGATCTTCCCGACCCAGGTATCGAACCCGGGTCTCCCGCATTGGAGGCAGATGCTTTAACCTCATATTGGGCTTCCCTGGTGGCTCAGATGGTAAAGAATCTGCCTGCAATGCAGGAGACCTGGGTTCTGTCCCTGGGTTGGGGAGATCCGGAATTACTACCCACTGCAGTATTCTTGCCTGGAGAATTCCATGGACCGAGGAGCCTGGTGGGCTACAGTCCATGGGGTTGCAAAGAGTGGATATAACTAAGCAGCTAACACAGGTAGTAGTATAGAGGAGTTGTTTTGAATACTCAATGGTATTATTGTAGGGTTTGATGCATTGTTTATGTATTTAAATCACATTCCTTCATTCAACATTATTTTATACCATGTACCAGGCAGTGTGCTGAAAATCAAACATAGACAAAGGCCTTCTTTCAAGGAGTTCATATTCCACTCAGAGACATGTAAACAGGTAAATCATAGTGAAATGTAATACATTTGAATCTTTATTTTAAAATAAAATTGTCTGAGAAATGAACAGAATGTGTGCACATACAGACAATGGAATGAAATAAGAGCACATATTTGGACCAGAATTTGGGAACTTAGATGTAAATTTTTTTAAATAGTTTCTTATAATACTGTTTTTATTTGTATTGATTACTGAAAACATTAGCTGTCTTCAAATTAAGTCAAAGTGTATGTAATTTGGGATGTTATATAACTAAATACCAAATTAATGAAAGAAAAGATGAGGAAAATTTAAAATTGGAAGTAAATGTAGACAGTGAGGTCTCTTAGAGTTTCATACTCTGTATTGTACCCTTGGTTATACATATGCCCCTGGCAACCCACACAGCAAGGTGAAGTTTTGGGCAGGCAGTTTCATTTAGGCAGAAAAAAAGGAAAACCAGATCACAAATCTGAGACAGCCATTTTGTGCATAGATAAAAGATATTCCAAAGGACATATCTGAAGAGATAGAAACATTAATGACTACTAAGAGATGGATAAGGGAGATTTGGGACTAATTGCTGATAGGTGGAAGGTTTCTTTGTGGAGTGATAAAAGTCCACACTGGATAGTAATGATGGGTGCAGTATAGTGAATATACTAAAATCCACTGAAGCGTATGCTTCAAAATGGTGAATTTTGTGTTATAGGATGTATATCTATCTCCGTTTTTGAAGTGCTATAAAATTTTTGACCAAGAAGTCAAGAGTTTCTAGCTCCTGGACCTATTATTTAATCTGATATACCATGACATTTATATCAGTTTTTAACCAGAGAAAAAATAATGAGTGACATTCTCTCCTAAAATAGAAATATTCAATTTAAAGGAATTAATTTTTAAGAAACAACCCTATGTTAAATCTCCAATTAAAAAAATTTGCTGATTCATTAAATCCAGAATGCTGGAACCACTGAAATAACTTTTCATTTTAGTCATCATGGCACATAGCACAATGAACAACTTCTTATTTTCATGGTCATGGCATATGGAAAAACTTTGGAAAATGGTAGCTATTAATAAAGCATAAGCACCATTATTACTTAGTTAAGTTGAACACATAAGAATATGTATTTGATGGACCAGTTCCTACTAAACAGGAGTTTAGTCAAATCACTTAGTTTCTTTGAAAGTGAAAGTGGAAGTCACTCAGTTGTGTCCGACTCTTTGTGACCCCATGGACTATACCGTCCATGGAGTTCTCCAGGCCAGAATACTGGAGTGGGGAGCCTTTCCCTTCTCCAGGGGATCTTCCCAACCCAGGGATCAAACCCAGGCCTCCTGCACTGCAGGCAGATTCTTTACCAACTGAGCCACAAGGGAACATTTAAAATATCTCAGGTTCTCCATACCAACCTTAAAAGTCTCAGAATGTGGGTTTTGTTTCTTAGATGATATCTTGGTGATATTTTGCAAGTAAGTCAGGTCCTCCAAAAGTCAGTTATAATGATAATAATAAAATAATTACAGTTAACAAGTATTCCCTGTGGGCTCAGATGGTAAAGAATCTGCCTGCAATGTGGGAGACCTGGGTTCGATTCCTGGGTCAGGAAGATGCACTTGTGAAAGAAATGGCAACCCACTCTAATATTCTTGCCTGAGAAATGCCATGGACAGAGGGGCCTGGTGGGCTATATTCCATCGGGTTGCAAAGAGTTAGACAAGACTGAATGACTGACACTTTCAGATTTCAACAAGTATCAGGTACTATGCAAGTCGTATCTGTGTATTTACTTACTGAATTGTCCTCACAACTGCCCTATGAAGTAAGTAGAAAAAAATCCCTTTTATGCTTATAGGAATTGAGGCACAGAGAGGTGGTGATGTGGCCAAACTACAGTGCTAAGAAGGGGTGAAATGCTAAAGGGTTTTCATAAGGATAGGAAACAGACTCTCTCAATGTGTGAAGAGGTCAACAGTTGACACAAGAACCCCTGCAATCATTTCCTTCTACCACTACTAAGCATAGACACATGTAGGAAAATGACAGAAACATAAAATATAAGTAGACTTGCAGAGGGCAAGCAGTAGCATGAAGAAAACAACCCTTAGCATTGACTCAGATCTCTGGAGGGGAAACTGTTCACAACTCTAATGAGAAGCATCGTATTAACAGTTAAAACTGTGCCTTTACCTACACGTCAGAAGATGTTATCATAGAGGAGGGCCAGATGCCACCACCAGCGCAGACTGTTACTGTGTCTGCCACAGTTCAGTTCAGTCGCTCAGTCGTGTCCGACTCTGCGATCCCATGAACTGCAGCACGCCAGGCCTCCCTGGCCATCATCAACTCCCAGAGTTCACTCAGACTCACGTCCATTGAGTTGGTGATGCCATCCAGCCATCTCATCCTCTGTTGTCCCCTTCTCTTCCTGCCCCGAGTCCCTCCCAGCATCAGAGTCTTTTCCAATAAGTCAGCTCTTCACATGAGGTGGCCAAAGTATTGGAGTTTCAGCTTCAACATCAGTCCTTCCAATGAACACCCAGGACTGATCTCCTTTAGGATGGACTGGCTGGATCTCCTTGCAGTCCAAGGGACTCTCAAGAGTCTTCTCCAACACCACAGTTCAAAAGCAGCAATTCTTCAGCACTCAGCTTTCTTCACAGTCCAGCTCTCACATCCATACATGACCAGTGGGAAAACCATAGCCTTGACTAGACAGACCTTTGTTGGCAAAGTAATGTCCCTGCTTTTCAATATGCTATCTAGGTTGGTCATACCTTTTCTTCCAAGGAGTAAGCGTCTTTTAATTTCATGGCTGCAGTCACCATCTGCAGTGAGTTTGGAGCCCCCCAAAATAAAGTCTCACACTGTTTCCACTATTTCCCCATCTAATTCCCATGAAGTGATGGGACCAATGTCATGATCTTCGTTTTCTGAATGTTGAGCTTTAAGCCAACTTTTTCACCTGCCACTTTCACAGTTACCTGGCAACAGTTACCCGGCAACAGTTACCTGCAAGTCTGATAGCAGTCACTCAGCCATTGGTCAGGCACCACAGTGGGCGCCTCCCCCAAACGAGCAACTGTCACTGCACAACCATTACTGGGGCCGTTCCACTTGGCTGGTGGAGTGGTGGATTGAAAGTGTCAGGTAAGAGGTGGCTCCTGGCCTTCTCCCAGGGACTTTCCAGCTCACATGGCTTATGGCTGGCAGCTCACCTGGGGGCCCCAGGGAACAGACTGAAGCTGTGTCCTGCAGGTCTCCAGAGCCCTCACCAAGGCCGCCCACTGGTCAGGCCCAGGCCTTGAAAGAGTAGTGAACCTCTTCCCTGTCCCCAGCTCTGCAACCCAATGGCGGGAGCTGTCTGCCTGGCACCTGGTTTGTGGGCCCAGCCCCTGCCCTCTGGCCAGCCTGAGGAGGCCGAGGGTCAGTTGGGTCCTGGGTACCTGGGTCCCTCAGCAATGATAGCTGGGTGGGTCCTGGGGACTTGGCCCTGAGGGAGCTGCCAGATGAGATCTGCCTCCTCTCAGCCGGGCATGGACTTTGGAGGGTGAACGATGTGTCTAGGGACCTGGCTGTTTGTTGTCAGAACAGAAAATAACATTTGTTTGGTGGAGATTGGCAGGAACATGTTACCTGACCAGATGCTGGTTTGATCCTTGGGTTGGGAACATCTGCTAGAAAAGGAAATGGCAACCCTGTCCAGTATTCTTGCCTGGGAAATCCCATGGACAGAGGAGCCTGGTGGGTTACAGTTCACAGGGTCACAAAAGACTCAGACATGACCGAGCAGCTCAGCAAACATGCAAATTACCTGGCCATTACCTGACCTCAATCAAGTAGGTTCTGACACCAGGAAGTTTACAGCAACTCACCTAACCTCCCTCACCTCCCTCCCTAACCTCACACCCTCCCTAACCTTTCCTAAGAAACTGCTTGCTGAGAACTTTCTGAGAGTTTGGGGGTTTTAAGACATGAGCCACCCATCTCCTTGCAGGGCCTTCAGTACACCTTTCTCTGTTCCACGTGGCCATTACTGTGCTGTTATTGCCTATGCTTTTGCCAGGCAAATGTTACTGCCAGACCATTAATAGTATTAAAGGTATTGTTAGGCCTCACTGTGTGTCAAGCACACGGACTTGTATTTTGATAACAATATCTGTAATTAGTTGATTACATTTAGCTTCATAGAAAGTCAAGTCAGAAGCAGATTTTACAGTGGATGATTCCATTTTATCTCAAGCAAATGAAACCTAAAGTTCCTTTTGGGATGCACATTCAGTTCAGTTAGTTCAGTTTAGTTGCTCAGTCATGCCTTACTCTTTGCAATCCCATGGACTGCAGCACACCAGCCCTCCCTGTCCATCACTACCTCCCAGAGCCTACTCAAAGTCACATCCATCGTGTCAGTGATGCCATCCAACCATCTCATCCTCTGTTGTCCCCTTCTCTTCCTGCCCTCAGTCTTTTCCAGTATCAGGGTCTTTTCAAATGAGTCAGTTCTTCACATCAGGTGGGCAAAGTATTAGAGTTTCAGCTTCAACATCAGTCCTTCCAGTGAACACCCAGGACTGATTTCCTTAAGGATGGACTGGTTGGATCTCCTTTCAGTCCAAGGGACTCTCAAGAGTCTTCTCCAACACCACAGTTCAAAAGCATCAGTTATTCAGCCCTCAGCCTTCTTCACAGTCCAACTCTCACATCTGTACATGGCTACCAGAAAAATCATAGCCTTGACTAGACGGACTTTTGTTGGCAAAGTAACATCTCTGCTTTTTAATATGCCATCAAGGTTGGTCATAACTTTTCTTCCAAGGAGTAAGCGTCTATTAATTTCATGGCTGCAGTCACCATCTGCAGTGATCTTGGAGCCCCCCAAAACAAAGTCTGTCACTGTTTCCACTGTTTCCCCATGTATTTGCCATGAAGTGACAGGACCAGATGCTGTGATCTTATTTTGAATATTGAGCTTTAAGCCAACTTTTTCACTCTCCTCTTTCACTTTCATCAAGAGGCTTTTTATTAGTTCTTCTTCGCTTTCTACCATAAAGGTGGTATCATCTGCATATCTGAGGTTACTGATATTTCTCCTGGCAATCTTGATTCCAGCTTGTGCTTCATCCAGCCCAGCCTTTCTCATGATGTGCTCTGTATATAAGTTAAATAAGCAGGGTTATAACATACAGCCTTGACGTACTCCTTTTCCTATTTGGAACCAGTCTGTTGTTCCATGTCCAATTCTAACTGTTGCTTCCTGACCTGCATACAGATTTCTCAAGAGGCAGGTCAGGTGGTCTGGTATTCCTGTCTCTTTAAGAATTTTCCACAGTTTCCACACAGTGGATCACACACTATGCTTTGGCATAGTCAATAAAGCAGAAATAGATGTTTTTCTGGAACTCTCATGCTTTGTCAATAATCCAATGGATGTTGGCAATTTGATCTTTGGTTTTTCTGCCTTTTCTAAAACCAGCTTGAACATCTGGAAGTTCACGGTTCACGTACTGTTGAACCCTGGCTTGGAGAATTTTGAGCATTACTAGTGTGTGAGATGAGTGCAATTATGCGGTAGTTTGAGCATTCTTTGGCATTGCCTTTCTTTGGGATTGGAATGAAAAGTGACCTTTTCCAGTCCTGTGGCCACTGCTGAGTTTTCCAAATTTGCTGGCATATTGAGTGCAGCACTTTCACAGCATCATCTTTTAGGACTTTGAAGTAGCTCAACTGGAACTCCATCACCTCCACTAGCTTTGTTCGTAGTAATGCTTCCTAAGGCCCACTTGACTTCGCATTCCAAGATGTCTGACTTTAGGTGAGTGATCACACCATCATGATTATCTGGATCATGAAGATCTTTTTTGTATAGTTCTTCTATGTATTCTTGCCATCTCTTCTTAATATTTTCTGCTTGTGTTAGGTCCATACCATTTCTGTCCTTTATTGAACCCATCTTTGCATGAGCCCATCTTTGCATGAAATGTCCCTTTGTGTCTTTAATTTTCTCGAAGAGATATCTAGTCCTTCCCATTCCATTGTTTTCCTCTATTTCTTTGCATTGATCACTGAGGAAGGCTTTCTTATCCCTCCTTGCTATTCTTTGGAACTCTGCATTCAAATGGGCATATCTTTCCTTTTCCTTTGCTTTTCGCTTCTCTTCTTTTCACACCTATTTATAAGGCCTCCTCAGACAGACATTTTGCTTTTTTGTATTTTTTTTTCCTTGGGGATGATCTTGATCCCTGCCTCCTGTACAGTGTCATGAACCTCTGTCCCTACTTCTTCAGGCATTCTGTCTATCAGATCTAATCCCTTGAATCTATTTTTTTACTTCCACTGTATAATCCATGGCAGCTCATCTGAGGGTGACTGCTGGTGGCAGATCGCAAGCTGAAAGTGTTAATAATGGCAAAACAGTTACAGAAGACCCTCCTCCTGCATAGAAAATTTGGAAATGTCACAGAGTGAAAAAGGACCCTCTGGCTGAAGGAAAGGCAGGTAATGACAGGACTGAAGACAAGCAAGGGTCTGTGAAGAGCTTGCTGTTAAAGGGCAAAGCTCTCGTGGATCCAGAGTGCACAGCCAGCGTGGGAAAGGCCCATGTATACTGTGAAGGAAGTGGTTCTGTGATGTCATGCCAAATCAGACCTAGCTCCAGTTCAGCAGCAAGTATTAATCTGATTCAGCTATTAGAAGATGATGCCCGGAGAAACTTCAGTGTTTGGATGAGATGGGGCCGAGGTGGGAAGATAGGGCAACACAGCTTGGTGGCTTGTTTTGGGGACCTCAACAAGGCCAAGGAAATGTTTCAAAAGAAGTGAGTGCTGAGAAATGAGTACAAAATAATATCTTTCATCTTCTTGGATATGTTGTCTTTAGGAATTTCATAATAAGTGTGAGTTGGCTTAAATGATAGTGTCTTTCCACCGTGACAATGTATGACTGGAACACCAAACTGATCCTTAGATAGTGATTAAATCACTTGGAACCAGAAATTGACTAATACAGAAGAAGCTAACATATTCAGCACATGACCAACAATTTAGGAAATTTGGGGAGAATGAGATGAGACTCATAGTTCATTGAGTTAGACAAGGCTGTAGTCCATGTGATAAGATTGGTTAGTTTTCTGTGATTGTGGTTTTCAGTCTGTCTCCTTCAAGATGGACAGGTCATGGTGGAGAGTTCTAACAAATGTGGTCCACTGGAGAAGCGAATGGGATGCACATAATAAAAGTTAAATCACAAATAACCTCAATGCTTAAGTTTGCTGTGGAGTTGACCAGTAACGGGGCAGAATGGATCATCAAGATTGTCCTTTTGTATTTCTTTCCAGGTGAGGGATCATCAAATGGCTAATATCCAAAGGAAGGACTGATTTCAAAGGCACTTTCCTTTTGATTCTAGGAAATATCAGCTAAGTGACCGGCCATGAAGAACTGAAGAGACCAACATACACTTCAAGTCTATGACGTCCATTCAAAGTATGCAAAAGCTTTGGCTCCAAGGTCACCCTATCTTAGTTCAAACTCAAGCTCTGCTACTTATCAGTTGGGAGGTCCTAGAAAATTACTTTCCTTCTTGAATCTCAGTTTACCCATCTTGGAAGTGGGAGTAATATATTACTTTCCCCATAAGGTTATTGTAAGGATTAAATGATCTGTTTCATATAGAATACTCAGAAGAGTGCCTGGCATATGGTAAATAGACAATAAATAGTTTGAAGCAGAAAGGAGAATAATACTGATTCTCACTTTATATCAATGCATAAAACTCCTCAAATTTAGAAGAAAAGTTTGTTTCCAACAGCATCCATGTTTGACATCAAAGTTTAGTAGTGAACTTTTGCCTTGTTGTAGCTACCTTTTTACCTGCTTTTTCTAACCACCAGAACACAGCTGTTTGCTGCAGCTTCTCCCTGTCTTCAAAAGGCAGGTTCTAGATGAGATTAAATCCATGAAGCACACCTTCAGGACCCTCCTCTCCCCACCAAATTCATAATATATGAAATTTTACATACATTGGTATAAATGCAAATGTAACTCTATGAGAAAACGAAAATATGAAAAGAGGTGGGTCAAACCAAACCAATTGCAGCCATGGAAATAAAGCAGGAGAAGTGTAGAAAGGATGAGATGTTAGAAAATAAAGATGAGGATATCTCTGGATTACAACACTGGACACTAGCAGCTAGCTCTGAACCCTGCTGTGATCTATGTTGGGTGTTTTTGTTTAATTTGCTGTGGTAGGAACACTTAACACAATTTTAAATGCACAATACAGTATTGTTGACTATTGCCACAGTGTTATTCAGCAGACCTCTAGAACTTACCCATTTTGTATAACTGAAATTTTGTGATTGAAAAGCAATTCCTCATTTCCTTCTCCTCCCAGCTCCTGACAACCACCTTCTATTCTCTGTTTTTATGAGTGTGACTATTATAGGTACCTCATATTAGTGGAATCATTCAGTGTTTGTCCTTCTAAGACTAGTTTATTTCACTTAGCATGAATATCTTCCTGATTGATCCATGTTGTCAAATATGGCAGAATTTCTTTTTTTAAGGCTGAATAATACTCCATTGTGCATATATACTACACTTTCTTTATTCTTGCATTCATCAGTAGACATCTAGGTTGTTTCCGTATCTTGACTATTGTGGTTAAGGCAGTAAACGTGGAAGTGCAGCTATCTGTTCCAGATTTTTTATTCTTTCGGATAAATGTCCACAGGTGGGATTGCAGGATCATATAGTATAGTTCTATTTGTAATTTTTTAAAGAAATCTCCATTCTGTTTTTCAGAGTGGCTGCAACTTTTACATTCCCAATTCCTTCACACCTTTGTCAATACAAGTTACTTTTTGAGGGTTTTTAAATAAGAGCCATCTTGACAGATATGAGAGAATATTTTGTTGTGGTTTTGATTTGAATTTACTTGATAATTTGTTATGTTGAGTACCTTTTCACATACCTGTCACTGTTTTGTATGTCTTCTTTGGAGAAATGTCTGCTCAAGTCATTTGCCCATTTTTAAATAACTCATTTTGGTTATTTGGGGTTTTTTGCTGCTGGGTTGTAGGAGTTTCTTGTATGCTTTGGAGAGTCACCCCTTATTAGTTACATATAGTTTGCACATATTGTCTCCCATTCTGTAGGTTGTGATTTCACTCTACTATTTATTTTGCTGTACAGAATTTTTTAGTTCAATGAAGTATCATTTGTCTATTTTTGCTTTTGTTGGCTGTGTTTTTTGACGTGATGTCCAAGGAACTTTCTAGACCAATGTCATGATGCTCTTCCCTATGTTTTCCCTAGGAGTTTTTTATAGCTTCAGGCCTTACATTTAAATCTTTAATCCATTTTGAATTGATTTGTATGCATAATATATTTTAATGGCTTGGCTTATGGGGAGTGGATGAAAATAAGAGAATGTTTTTTTAAAAAAACAAAACTTGAAAATTTTTTTGAAATTTTTGAAATTAAGAAGTTTCACCAGATGCAAAATTAAGGAGATAATTTCCATTCTCTTTTCTCAAACGTATTTAATTTTGTTTCTGGATTCTGCTCTGAGCTCCATGCTGTGCAGATGCCGCTTGCAGACATGGTCTGGGCAGTAGCTTCTGCTGCTTCCTTTTGGATTTACATCCTGGGCAGTAGCTTCCATCAGTCCACTAGAATAGAACTAAATTTTTCTGGAGCAAATACTTGGACTGGCTGTGTTAATCTTGTCTGCCTAGGGCCTGAGATTCTACTTTTAACAAGCTCACAGGCAATGTCAGTGTTGCTGGTTTGGGAACCACCTTTTAAGAATCAAGGGTTTCAATGAAATGTAAGGGAAAATATCTAAGTTTCTGAAAATTGATCCAGCTATCAATACTGTGTGACTAGTCCATAACTTGTTGTGGTGTCTTTAACTTTGTAGGAGAGAAAAAAAGTTCCCTCTACTCTCCTAGGTTCAATAGCTGGGTCTATAAAATAAATTTATTATAGGCAGCTTAATAGCATTAAAGATAAACAAATTTATTATTTTTTATTATAACACACAGCAAGGCATCACAGGGGAAAAAAGAACACCTCAGAAAGCACTGAGATTTGAGAGCTTACACTCCAGTGTTCTTGTCTGGAGAATACCGGGGACGGGGGAGCCTGGTGGGCTGCCGTCTATGGGGTCATACACGACTGAAGCAACTTAGCAGCAGCAGCAGCAGCATATTGTCTTATTATAATAGGGGAAAGTGGGGGACATAGGCAACCAAGGAGAGAGTAAATGATTTTTAAGAATGATAAATGGGCTCTTGAAGAATAGATGGGAGATATAGTTTGTGGCAATTTGTCTGGATTTGAATTGGACAGCTAGTCTCTTCCCAGGTGATGAGAGTCAGTCCTAGGGAGAAGATTTATGACAGTTGAATTCCTTTCAGAAGATTTGTCTTTAGGCAGGTAAAGTTCAAAGAAAGCTTCTCCATTGTCTTGTTATTTTTCATGTGCCTTCAAGCTTAAAATCACTATACCAAAGCAGCATATTTTAGGGTGTTATGTCCAGAACTCCTTCAACAGCCACACTAAATTCAAGTGTTTGCTTCTCATTTTGGGGACTTTCTTTCTGAAATTTTCTTGCTCCTTAAACACTAGGAGGCTTAGCTCTTCTTAGAGGGATGTATATCTCTGTGAACAGCTCACATTCACATCTTCATTAATATTATGAGTACTCTATACTCAAGGATTGGTTCTGGACTTTGAGAAGAATTACAATCCCAATAAAAGATTTCTTGGATCTTTTATCATAACAAAATTCTTGGACAAATAAAAATGTGAAAAATCGTAGTTGTAAGATAACTCTAAAATCTCTATATCTCATTGTCAAGCAATTAATAATGAATAGAGAAATGGTTACATAAAATTCAAATGCTGGTAGTGATAAGTACTTAATCTACCATAAAGAAAAAGGCCTAGCCAATAAAAGATCTGTCCTGCACCAAAATACATGTTAAAAAATTGATATTTGCATGCCCAAGACTTGTTTGAAAAGGCAATTATGGTCTCACAAGTAAATCATAAGAATTTTTAAAATTTTGTAAATGCTGTATTTATTGACAGACAAGAACCACTCTGAAGGAATCATTATGGTTTGGGAAATGATATGCAATTTCAAAATCATCTAAATCATTTCAATTGCCTGTATTTACATTTATATAATGGGTATTTATAATGGTGATTATTTTAGAACTTACCTTGTTTTCCTGGATCTCACATTGGTTTCTATGGGAACGAGAATGGCTGTGAAGAGGAGCATTTTAAGAACTCTTTTCACATTCAGTGACTGCTAACTGAACTGCAAATTCTGTTTGTCTGTTAAATGGTTTTTAACTCTTAAATTTTAACACAGAAATAAAAGTTGGGCATCTAGCTTCATAAATCATTTTAAATAATGAAAACTATTTTTATGAAACATCTGGCACACTGGAACATTTGAAAACAAAATAACTAGCTTTAAGAGCTAATAATCTGTTCACTTTATTAAATTCATTAGTAATTAATCCACATTAGCCATATGCTTGCTCTTGGAAAACTGTATAAAGAAAACTTCATCTGATATATTGTTTTAATACACTTTCCTGATATTGATATATATTATGTGTGTGTGTATGTACTTTTTCCTTACCTTTGTAAAAATGCCTTTAAAAAAGAAGTATAAAATGTCCTGTATTTAAAGTTTTCCACTGCCAATGCCTCACTCATCCTCTGCTATTATTTACCCTGGTGCTGTATTGTACCTTTCCTATGTTCTCAGACCAGCTGGAACTTATTTTTTACTGTTTTTCAAAAAAGCTCATAAGTCTTCAAATTTCAGTTTTCTTTTTCTTGGAATAGATTCTTAGATCCTAAAAAGCTCAGTGTCTAACTTATGCATTACATTTGTGCAGTTTACTGAAATATTTCCCCATATTTCATGTTTTCCCATAAATTTTATTTTTTTAATTCCCTGGAGAAATGATAGTTTAGCATATTTTTATTTAATTCCCTCTAAAAGTAATTAAAACCCACTAAAAGTAAGAGAAATTTATTTCAGAAAAGAGTGCTAAAACTAAATTTTTGTTATACCCAAACTGTAAAGATGCCAGTTGAAAGCACATGGCATCCCATAACCAGCTTATGTAATAGCCACTCTGGTTATTGCTGACATATAATCTGTGTCTTAAATCCAAAAGGTACAGATTGATGGCAGAGTGCCAGACAGGTCGAAATAAGTGAGAGTGTTTTTTAATCTTTCCTGGATTGATGGATTTCTGCTCACTATCAGTGTGGCCTTGGTCAGGACTGCTAGAGACTAGTGAGAGTTCCAGAAAATGAAGCTACTTGCATATGTGACCAAGAGACCATCCTATAACTCACTGACCTGGTATAAACTCCCAAGAAGTTGCTTTTTTCTTTCTTAAAAGTATTTTTCATTCAGATTTTATTTTATGAAATAAATTCAGGATTACTACATGTTGAAAAAGTAACACAAATAAATGGAAAACACATAACTGGATGTTTGGGGAAAGTAATTGACTCTTTTATTTTTTAAAAGTTGAATTTGGAGGGAAGCAACAGACAAGCTGAATAGTAAAAGCAAGTATTATGTTAACCATCAGAAGAGACATATTTATGTTGAAAAGTATCAGAATCTAAATGTAAGGAATATGATTGTTCATCAAGGCTACTCAAAATGAGGTCCAGGGACCAGTGCCCATCTGAGACAAGATAAAAACTAAGTGTAAATTTGAAAATTTTAGAGCAGTTGACATTACTACTTCACCCAATCTGTAATTTTATATTTTACAAAACTCAGTCCATGGCATTTAGCAATTTAAAAAATTTTCACTTTAGTAGAATTAGTAACAAATACATTGATCTAGCATAAATTACTGTAAACAAATGAAAAAAAAGAGTGCCATTTGAACTTCATAGTTTTGGAAATAATTTAACCTGTGTGATTATGTCTGAAAGCTGGGAAATGAAAGCTTTTTTTTTTTTTTATCTCTGAAAGATCTATTTCTAGTCCTGTAGTCATATATTTACTATTATAAGATTATAACAAAGGAGGCTAAAGCACATATTCTCTCCTTTTGCAGATATAAAAACAAAAGTTCAAGGGCTTCAATGATATATCTGATATTACACAATTATCATCAAAATTTTAAAGTCAAGTGAACAGCATTGCACAGAAATTATTTAATTTCTGGTAAATAAATACACCCTAGTTGATTATGGCAATGAATTGTATATATGTGCAATTTCACATGGGAGATGGCAGTGCTTTGTCTTCCAGTTTTCAGAAGGAAAAGCATTGTGTTACAGTAGTTCAATGGATGACTAGTGAAAGTACACATATGAATAATTAAGATGAAGAGTTTGAAGGAATTCAATAAGCAAAAATACAATTAAAGAGAATATAAAAAGATTAAGGGAGGGACACATGTATTAGATTGGCTAAGGAACAGAGCAGAAATGTAAGTCTACACTTCTCTGAAAGGTATAAAATCCCCAAAGAGAAAGGGCTTGCTACCTTGGACTACCAATAGGAAAAATAAAATGAAAATATGAAAGGGAAAGTTTAGACAAACACTGAGAATTTTTGTTAATTGTTAGGAGTATTAGGTTAATTGAGTGGGCGCCCAAAGGAATCTCTGAGGACATTTAAAACCTCATTCAACAAAGCTATGGACATTGTATTGTGGTAAGCAAGACTTCAATGGCAAGGGAGATAGACGGGATCAACTGTGAGTTCTTTTCCATCTCTAATTTCTACTATTCCATAGCTCTGAGAAGAATAGTTGCTAAATTGCTTGATCAACACAGAAAAATAAAACTCAATACAAGAATAAAGCCCCAGACAAAACAGTAAAGTCAGTCAAAATTGAAACAGGCCCATCCAAAAAGAAGAAGGAAAAAAAAGAACCTAAATCTTGCATCATATCCCAAGGTGGACAAATTCAGGCTCTGGCAATTTGCCCAACAGAAAAAATTCCAGAGACAGGACCTTTCAGTGAACAAGCCCAGCCAACAGATTGGGAGAGTTCAACTTTTCAGACAGGCTCGCAAAACCTCCCAGCTGATCTTAATGCTAGAGCAGTCTCAAAAATTGAAAAGGAAATCTATCAAAGAGCCTGGTCTTGAGTGAACTAATTCATTTACTCATTCTACAAGGATATGAGCCCCTACTATAGGCTAGCCACTGCTCTAGGATAGGGTACATCAGTGCACAACAACAACAAACTGAGATCTCTGCTCCTGTGGCTTTTATTAATACATAGTAGTGTGAGGAACAATGAACAACATAGTATAATATAAGTTAAAGGTTGGTAGGTGCTAAGGGATGAAATGAAGGGTAAGGAAAATGAGCGGCAGAGGTGGAATCCAGGCGCTTACTGTATTCAATGTGTAAATTCAGGTAGAGCTTGTGAAGGAAATACATCGGAACAAGACTTGAAGGAAGAAAAGGCGGTAGCCAAGTGGATATTGGGGGAAGAGCAATACAGTCTAAGGAAACCTGAAGCACAGGAGGAAGGTTGCAGCAAACTTGGTGTGTCTGAGTAGCAGGAAGGAAGCTAGAGTGGCTGGAGGAGGGTGAGCTTAAGGAAGATTACTACAGAGAGGTCTGGGAGGCCTTATAGGTGGTTTTTAGGACCTCATCTTTTACTCTGAGTAAACCACACACCAACTTGCTTCATGACTCCTGGGAACTCAGAGAAGAAACTAAAAAGCAGATACTGGTCTCCCTGGGAAACCACTACACCCAACATCAACGGTGTTTCTGCACGCTCCTTCAGTCTATACGGTTTAATAACGTCAGCATTATCCAGTGGTGTGGGCCCTTAATGTGAAAATATGTCCTAGATTATCCTAAGAATAAGGAATGCACATCAATATTGAAACTCTTAAGACATTTACTTCCTTGCTTCTGTTTGTTCTTAGGCCAGCAATAGAAAAATCCAAACAAAGTTTTGTTTGTAATTTTTGTATGATGTCTGTACATATATGAAATATGTATTCTGTCATGGAAAATAAACTAATATCAGCAATTCTGTTATGGGCTCATACTCTAAGAAGTATGATCTTTACTAGGGGCTTGATAAATATTTAAAAATAAGGAAGAGCTTAAAAATCAATTTAGAAGCCAAAAATGGATGTGCTTTTGAGAAGTAAGGGCAATATTAAAGGAATTATTAGATGTTTTCAGATATTTGTAAAAAATGGTAATAAAAGGTTAAGTTAGAAAAGCATTGTTCACTTATTAGTTTAAAAAAAAAAATCTGTTAAGTGCCTGCTCTGTGCCAGGCATGTTTTCTAGACCCTGTGAATACCACAGCACATAACATGCAAAAAGCTGTAATCTGCCACTCTATTAAGATTCTTCTCAGGCAGTTTACAAGATCATTCTTGTATAATAATATGTAGTTGAGAACTTGTTGTTGAGTCACCCAGTTGTGTCCAACTCTTTGGGACCCCATGGACTGCAGCATGCCAGGCCTCTCTGTCCCTCACCATCTCCTGAAATTTTCCCAAGTTCAAATCCATTGCATTGGTGATTCCATCCAGCCATCTCATCCTCTGACACCCTCTTCTCCTTCTGCCCTCAATCTTTCCCAGCATCAGGGACTTTTCCAATGAGTCAGCTGTTTGCATCAGGTGACCAAAATCCTGGAGCTTCAACTTCACATCAGTCCTTCAAATGAGTATTCAGGGTTGATTTCCTTTAAGATTGACTGGTTTGACCTCCCTACTGTCCAAGGGACTCTTAGGAGTCTTCTCTAGCACCACAGTTTGAAAGCGTCGATTCTTTGGCTTTCTGTGTTCTTTATGGTCCAGTTCTCATAACCTTACATGACCACTGGGAAGACCATAGTCTTGACTCTACAGACCTTTGTAGGCAGAGTAATGTCTGTGCCTTTCAAGACACTGTCTAGGTTTGTCATAGCTTTCCTGCCAAGAAGGAATCGTCTTCTGATTTTATGGCTGCAGTCACCATCCACAGTGATTTTAGAGTTCAAGAAGAGGAAAGCTGTCACTGCTTCCACTTTTTCCCCTTCTATTTGCCATGAAGTAACGGGGCTGGATGCCATGATCTTATTTTTTTTAATATTTGGTTTTAAGCCCACTTTTTAACTCTCCTCTTTCTCCCTCATCAGGAGGTTCTTTAGTTCCCCTTTGCTTTCTGCATTAGAGTGCTATCTTCCACTTATCTGAGATTGTTGATTTCTCCCACTTATCTTGATTCCAGCTTGTAATTCATCCAGCCTAGCATTTCTCATGATGTGCTCAGCATATAGGTTAAATAAACAACAGACAATGCTGTCATGATCCTTTTCAATCCTGAGCCAATCAATTGTTCCATCAGTTCAGTTCAGTTCAGTCACTCAGTCGTGTCCGACCCTTTGCGACCCCATGAATCGCAGCACGCCAGGCCTCCCTGTCCATCACCAACTCCCAGAGTTCACTCAGACTCATGTCCATTGAGTCCGTGATGCCATCCAGCCATCTCATCCTCAGTCATCCCCTTCTCCTCCTGCCCCCAATCCCTCCCAGCATCAGGGTCTTTTCCAATGAGTCAACTCTTCGCATGAGGTGGCCAAAGTACTGGAGTTTCAGCTTTAGCATCATTCCTTCCAAAGAACACCCAGGGCTGATCTCCTTAAGAATGGACTGGTTGGATGTCCCTGCAGTCCAAGGGACTCTCAAGAGTCTTCTCCAACACCACAGTTCGAAAGCATCAATTCTTCGGCCCTCAGCTTCTTCACAGTCCAACTCTCACATCCATACATGACCATAGGAAAAACCATAGCCTTGACTAGACGGACCTTAGTCTGCAAAGTAATGTCTCTGCTTTTGAATACGCTATCTAGGTTGCTCATCACTTCTTCCAAGGAGTAAGCATCTTTTAATTTCATGGCTGCAGTCACCATCTGCAGTGATTTTGGAGCCCCAAAAAACAAAGTCTGACACTGTTTCTACTGTTTCCCCATCTATTTCCCATGAAGTGATGGGGCCAGATGCCATGATCTTCGTTTTCTGAATGTTGAGCTTTAAGCCAACTTTTTCACTCTCCTCTTTCACTTTCAACAAGAGGCTTTTTAGCTCCTCCTCACTTTCTGCCATAAGGGTGGTGTCATCTGCATATCTGAGGTTATTGATATTTCTCCCAGCAATCTTGATTCCAGCTTGTGTTTCTTCCAGTCCAGCGTTTCTCATGATGTACTCTGCATATAAGTTAAATAAGCAGGGTGACAATATACAGCCTTGACGTACTCCTTTTCCTATTTGGAACCAGTCTGTTGTTCCATGTCCAGTTCTAACTGTTGCTTCCTGACCTGCATACAGATTTCTCAAGAGGCAGGTCAATTTCTTCCAGTCCAGCATTTCTCATGATGTACTCTGCATATAAGTTAAATAAGCAGGGTGACAATATACAGCCTTGACGTACTCTTTTTCCTATTTGGAACCAGTCTGTTGTTCCATGTCCAGTTCTAACTGTTGCTTCCTGACCTACATACAGATTTCTCAAGAGGCGGGTAAGATGGTCTGGTATTCCCATCTCTTTAAGAGCTTTCCACAGTTTGTTATGATCCACATAGTCAAAGGCTTTAGTGTAGTCTATGAAACAGAGATAGATGTTTTTCTGGAACTCTTTTGCTTTCTCTAAGTTAAGTCAGGTCGCTGGCTCAGTCATGTCTGACTCTTTGTGACCCCGTGGACGAAGCACACCAGGCTCCTCCATTCATGGGATTCTCCAGGCAAGAATACTGGAGTGGGTTGCCATTTCCTTCTCCAGGTGTTTTCCCGACCCATTGATCGAACCTAGGTCTCCCACACTGCAGACAGATGCTTTAATCTCTGAGCCACCAGGGAAGGCCATGATTCAGCAAATGTTGGCAATTTGATCTTTGGATCCTCTGCCTTTTCTAAACCCAGCTTGGACATCTGGAAGTTCTTGGTTCACATAATACTGACGCCTAGTCTGAAATCTTTTAAGCATTATCTTACTAGCATGGGAGATGAGTGCAACTGTCTGATGAATTGAACATTCTTTAGTATTACTCTTCTTGGGAATTAGGATGAGTATTTACCTTTTCCAGTCAAATGTAAAAGACCGACTGCTGGGTTTTCCAGATTTGCTAACATATTGAGTGCAACACTGTGATAACACCATTTTTTTAGGGTTTTGAATAGCTCTCCTGGAATTCCAACACATCCGGTAGCTTTGCTGACAGCAGTGCTTTTTACGGCCTACTTGACTTCACACTCCAGAATGTCTGGCTCTGGGTGACTGACCACACCATCATAGTTATCCAGTTCATTAAGATCTTTTTTGAACAGTTCTTCTGTGTATTCTTCCCATCTCTTCTTGATCTCTTCTACATCTACGAGGTCTCTACCATTTCTGTCCTTTATCGTGCCCACCTTTGGACAAAAAGCATGTATTGGAGGCTTATCTGCAACCCAGCATCACCTGTTAAAATGATACATGGTCAGGAAAAGATGCTTCTTGACCTGTCTCCATCTAGCCATCTATTCCTTTAAAATCCTCGGGCAGAGACTATGTGCTGAAGGCACAGGAACTTTAGAGAGGGTAAACAGCTCAGCATTTGTGTCAGAGTGGTATTGTCGAGTATGATAGTCGCCAGCCACAGGTGACTATTGAGCAATTGAAATGTGGCTAGTCTGTATCGAAAAATGCTCTAAGTATAAAATACACTGGATTTTGTTGACTCTGGAAAGAGAATGTAAACTATCTTAAACATTTTTTACATTGATTGCTTGTTGAAACGCTAATATTTTTAATACATTGGGTGAAATAAATTATATTATTATTTTGTTTTTACCTTTTTATGTGGCTGCTAGAAAATTTAAACATATATGTGGCTCAATTCCACAAAATTAGGGGATCTGCATTTGATTGATAGAATAATAGCTGATTCTTACTGAGTATTCAACTCATTAAGTGGCAAGCTGTCTTCCAAGCACATTACTTGTATTTAAATATTTTATCCTCATAATAACTTCGTTAGGAACCATTTCTCCAGATGAATAATTTGAGGCACAGAAAGGTCAAAAAAATTGCCACAACAAAGTTTATGAATCTGGTGAGTGGAAGAGCAATGAGGCCTTAAAATTGTAACTAACCCAGTGCCTTTCAAACCTGAGTGTTCATCAGAATCACCTCCAGGGCTCGTTAAAACACAGAGTCCTGAACCCAGCCTCCAGAGGTTCTGACTCATCTGACCTGCATGTAACCTAAGAACGTGCATCACTGACAAGTTGCCAGGTGATGTTGACGCTAGTGACTTGCAGACTACATTTTGAGACCTATGGGTTTAATCAGTCTTAAAGTTCTCAACCTTTTTAAACCATAATTTCTTTACCTTAAAGTGTGGGGACTTCGTATACCTATCTCATACCATAAAGGTTACCATTTTAAAGTGTACAGTTCATAAGTTTTTAGTATTGTCAGTTTTGCAACTATCACCACTAATTTCAGAACATTTGCATCACTCCAAAAAGAAACCCAATACCTGTTAGCAGTCACTCCCATTTCCCCTTCCACCAGGCCCTGGCAACCACTAATCCTTTCTCTATAGATTTGCCTATTTTAGACTTTTCATATAAACGGAGTCATACAGTGTATGATTTTTGGTCTGACTTCTTTCCCTTAGCATAACATTTTCAAGGTTCATCCATGTTGTAACAGGTATCAATACTTTCTCCTGTTGTATGGTCAAAAATATAACATTGCTTGAGCCAACACATTGTGTTTATCCATTCATCAATTGATGCTCATTTGGGTTTTTCACTTTTTTTGTTTGTTTTTCACTTTTTCGGTGTTATAAATTTATGTGGATTTATATTTCCATTTCTCTTGGGATATAACTAGGAGTGGATTCTGTAGGGGTGGGTTTGTTGACTCATGTAGTAACTCTTTATTTAACTTTTTGAGGAACTATCAAACTGTTTCTAAAGTGTAGTACCATTTTACATTCCCATCAGCAATGTTTGAGGGTTCCAGTTTACTCACAGTCTTGGCAGCACTCGTCATTGTCATTTTGATTATAGTCATTCTCATGGTTTTGATGTAGTATCTCATTATGGTTTTGATTTACATTTCTCTAATGATTAATAATGTTCACTTGTTCAAATGCTTATTGGACATTTGGATATCTTCTTTGGAGAAATATCTATTCAAATCCTTTCTCCATTTTAAAATTGAGTTATCTTTATTTTTAGCTTTTCAGATTAGACATTTATTGGTCAGTAAGATTTTTTTTTTTAATTTTATATTGGAGCATAGTTGATTAAGAATATTATGTTAGTTTGAATTACATTACCATATGTAAAATAGATAGCCAACGGGAATTTGCTGTATGGCTCAGGAAACTCAAACAGGGGCTCTGTATCAACCTAGAGGGGTGGGATGGGGAGGGAGATGGGAGGGAGGTTCAAAAGGGAGGGGATATATGTATACCTATGGCTGATTCATTTTGAGATTTAAGAGAAAACAACAAAATTCTGTAACGCAATTATCCTTCAAAAAAAATAATAAAAAGAATATTATGTTAGTTTCAGGTATACGGCAGAGTGATTCAGTTATACATATCTATTCTTTTTCAAATGCTTTTCCCATTTACGTTTTTATAGAATATTGAGCAGATTGTCCTGTGCTATAGAGTCAGTTCTTATTGGTCATCTATCTTAAATATAGTAGTGTGTACATGTCAATCCCAAACTTCCAATCTATCCCCCACCATTCTTCTCTACTGGTAACCAAAGATTGTTCTCTAAATTTGTGAGTCTGTTTCCGTTTTGTAAATAAGTTCCTTTGCATCATTTTTTAAGATTCTTCATATAAGCATTATCATATGATATTTGTTTTTTCTTCCTGACTTACTTCACTTATGATAATCTCCAGGTTCACCCATGTTGCGGCAAATGGCATTATTTCATGCTTTTTAATGGCTGAGTAATATTCCATTGTATATATGTACCACATCTTTTTTATCCATTCATCTGTTGATGGACATTTAGGTTGCTTTCATGTCTTGGTTTTTGTAAACAGTGCTACAATGAACACTGAGCTGCATGTATTCTTTCAAACCTCATTTTTCTCTGGATGTATGCCCAGGAATGGAATTAGTGGATCATATCGTAGGTCTATTTTTAGTTTTTTAAGGAATCTCCATACTCTTCTCTGTAGTGGTTGTACAAATTTATCTTCTCACCAATAGTGTAGGAGGGTTGCCTTTTCTCCATACTCTCTCCAGCATTTTGTTTGTAGATTTTTTGATGGTCATTCTGACTGGTATGAGGTAATATCTCATTGTAGTTTTGATTTACATTTCTCTGATAATTAGCAATGTTAAGCATCTTTTCATGTGCCTCTTGGCTATCTGTATGTCTTCTTTGGATAAATGTCTATTTAGGTCTTCTGCCCATTTTTTTATTGGATTGTTTGATTTTTTTATATTGAGCCTCATGAACTGTTTGTAAATTTTGGAGACTAATCCCTTATTGGTCTTATCATTCGCAAATACTTCTCCTATTCTGTGGGTTGTCTATGGTTTCCTTGGCTCTTCAAGAGCTTTTGAGTTTAATTAGGTCCCATTTGCTTATTTTTGTTTTTATTTCCCTTACTCTAGGAGACTGCTTGAAAAAGGTCTTGCTGCGATTTATGTCAAACAGGGTCCAGCCTTACATAGGTCTTTAATCCATTTTCAGTTTGTTTTTGAGCTCGGTATTAGAGAGTGTTGTAATTTCATTCTTTTACATGTAGTTGTCTCATTTTCCCAGCACACTTGTTTTTTTTGGCTACACTGCAGCACGTGGTAAGTTCCCTGACCAGAGACTAAACCGATACCCCTTGCATCAGAAAAGGAGAGTCTTAACCACTGGACTTCCAAGGAAATCCCCAGCACCACTTTTTTTTCTTTTTAACATTTTATTTCATATTGAAGTATAGCCAATTAACAATGCTGTGATAATTTCAGGTACACGGCAAAAAGACTCAGCCATACATATACATGTATCTATTCTCCCCCTAGAATTCCCCTTCCATCCTGGCTGCCACATAATATTGAGTAGAGTTCCCTGCCCAGGACCACTTATTGAAGAGACTCTCTTTTCTCCATTGTACATACTTGCCTTTTTTGTCATAGATTAGATAACCATAGGTGAATGGTTTTATCTCTGGGCTTTCTATTCTGTTCCATTGATCTATATTTCTGTTTTTATGATGGCATCATACAGTTTTGATGACTATAGCTTTGTGGTATAGTCTGAAGTCAGGGAATCTGATTCTTCCAACTTCATTTTTCTTTCTCCAGATTGCTTTGACGATTTGGGGTCTTTTGTGTCTCCATACAAATTTTAAGATTTTTTTTTTTCTTCTAGTTCTATGAAAAATGTCAGTTGGTAATTTGATAGGAATTACATTGAACTTGTAGATTGCTTTGGGCTGTATAGTCATTTTGAAAATATTCATTCTTCCAATCTAAGAACATTGTATATCTTTCCATGTCTTTGTGTCATCTTTGATTTCTTTCATCAGCATCTTATGGTTTTCAGAATACAGGTATTTTGTCTCCTTAGGTAGGTTTATTCCTAGATAATTTATTCTTTTTGATGTGATGGTAAGTGAGATTATTTATTTAATTTCTCTTTCTGATCTTTTGTTGTTAATGTATAGTAGTGCAACAGATTTCTGTGTATTAATTTTGTATCCTGCAACCAAATGCATAGATGAGCTCTAGTAGTTTCCTTTTAGCCTCATTAGGATTGTCTATGTATAATATTGTGTCATCTGCAAACATTGACATCTTACTTCTTTTTCAATTTGGACTCCATTTATTTCTTTTTCTTCTCTGATTGCATGGCCATGACTTTCAAAACTATGTTGAATAAAAATGGCAAGAGTGGATCTTGGAGGAAATGTTTCTCCAATACCCTGAGTATAATGTTAGCTGTAGACTTGTCATATATAGCCTTTATTATATTGACATATATTTCCTCTATGCCCACTTTCTTGAGATTTTTTTGTTTATCATAAATGGGTGTTGAACTTTGCTAAAAGCTTTTTAAGTTGTCTTTTTTATTGTTATGAGTTCTTTCTATAATCTGAGAAAAGTCACTTATTAGATTATTTCTCCCATTCTGTGGATTTATTCATTTTCTTGATGATTCCACTGAAGCCAAAAGTTTTAAATCTTCCTTATTTGTAAATTTTAATATAAAAGCTGTATATGTTTAAGGTACACAAAGTAATGATTTTATATATATATGTATACACATTGTGACATGATTACTACAGTTAAGTTTATTAGCATATTATCTCATATAGTTACCATTAAAAAGTTTTTAATCTTAATGAAGTCTAATTTATCTTTTTCTTTCCTTTTATCTCTTGTGCTTTTGAGTCCCATCTAGAAACCATTGTTTAATCCAAGGTCATGAAAATTTAGGCCTATGATCCATTTTGAGTTAATTTTTGTATCTGGTATAAAATAAGGGTCTAACTTCATTCTCTTTTAAAAACATGCATATGCAGTTATCCCAGCACCATTTCTTGATTCTAGGAGCACTTAAAAATTTAGGTAAAAATACTTCAGAGGCTATGTTTATTCCAATATATTTATTAATATTATAATACAATTTTCCCTCTCTGGGTGCTTTCCTGCAAATCTATCAAAGCTTTCTAAACACTGTACTTAGAACAAAACAAATGTCTTCTGAATTAAAACCTCAAGTCAATAATGACTGACCACAAGATAGGTTTGTTCAACTATACACCCTCACTTACTGTTGTATATTAAAGTACTAAGGATAGTATAATTATCCTATTTGATTCTCCCATTCACACATATAGGACTAAAGCAATGCTTATCCTAGATGCTGGTTCTTTGTGATTTTATAACACCATTTTCCTCATTTGTGCTTATCACACCTGTTCAACTGATGATATAAATACAAATTTGAAATGTGGTGAGTTATTCTTATATGCTATTAAAGTAACTGGATCTACAAAACAGACCAAAATAAACTAGAAAGTAATTGGGGAAAAAAGGTGAGTCCTATTGTGGACTAACAGAAATGAATATTCATAGATACTTCCTTCAGATACATTTAAATGGAATGTAAAACACATTATCCAAATGTTATAAAGAGAGTTGCAGTGGGATTGAAAATATAGAATTCAAAAGATGTGGGTTCATAAGGCAGCTGGAAAAGTGAAAATTGTAAAGTAAGAAATTTTTGGTATATCCTTAAACCAAGAACTCCTGGACCACTGATGGTATTGTTTAGGCTCCTGGGCAGATGTAACTCTGTCATGTCACAATTGTGAGAGAAGTTTCAGCTAGCTGTCTCAGCTTCAAAACATTCTCTTTGCTTTGTTCTCTGATTCCATAGTCATTAAACCCAAGGTTGTCCTTAGTTCATGGGTTCCATATCTGGAGGAAAAAAATAAACTTTCTTAGTGTAAATATTTTGCATTATCTGGTGACTTTATGGAACATAAGCCTCTGTTAAATGGTGTTCTGAATCTAAGGACTAAGTGAAGAAGAAAATCCTAGACCAACTTTGAGTCCACATAACATTGCTGAGCAGAGATATGATAATGAAATTGGAAACCAAGCCATACAATCTTGTGCATTTGTTTCAGAATCACATTTATATTTAATAAAATTCTGGTTAGTTGCTCTTATGAGTCAAATGATAAAAATAAAATTTGAAGTCAAATTCTTCTTTGTTCTGTATATTGATTGA
This sequence comes from Aepyceros melampus, assembly GCA_006408695.1. Lineage (NCBI taxonomy): Eukaryota > Metazoa > Chordata > Mammalia > Artiodactyla > Bovidae > Aepyceros > Aepyceros melampus. The sequence continues at coordinate 71,074 of SJXQ01007202.1, read as the reverse complement.
ATAACTCCTTAGCATTCAGAAAATTCTGGGAAGGGATGTATCTCAGTATGTTCATAGGAGTTGATTCCTGTGTTGTGAAAATGCCCACTGAGTTTGGTATATACATATGAGATTTCCTGAAAAATAACTATTACCCACAAATAGGAATTCAGTCAACACTTTTTCTTATTTCTTCTGAACTTGATTCTTATAAATAAGAACTGAAAGCCAAATAGTGTCATCATAGCCAAAGGGACTTTGACTGGAAGAATTTGATATAATTTATTAGCTTTTACAACTTTCTCCATGCTTATTACATTCTTTGCTGGTGTCATCATTCCTGTAGTACTTAGTCTGAACTTTTAAAGCAGAAATGGTGTCCATTGTCTATACAGTTCACAAAAAAGTACAAAAGAGTACATGATTCACTCACAGACTCGGAGTCTTGGAGATGAGAAGAGAGAGGAGTCTCTAGGGAAAGATGGGTAAGAACAGTGTTAAAGAGAAAAGAAACGCAGGCTATCGAATTCAGTATTATAACTTTCAAGTCATGTAATACTAAAACTTAAGCCACAAAACTGGGTGAATTTATTTTTCATAAAATTCTTGTAAGTAGCTACCATGAGTCATGAATCTTTATCAGCGTGAGTTCCACAGGCCTACATGAGGGACAAAAAGTGTGCTTGCAAATTACCGTGGGCCAGAGACTGGAGGTAATTTGTTGGTCGGTCCCACCAGGTGATATTCTCTTGAATCAGGCAGTGGTAGCAGAAACCCTAAGAACAACAGACAGCATAGAATTGATGACCATACCCTACCCCAGAAACTAGGCTGCCTAGTTTCTGGCATAGAACCAATCAGGTCTCCTTTCAGAACCTGCAGTTGCCCTTACTGTCTTGTGACTTCTGATTACACCTGGGGTTGTTTCCACACTCATACCTGTGACTGAATTGAACAGCTGATTGCCTCATTCTACCTCATATTACCTGATGAGATCAAGCAATGGTGTATTAACTTCAAGGGCACAGGGCTGGTGAGCAGAGGCAAAGCAAGCACAAATACGAAAGCCAGCGCCTAGGGTCTTATGAAAAGCACGCATTTTTAGGATATTAGAAAAGTAAGTTGTAGTCAGCTTAATTCTAATTCTAGGGCTGATTCTAAGCAAAGCAAAATTCCCCATATCCTGGGCAGAGTAAGCCTGCACATGTGGGGGCCTTGGTATCTTCTCCCCAGGCAATCACTTCTCTTACCTTAGAACAGCACAGCCAGGTTGCCAAGGACTTTTTCCTCACATCAAGGGGCTGATTCATGAAACAGTGCCTTGCTGGGTTATACTGTGTCCTGGATTTTAAACCTGAGCAGGAGCCAGGGTGTGGATTGCCTATGCCATTCTTGTGTCAGCATGTCCTGGTATTTAAGCAGTGTGAGTGCATGCTCATTTGTGTGAAGAAAACCCAACAAAGGAATAAAATCATTACAGGCTTCTTTGCTGACAGCAAAGTAAAATCTGGTCAGCTGTAGAAACAGATGAAAACTGATTATTTTTAAAAGCTCTGATATTAGAATGCACTAAATAATATTTTTTTTTTAATTGGAAGATAATTGCTTTACAGTGTTGTGTTGGTTTCTGCCGTGCAACTATGTGAATCAGCCATAAGTGTACATGTGTCCTCTCCTTCCTGAGCCTTCCTCTCACCTCTCGCCCATCCCACCCCTCTAAGTCACAGAGCACTGAGTGGAGATCCCTGCATCATACAGCAACTTCCCATTAGCTATTTATTTTGTGTATGGTAATGTGTATGTTTCTGGAGAAGGCAATGGCACCCTACTCCAGTACTCTTGCTTGGAAAATCCCATGGATGGAGGAGCCTGGTAGGCTGCAGTCCATGGGGTCACTAAGAGTCAGACATGACTGAGCGACTTCACTTTAACTTTCACTTTCATGCATTGGAGAAGGAAATGGCAACCCACTCCAGTGTTCTTGCCTAGAGAATCCCAGGGAAGGGGAGCCTGGTGGGCTGCCGTCTCTGGGGTCGCACAGAGTCGGACACGACTGAAGCGACTTAGCAGCAGCGGCAGCAGCAATGTGTATGTTTCAGTGCTTAAAGTAATTCTTTTCATGCACTATCTGTTTATTTCATCTCATTAAATTTTATAAGCATCCACATGGCAGAATTTTATCTGTTCTACAAATGGAAAAAATGATTTTTTTAGAATCGTAATTAATTAGCAATAAAGTTAAAGAAAAATAGCCCTGAACAGACATTAGTCTGTTCATGATAGAAGGAGGAGAATAGTCTAATTTATTACATTTCCATGATAAACTTATTTCTTATGAATTAAAAAGGATGCTATTCTTTCTGTGTTCTTAGAATTTTTTAAAAAACATGAGAACAAGAGAAGGAGAATACACATTTTAAGGAATTTGTTGAAAGCAAGAACCTACATACATGCTCTTTTGTTTTAGTTTTAAGTAAACTTTTTTTAGAACAATTTTAAATTTATAGAAAAATTATGAGGATACTAAGGACAGTCTCATACACCCCATACCTAGTTTTCCCCTATCATTAACATCTTACGTTAGTATGGTATAGTTGTCATAATTAATGAACCATTATCAGTACATTATTGATATTGTAATACATTTATTGCTAATTAAAGTCCATACTTTATTGAAATTTCCTTAGTTCTTACCTACTATCCTTCTTCTGTTCCAGGATCCCGTCCAGGATATGATATTGTATTTAGTCATCATGTCTCCTTAGACTGCTCTTTGGCAGGGACAATTACTTAGACTTTCTAAGTGTTTGATGACCTTGATAATTTTGAGGAGTGTAGTTTTTTGGTTTGGGCTATATCTATATTTATGTTAATATTTTAAGAATGTCCCTCTTTTGAGTTTTTTTTTTTAATGTTTTTCTCATAATTAGACTAGGATTAGCATCTTTGAGAGCAAGACCACAGTGATAAGGTGCCATTTTCATCCCATGACATCAAATGTGCTATCAACACAACTTATCACCATTAACGTTGACCTTGATCACCCTGGCTGAGGTAGTGTTTGTCAGGTTACATGCTCTTTTGAAATATTATTTGATTATACAGAGTGATCTCTTCATTAAAAATTATTGGCTTCAATTTTAAACATAATTTATCTGAGTAGCAATAGAATTAGAACTAGCTGTCAGATTACAATACATAAGAGATGGCACTGCATATTTAAGACAGTGACAGGAGGAGGATTTACACAACAGAAAAACCGGTTTAGTGAATCTTAAAGTTCATCGTGTGCACTATTCCTAGGAATGGGTCAATACTCTCAGTTCTTCACTGGTCTATTTTACCTTGTAAAACAAGTTGCAATCATTCTTTGGTTTTTCTCCCCCCTAATAAGAAAGCAAAATAGGGCTTCTTTCATTCACTTCCAACAAATAAATAAAGGAAGAGCTCTGGAGTCAGAGAGACTTGTGTTTGATTTTGAACTTAGCCACTTTCTGCTCTTTGGGAAAACTTTTTGGAGCACCTGGGCTATGAAAGGGGTCAGTGACTATACGTACAAGAATACAAAATGAGCAATGTGAAGTGGGTTGAGCAAGGAGACATGGATTACTACAAAGTGAAAAATATGAATTACATGGCTCTTATACATCCATAAAAATATTTGTTCTTAATGTCCATATACTTTATGGCACAACAGAAAATACAAAGCAGATATTTTGCTGAGGCCTTGTGTGTGGTGGAGAGACTCAAGCCCACTAAGTAATCATCTTATCATCCCGCAGTTAGGTGAATGACACTTTAGGAGCTCAGGATTTGGAGTCAAAAGACCTGAGTCTATACCTTGAATCTGTCACTTCCAACTGTGTGGCATTGGGCACATTTCTTAACATCTCTTAGTCTTGTAGTCTATATAAAATGAGTATAATGTGGGGATTAAACAAAAACATCTAGCACATCAATGAATATTAATTACATATGAATTTTAATCAGCTTTGGAGATGCTGAGGCAACTTGCCTCTGGAATAACTAGCAGAAAGCTACAGAGCTTTCTTAGCTGTACTTTCAGTGAAGGGACTGGGCTCATACTGTCCTAGAAGGCCATCATTTTGACATTTTGTTAAAGGCTCATTCTTAATTTGACTCAGTTATTTTAGGCAGGAATGTTTTCAAAAGACCTAAGTGATGTTATTAACAAATGGGTTACATCTCTCTTCACAGAGTTAAGCCTCTAATTATACCTTGAGCTGATTTATTAGTACTACAGGCTTAAACATTTCCTAACTATTAAAGCTGACTACAGACTTGGGTTAACTGTCCACATGCAAGGGATCTGAACGGTAAAAACTCCGCAGAGGAAGAGATGATACCTGCTGAATGAGTCACAAGGAAAGGCTCAGAGAAAGGTATTAATTAGGGTAATAGGAAATTATAACAAGTAAAATATGGGTTAAGTATCAGTGAATTTCCCTTAAGGACATACTTCCTATGATAGGAGGGAAGAGTCTTTTTAAAGAGATGATTAAAACCTCTAAGCTTAAGACCTTTAAAACGAGACTGAACAGAGTCCTTATGAGCATACCAGAGAAAAGATTCCTGCCCTGGTTGGGGGAGTTGGGAGGTGGTGGGTGATCTAATACCCCTTTGCACTGCTAAGGACTTTGAGTTGCCGATCTACCCAGGAACTGAACATGTTGCAAACCATCAAGTACACAGTTGCTTTTCTTGAGCTATGTAGTCGTCATTCCTGTGGGCACTATTTTCTTTTGGGGCAACCTTCCAGTATCGCTGATATTAACATAAACATTCTGTAAGTCTGTCTTTGTTTTTAGTTGTTATGAAGAAAAAATATGAAGAACATATTTTCATTGTTCTTCCAGCAAAGGAGACTTTATTTCTCAAGATATACAGATTAAATATCAATTTCAGTCTCCTCAAAAGGAAGATCATTTTTTTTAGAGAGTGTTTAAAACAACAGAAGTTTATATTCTTGGTTTAGGGGTCTGGAAGTCTAAAATCCAGGTGTTGGCAAGGTTGATTTTCTTTGGGGGCTTCTGAGGGAGAATCTTCTCTGTTGGCTCAGACAGTAAAGCATCTGTCTACAATGTGGGAGACCCAGGTTTGAGCCCTGGGTTGGGAAGATTCCCTGGAGCAGGAAATGGCAATCCACTCCAGTACTATTGCCTGGAAAATCCCATGGACAGAGGAGCCTGGTAGGCTACAGTCTATGGGTCGCAAAGAGTCAGGCATGACTGAGTGACTGCACTGAGGGAGAATCTGCTTCATGTTTCTCTCTAGCTTCTTGTAGGAGCCAGAAATGCTTGTGTTCCTTGGCTTGTAGCTGCATCACTGCAGCCTCTGCGTCTTTTATCATCACTCTGTGCTCAGGAAGATAAATTTTTTAATGCTAAACTGACTTTAACTTTCTCAGACTTAGTTCTTTCATTTTCTAATGAAGTATTGGAAGTTTGGCAACATCGAATAAGTAGGGATGAGCTGCATCTCTCAGGAACCCCACCAGTGGATGTGTTGTTATGGGGTCACATAGAGTCGAACACAACTGAAGCGACTTAGCAGCAGCAGCAACAACTATCACTATACTAAGCTCAATTAGGAGAGAATGCACAGAGAACCAAAGTCTTATTTTTAGCAGCTTTGTGTCCTGCCTGCAGTAACCACAGCTTGGTTGATCTGTGTCTCGAGCAACACTGAGCCATAACACTCCTCCTAGGCCCATTCCAGGTTGAATTTAGCCCCCACACCTATCACATCACATGAACAGGTTAGGTGGCCACTGTGGTGGAGTGATTGCAGGGTCCTGGGAAGGTCCTCCGTACATGCCTGGTTGGTGATATGTACAAGCATTTTTGTTTAATTAGCATCAAGGTGTGGCATCCTTTCCCAACCACCCTTCCTCATCCACCTCTTCATCCAGCTCCTGTCCTACTCTTCTCTCCTCTTTTTCCTCCCAGGTTCCCCAAACTAGTGACACCAATATTTGCTTTGTACCCTTATTTCACTGAATAGCCAAAACCTGTTAAATTCACTTCCAAATATCTCTGAAAATCATCTACTTTTCTCCACCACCTTAGTCTGATCCACATTCGTCTCTCTCTTGGATTATTACAACAGCCTCCTGAACTGGTCTCCTTGCATCACTTTGTGTCTCCCTTTAATCTGTGGTCCACAGAGTAGCTAAGGTGATCTTTTAAAAAATTAATCCGTTTTAGGAGATTTAAAACAGAAGAGAATATGAGAAAGGGGAACACTTGTGCACTACTGGTGGTGTTGGAGGAAGGCGGACCGCTTCCAGGGCCCGAAACTGGGCTCTTGTCTAACGCTCAGAGATGAATTGTCCAAGGAGACACATGTGCTGACAAAACAAGAGACTTTATTGGGAAAGGGCCTTGGGTTTTATGGTGATGGGATTAGTTTCCGGGCGGTCTTTGGCCAATCATTCTAATTCAGAGTCTTTCCTGGTGGCGCACGCATCGCTCAGCCAAGATGGATGCTAGTGAGAGGGATTCTGGGAAGTGGACAGACACACGGTGTCTCTTTTCGACCTTTTCCGAACTCTTCCGGTTGGTGGTGGCTTATTCCGTATTCCTTTTCAGGATCTCCTGTCATAAAACAGCTCATGCAAATGGTTACTATGGTGCCTGGCCAGAGTGGGCGGTTTCAATCAGTGTGCTTCCCCTAACAGTGGGAGTATATACTGGTACAGCCACTATGGAAAACAGTATGGAATTTCCTCAAAAAATTAAAAATAGAACTACCATATGATTCAGCATTCTGCTTCTGGGAACTTACCTGAAGAAAATGAAAACACTAACTCAAAAAGATATCTGCTCCTCCATGTTCATTGCAGCATTATTTGTAATAGATAAGACATGGAAACAACTTAAGTGTCCATTGATGGATAAGTCAATAAGGAAAAATATATATACTATGTTATTGTATAGTATATAATTATATAATATCATATACACACAATGTAATATTATTCAGCCATAAAAAAGGAAATCCTACCATTTCATCATGCTAAGTGAAATAAGACAAAGACAAATTTCATCTGACCTTTTTTTTTTTTGAAATTTATTTATTTTTAATTGAAGGATAATTGTTCTCACTATTGTGTTGGTTTCTACCAAACCTTTCTTATATGTAGAATCTGAATTTTTTAAAAAGCCAAACTCGTAGAGAATAGATTGGTGGTTGCCAGAGGGGCTACAAAATGTGTGAAGGTAGTCAAGAAGTGCAAACTTCTAGTTATGAGTAAACAATTTCTGGGGGTGTAATATTCAGCGTGGTGCCTGTAGTTAATAATACCATGTTATATATTTGAAAGTTTTCTCATTCTAAAAGAAAACTGTAACTACGTGTGGTGATGGATGTTAACTAGACTTGCAGTGATTATTCCACAGTATATATAAATATTGAATCACTATGTTGTATACCTGAACCTAATATCATTTATATTTCAATTCTATCTTAATTTAAAAAATGAAACAAAGCCTCAGACAATAATCTGATTTGTCATGCCCTTGCCTAAAGATACTGCTTACTTCCCTGCTGCCTTCAAGAGGAGTTTCAGCTCATATTATACACAGCTTTCCTTTCCAGCCTTATCTCCCTCCTCTTTCTGTCTCACATTCAATGCCTCAGCCACACTGAATTGCGGGCAACTCTCCAAATATTCTGACTCTTTCTTGCTCATCTTAGTTCCTTCTACCCTTAATGCTATCTACCAATCCTTTTTCACCTGAATAACTCTCTATAATCATACTGATTTAACAATAGACCATTTGTTCTTCAAATATCTTTCCATATTCCCCCCAAGACAAGATTAAATGCCTGTCCTGGGTACTCCTGCACCCACTATGTTCATCTCTCTACAGCTCTATCACACTCTAACATTCCCTAAGAAATTGTCGTGTTGGATAGGGACAGGGTCTTTTTCCCTGTGTTATTTCTTCCCCAGCCAGAGATTAAACCCGAGTCCCTTGTGTCTCCTGCATTGGGAGGTGGATTCTTTACCACTGTACCACCAGGGAAGCCCAAAGGATGTGATAGTGGTACAGAAAGTAGGCAGGGAATGACTATGACATACTTAGAAGGCCAGATTAATAGGTAGAACAGGTTCTGGCCATAATGAAATAAATTTAGATGTCAAAAACTGCAAAACAAAAACAAAAACCCTGACTGTAAAAGCCTTTTTCTATATTGAATGAATTGAAAATATCGGAAGAAAAAAATCTGAGATAAATGAATAACATTATCATTACTGAGAAGCAGTTATTTCTCTTTGGGGGTAAATTTATTTTTTATTCAGTGAGTGTTTGCTATTTGCATTCACAAAGGCCTTTATTTGGTGAAATCCTTCTTTGGAAAGTCTAACAGTCAATTATCTACTTACAAAGGAGGGAGATAATATCATTAGAAACATTCTTGTGAATTTACATAAATGTAGAATGCAAACAAAATAACATTTTCTGGACAGCCCCATGCAACTTCATACTTGGGGAGAAAATAAAAATTGACTACAGATTTCTGGTATTTTTCTTTTATAAACTATTAAGTAATTTGAAGTGACTAATCCAGCTGTCGTTACTCAATCATCTGGCTTGCTTCTGGCAAGAAACACATTAATGGGTAGAAATCAGAGGGGACATTATAATTAGAAGAGCAAAGAAGAACCATATAATGCTCTCCTTATAAGAATCACCTATTGTTGGGGAACTTATATTGTAACACTTTAATTCTGGAGTCCAATCAGTCACCCTCATCTGACAAAAGTGTTTCTCTTTGCCCTTCACCAAACTTCCTGCTGCAGATCTGCTTTTACCTGAGTCCTACTGTATGGATTCGTGTTGCCAGGCAAACAGCTTCTGATTATTTTACATTCAGGCTGTGAGGGGTGGCTGGAAAGGAGAGGGAGGGAGGGAGGGAGGGAGAGAGATGTGGGGGTGACATAACGCCATAGACCTTCCTTGAAGAATATCTCCTTCCTGGTGCCAAATACACTCTGTGAGGTTCTAGGTAGGGTCTAGGCTTTTGCTCCTTCAGTTTGGAAACATTACCGGCTAAAGTAGTAATTTGTTGAGGTATAAGCCTCAAAAGAAGAGAAACTGAGCAACTGGCCCTAGATAAAGTACAACTAAATGCACTAGAGAGAAGAAAAAAAATGAAGCCAAATAAAAATCCTCGAAGAAATTAAGGGAGATTATTAGGAACACAAAACACACACAGATCTTTGTAAGAATGAATCAGTGGAAGAAACTTGGACATCAGAACGTAAGAGTTAAAATACAGAGCTCAGTCACTTGAAGATGAATTAAGTGACCTGGAAGATCAGATAGAGAACTCTCCCAGGAAGCACAGGCAGGAAAGTATAAAGCAAAGGCATAAGATACAGAAGGCAGAAATTTGTTTAAAAAGTTGAGATCTATGTCACAGGAGTCTTGGGAAGAGGAAACAAAGGGAGGAAGAAAATTTTGCCACTTGACAACATGGATGCCAAGTAAAATAAGTCAGACAGAGAAAGACAAATTATGTATGACTTCAATTATATACATGAAATCTAAAAAAGTTGTATTCATACCAACAAAAAGAGTGGGGACTACATGATAGAGTAATGAGGGAAAGAGGGAGATGGTGGGCAAAGGGTACAAACATCCAGTTATGAATAAGTTCTAATCATCTAACGTACAGCCTGGTGACTACAGTTTATAATACTGTATTATATATTTGAAAGCTGTTAAGAGAGTAGATCTTAAATGTTCTCACCCAAAAAAAGGAAAAAAAAATGCTAATCATGTGAGGTGATGGATATATTAACTAACTTACTGTGGTAAATCATTTCACAATATTTGAGTGCATCAAATCACATTGTACACCTTAAGCTTACACAATGTTATAAGTCAATTATATATTAATGATACTGGAGAAAAAGCAAAAGCCAAAACCAAATAAATGGAGGAAAGAAAATATTTGAAGAAATGATAAACTAGAATTTTTTAGAACTAAGAAAGTATATAATACCTTCAGTTCAGTTCAGTCCAGTCGCTCAGTCGTGTCCGACTCTTTGCAACCCCATGAATCGCAGCACACCAGGCCTCCCTGTCCATCACCATCTCCTGGAATTCACTCAGACTCATGTCCATCAAGTCCATGATGCCATCCAGCCATCTCATCCTCGGCCGTCCCCTTCTCCTCTTGCCCCCAATCCGTCCCAGCATCAGAGTCTTTTCCAATGAGTCAACTCTTCGCATGAGGTGGCCAAAGTACTGGAGTTTCAGCTTTAGCAGCATTCCTTCCAAAGAACACCCAGGGCTGATCTCCTCAGAATGGACTGGTTGGATGTCCCTGCAGTCCAAGGGACTCTCAAGAGTCTTCTCCAACACCACAGTTCGAAAGCATCAATTCTTCGGCACTCAGCTTCTTCACAGTCCAACTCTCACATCCATACATGACCACAGGAAAAACTATAGCCTTGACCAGACTGACCTTAGTTGGCAAAGTAATGTCTCTGCTTTTGAATATACTGTCTAGGTTTTAAAAAACCATGGATTGGTAAATCGAGTAGATGAAATCAGAAATCAAAAATCAAACCTGGGAGCAATATTTGCTACTCATACACTAAGACCATCAGCCAAAAACAAAAAATTCTACAAACTTTCAAAATGAGGATAAGGAATGGGGACAGGGATTTTTATCTATAATGGAACAAGAATGAGATTGCTATCATTGACACTAAAGGAGTTAATATATGTCAATTGCTTAAAACATTCCCTGCACATAATAAGCATTCTATAAGTAGTAGCTATTGTTATTATATAACTTCTCAACAACAACCTTAGGTGGATAAGATAATAGAGTAATATTTGTGTTACTGGTTAACATAAAGTGTTAAAAAGATCTCTGAACTTCAGGTTTTATATTCTCAGTGATGTAAGACTAAGAAAATATATAACAGAAGATTCTCATTAAATATACTCTTGGACAAATATTTACAGAGGAAGAGAAATAGATATTGCAGGATTCTGTAGCTTTATAGGGAGTAAGTTTGACTTCATACTAAAAAGAAAGAATCAGGGGACTTCCTGGTGGTCCAGTGGTTAAGACTATGCTCCCAATGTAGGGGGCATGGGTTTGATCCCTGGTCCCACATGCTGCACAATGTGGCCCAAAAAAAAAGAAAAGAGAAAACGCAAGAATCAGGAAGAGAAACAAGATAGGTCTATAATAATTCCAGACAAATCCTATGTAATACCAAAATCACCAAAAGCAGAGCAACCAGAGAAAAGTGAACATATGCTGAACTAAATCTGTTTTTTTTTGTAAATGAGAGTGGCAGTTATAGATTTATTAGCTCATGAAATTAATGAGGAAAACATTCATTTTAATAAGTATCAGTGAAAAATAAAATGCTATAGTATGTAACTTTCAAACTAGCTGAAGAAAATTCCATATTTCTAAGCAAGTTAGGAGTCTTAGGCTAGGTATCCCTGAGAAAGCAGAATCTGACACAAGGGCTTATATGCAGATAGTTTATTTGGGAAAGGGATTGCAGTGAGTAGGAGTGGGGGACTGGAGGAGCAAAATAGAAAGAAGGGAGGAAAAGCCAAAATGGAGCTGTGGACAGAGAAAGAGTGGTCCTCATGGGACATTTTAAGAAGCTGTAGAAAATGTTCCTAGCAAGTGTCTGGCTCCCCAAGGACCGAAAGAAGAGAGTAGTGCCCATGAGCTGCAAAGTGACACTTTTGGTCTGCCCATGAATAAACAGACCATGCCATGCTGCTGTATCAGATAAGCCTTGGGGCAGAAAGCAAGAAGCAAGAGTTAGAAGATGCAGCTGAGTCAGGGCACTGTTAGGACACACCCCTGTAAAGCTGATCACTTCAAGAAAGACTGGAGTAAAATGTAGGGTGAGAATATGTAAAACAAGGCACAAGAGCTACCTGATACCATAGGAAATAAAGATAAAACAAATAAAACACAAAATAAATACCAAATAAAACACAAAAACAGTGATAAAGAAAACAAAAGACTGTATTTTAGAAATGGTGATGATTTAGTCACTAAGTCATGTCCAACTCTTGTGATCTCATGGACCATAGCCCGCTAGGCTCCTTTGTCCACGGCATTTTCCAGGAGAATACTGGAGTGGTTTGCCATTTCAGTCCTAGTAAATAATAATAAGGCTTCCCTGGTGGCTCAGATGGTAAAGAATCTGCCTGCAGTGTAGGAGACTTGGGTTTGATCCCTGGGCCTGGAAGATGCCCTGGAGAAGGCAATGACAGCCCACTCCAGTATTCCTGCCTGAAGAATTCCATGGACAGAGGAGCCTGGCAGGCTATAATCCATGGGGTCACAAAGAGTTGAACCGACTGAGTAATATAATTAAGATCAATATGAGTAAACTCACCAGTAAATGTTCAGATTCAAAAAGAGAACAAAACTGAGCAGCATGTTCTTAAGAAGAAAGAAATTTTAAATGAAAAAATCCAAAAAAGTTGAAAATGAAAGATTAGAATAATACCTATCAGGCAAATTTCAAACCATGGAAAGTAGTACTACACGTGAAGAGTTTTAAAGACATAACTCAGTAACTGATCCTTCAAGAGTCAAAAATAAGAAACAACTTACAATATTTAAACAGCTAATATATTTGAACTAATAGATATGTACAGAAATTTATGCCTATCAAACAAAAAATGCATATACTTTTATTTCTATTATTATTTTGTTGAGCATAATTGACTTAAAATATTATATTAGTTTCAAATATACACATATTGATTTGATATTTTTATTATATAAATTTTGAGAAAAACATGAAATGTATAATTGGCCCAAGAAGAAATAGAAAAGTTTAATAGACTAATACAATTAAATTTTTATGGTAATCAAAGCATTTGTGCAATTTTATAGTAGAGTTTTACTGAATTATAAAAGAACTGTTCAACTTTATATGTTATTCCAGAAAAATAGAAAAAGAGGGAAAGCAGCCTAAGTAAATTTACCATGCTAGTAAGATCTTGATTTCAAACCCAGATGAGAACAGTGTAAGAAGCAGTATTACTTATAAACATAGATGAGAAAATTCTAAGCACAGTTATTAGCTAATAGAACCAGTGTATTTTTAAAACCAGAAATATGATCAAGAAGTTTTTGTTTTGAGAATACAAAGGTGGTTTAACATAAAATCTACATATTAAGGGACTAGAAAAAAAATTTTGTTCAAATTGCTGGAAAAATAATTTGATAAGGACTATTTTTAAAAACTTTTTTTAGAAGCGTAAGTTTTCCTTAGATATAAAGATAGGCTTTATATCTACTAGCTACTTTATATCCACTGTATATCTACTAACCTTTATAACCAACATCATACTTTATAGAGAAACTTGAAGATTGGCTGCAATCATAATGTGATATGATAACAGGAGTTCTGGCCATACAGTAGTACTCAAAAATAACATAATAGATATAGGATTAGAAAGGAACAAATAACTGCCATTTTTCAGGTCTATATTAAAAAATTTCAAAGGAGTCAGCAGACGAAATATTAAAAGTGTTGTAAAAGTTTAGCAAATTTGCCAAACAAAATCAGCTTAAAAACTTCAACCAAAAATAATTAGCTAAAAATATTAATAGAAAGGAGATACCATTTATGGTAACAATAAAAACTGTGGTGTCTAGACATGAACTTAACTATATAATACACAAGAACTCATGGAAAGTTTTAAAGCTCTAGTAAGAATGTAAGAAGAGAATCTGAGTAAACAGATAAAAAAAAAACAACATAACATTTTCCTCTTAATATTGACCTAAAAATGTTAGTGAAATTCCAGCAGAATGTTTTCAGATTTTAAGATTTAAATGGAAGAATAAAAGTCTCCAAATTACCAGGTAAATTTTCAAATAAAATAGCAAAGCTGGATGACAGCTTAGACTTTAAGATATACTTCCAACCTTAGCAATAAAAGCAATGTGGTATTGGTATAAGAATAGACAAAGAGACCAATATGATTGAACAGAGAGCTTATAAACAGACCGATAGGTATATGAAACCTAGTTTATGACTGAGGAAGCATTATAAAGCAGTAGAGAAAAATAAATTTTTAACATATTATTCTGGTTCTGCTGGTTTATCATGTGAAGAAGAATAAAGTAACTTTTTACTTTACACAAAGTAACTCCACACAAAATATACACAAAGATAACTCCAAATAAATGAAAAAGCAAAAAGTGCAAGGTTAAACTATAAAGCTGATATATAGAATGTAAAGGGAAATTTTCTAATTCCATCCTAAGGAATGGCTTCTTGGATGAAGTACAAATGATGTCGCCCAAAACTGATGGCTATAACTATATAAAATTTAAGAATTTCTGTTTAGTGAAGGGTACTATAGACAAAGGTAACAGGTCCTGGAAGAAAATATGTGCTAGCTCTAAAACTAGAATAAACAAAGAACATCTCTAATAACTACAAACCAAAAAATGCAGGGGATAAAAAGAACCATGGCTATAGAAATGATGCACAAAGTGAAAAATCCAAATAGCATTAGCTATGTGTATGAAAAGATGCTCAACCTCACCAGTAAGCAGGAAAAAATAGAAAATTTAAATAACTGTTTAATATCATATTTTACTGATTTGAGAGGCAAAAGTTAGAAGAAAGAGAATATCAAGTAAAATCTAAATGGAAACAGGAAAAGGGAAAACTGGAAGTAGGGCTGGAAACAGGAAGAGCCATTCTGGAGAGCAGTCTGTCACTGCTTATGTTTAAAAAGTATACAGATAGATATAGCTCCATCTATTCCGTTTCCTATAAATCCTGTTCCTTCATTTATACCCCACAATATATTCTCACAGACCCATTAATAGTTACATACTGCTGCTGCTGCTAAGTCGCTTTAGTCGTGTCCGACTCTGTGCAACCCCATAGACGGCAGCCCACCAGGCTCCCCCGTCCCTGGGATTCTCCAGGCAAGAACACTGGAGTGGGTTGCCATTTCCTTCTCCAATGCAGAAAAGTGAAAAGTGAAAGTGAAGTCACTCAGTTGTGCCTGACTCTTAGCGACCCCATGGACTGCAGCCTACCAGGCTCCTCCGCCCATGGGGTTTTCCAGGCAAGAGTATTGGAGTGGGGTGCACTGGGTGGTATATAAAAAGAGTGGGGACAACCTTGGTGCAACCACTAGGGGAATACATAAATAAAATGTAACCAGTGAATATCTGGAATACCATATAGCAGTTAGAATCATACCCTAGACATACATAAAGCAACATGGATGGATGTCATAAACATTCTGTTAGTGACAAAAGTGATGCACATATATGCAGTTTTCAAAGATATGTGCATATCAAATACTATATTTAGCAAATTAGAATGTTTATTGGTGAATGGAGTGGGTATTGAGATTGAAAGAAGAAAAATAAGAAATAAACATGAAAAAATATCTGCATAAAGCCAGGAACCAAAGAATACATTAAACATAACCATGTTTCCAGAGTCTGAAAGAAGAAAAAAATCCAATGCCTTATTCTCTAATTGTTCATACAAACTCTCCCATAATTCAAAATATAGGATATAAACACATATGCACACACTCTGTAAGAACCAAACCAGAACCAGTTATTTTTAAAGCCTTAACTGGAAAGGTTTATTTTTGTTTCTAACAACTAGTCAAATCAATTAAAACATTTATGCTCATTTGTACTTTTATTTTCTTCTCCTTACACAGATTTCTCTGCACAGTCAGCATCACACCCTCACATCAGTTACTCTGCACACCTTTGGTGAATCAATAAAATTAAATGCTAAAAGTAACTTGTAAAACTAAACATAAGTTAAAATTAATTTAGTCAAGTGTATCTCCTCCAGGTATTGAATCTTTGTATAGGTTAATTGGAAAATCGGGTAATTATACCGCAATTTTGACTAGTAAATTGCCAGCATGAAATTAAACACTGTACTTCTCCCCTTGCTTAGTAGCAAAGTTCTCATCAGAAATGTCAGGAAGGTTTTTTACCAGTCATTGAAAGAGAAAGCTCAGTTTCCAAACAGAGTTTATTAACTTCTGAAGAAACTGAAAAAATATAATGGTTAACTAGAGTATTGCTACCCTCCAAAACAATGCCATTAAAAACAGTCAAATGTAAATAGTTAACATTTAGTATGAGCTTACTGGGTTCTCTGCAATAGTTAAGTGACTTATAAGGTAGTTGCTGTCATTATTATCTTTTTTACAAAAGAGGAAAACAAGGCTTAGAAATGGAAAGCATTTAGGTGAAGATAACATGGCTACTAGGTGGCCAAAATGATAAAAAGCAGCCAGTTTTTAAGAGACATCTCCTCATGTCTGTAATAGGGCAGAGCAGCAGTTTCTGAATTGCAGGGTTAGTAACAGGTTAAGAGTAGGTGATGTGTGGACACATGCCCTTTCCTGGGAGATGAGATTCTGCTCCCTGATACCAATTTGCTTACCTAGTGATCGGTTTGGCCTCGAATGAAAACGCACAATTCCTGTCCTTTGGAATTCATGATATAAGACCCCAGCTCGTGAGACCTGTCCAAGTGAGACCCAATGCACACATAATCAGCCCTGGGGACCTACAGCCGTCTGGTGCTGGTTCTTTTTTCACCTAAGAAAAAAAAGAACATCCTCAGAAGCCCTTATTTTCTAAGAACTCTCTGTTAAGACGTAATGTACAAGGAACCTCTTCAAGGTCAGTAATTATTACTCAGTCATTGTATTGTCTGGCAGTCTTCTTTCATTTATTTTTTCTTTCTCCTTTGCTGTGATCAGGTCTCAGGAAATGGCAGGCAGTTTCTCTAATACACAGGAGCTAAAACTGCTTAAGAAGCAAGACAGGCTCACTAGTGAGTAGAATGTCATGATAGTTAAAACATCAGTTTATTTGCTAAAAAGCAGATTAAACTAGGAAACAAGAGATCTCTTTTTGATCCTTGCAGTTTTCTCTGGTATTGAACAACTGACCTATTTCTTTGGGGCCTTCATTTTGTCATCTGTAAAATAATGGCATTGAATAGATAATTTGTAATCTCCCTATTAAATTTTAATGTAGTCTTGGTAAATTCAATGCATGATTAGAAATACAATCAAACTCGAATGAGGTTAAGGAAACACTCAGAATACAATATTTGAGGGCTACCTATGTGTCAGAAAAGCTACCCACTCTAGTATTCTGGCCTGGAGAATTCCATGATCTGTACAGTCCATGGGGTCACAGAGTCGGACAAGACTGAGCGACCTTCACTTTCACTTTTATGTGTCAGTTCAGTAAATGTGACCTAAGGGTCATGAACAATAGCAGAACAATGAAAAAGTCAAAGGCAGGAGCCTCTGGGCATGAAAACAAGCACCTGTGGTTCTTAAGCTTTGGAATAATGAGTCAGACCCACAAGGTAATCCTTTCATAGGAGACAGGTACAGCCAAAGTTTCCTGGAAAGAGGGCTGACACACTAATATCAAGGTGTAATTTTTAACTAGTGTGTTAAATGTGATTGCTAACATTATTGGAGCAATAGCCTTCTTTTGGGAATCTGATAAAATCTAGGTTCTCTACTCAGAAAAATGCCGACATGAACATACTTTACATGGAATTTTAGAAAATCACAGACACCATACATCCCACCTTCAGATTCACAGCCATAGGATATAACTGGTCTCTATATCATTTAGAGATTTGGTTGACTATTTCCTTGTAGTTTTAATTTTTATGGCCTGACTCATTTATTTATTAAGTCTTTCAACAAAAGTTTATTTTTCACCTAATCTAAGTACTGGAAATTCAAAATTAAAATGCATAATGCCCGCTTTGGGAGACTCTACAGAGGTAAGGTGGGCGAGCACAAACTAGAGGCAATGTATGCCTAGGGCAAGGTTTCTCAGCCTTGGCACTATTGAGTGTTTGAGTCAGATAATTATTTATTGGGGGAACTATTCTGTGCATTGTAGAATGTTTAGCAGCAGCCCACTACTGACTAAATGCCAGTAGCATAACTACTCCCAATTGAGACATTCAAAAATGTCTCTAAACATTGTCAAAATTCCTCTGGGCTAAAAAATTACCCCTATTTGTGAACCATTGACAAGGGAAAGGAGCCTCTAAATCTCTAACTGAAAGCTAGAGGAGAATGCACATAGGAGCAAGAACTGAAGTGAGGCCTGGAAACTGTTGTATGGACTGCCTTTCTCCCACTCCTGGTGTCCATGTGAAAGGATGTTTTACAGCACATTCCTGGCCTCTCTCTGCCTCTTCACTTCCTCTGTCTTTGTGAGAGGGAAATGACCGATCTAAATGGAAAGTTTACAAAGCATCACTGGATTTACCAGGCCAGTGTCCCTCTTCTTCCTGCTGAGGTCCACTGCCTGTACGGCACACAGGTCATAGTGGTTCTCCAGGTCCCCCTCAGTCGCTGGAGAAGGCTCTCCCCCGACCGCCAGGCAAGGCTAAGTCCCACCCAGTGCCGCTGCAGTGGGCTAGTAGCTGTCCACCTCTGGCGTTCTTTATGAGCATCCTCACTGAGTTCATAGACCTAGAAGCTGTGACCTCTAGTCTGAGCTCCAAGAGTAATTGATATGCTGTTTTGATCTCCCAACCCCTTCATCTTTCGCTTTATTTTTCAATTTATTCACAACCGAAATAGGGAAGAAAGATATTCTATATTAAGTCCCTTCCAAGACCCTCCCCCAACCCCCACCAAGATCTGTAGGCAAGCAGATAGGTTGGGAGAAGACAGGCAAAAGAAACAGCACAAATGGAAGCAAGCAATTGTAAGGGTGTGGTATACTCGTGAAGCTCTAGTTAGTTCAGTGGGCAGAATCTAAAGCACAAGGCCTGAGAGGATAAGGTGATGAGTCAAGCTGGACAAGGAGATTGAGACCAGATTAAGAAAGGCCTTCTGTGTCATCCTGAGAATCTAGATTTTTTTGAGGTAATGGTGGTCAGTGTGGAAGAGAACTTGAAGGGTTTATGATGAGACAAGGAAACTGTTTGTAGCCACTGCAGAAGTCAGATCAGGTGAAGCTGGGGGGCCTAAACAAGGATCGTGGTGGTGTCGATGGAGCTGTTTTGTGATATTATCCTAAACTGATATAAAGCAAACTCTGTGCGTTGTGTTAATTATGTGACCAGTTTGTGGTGGCAGATAAGAACGGATGTGTGTGTATTTCTCCATTTGTCTCAATGAAGTGGCCTTACAGTCATCAAAACTTGTGCCCAAGAGAGAAATTCTCACTAAAAGAATACCAGTCTTAAGCACAATTGACAGAAGAGCCACAGAATTGTTGGCTAGGGAGCTGGTGAATCCAAACTTGGAGGAAGAGTTAGGATAACTAGAATGATTCAATTTGGAGAAGAGATTAATTTACAAAAGGTGCCAATTCTACCCATTTTCACTGAAAGCAGACACAAAGAAATAGGCCAAAACACTGGCCTAAAAGTCTTAGAATAGTGTCTTAGTCCATTCCACTTGCTACAGTAAAATGCCACAAGCTAGGTAGCTTAAAAAACATAATTTATTCTATTTAATATATATATATGTATGTATTTTTGTGTGTTGGGGGGGAGTGCTGCCCTGGGTCCTCTAGCTGCGGCAAGCAGGAGCTACTCCGTGCTGCGTTGCACAGGCTCCTCACTGCAGCGGCTTCTCTGCTTGCAGAGCATGGGCTCTAGCACATGCCGGCTCAGTAGCTGCAGCTTGTGGGCTCTAGAGGAGCCTGTCTCAGTAGTTGTGTGCACACTTAGTTGCTCCTCAGCTTGTGGGATCTTCCCAGACCAGGGATTGAACTTGTGTCCCCTGAAATGGCAGATAATTCTTAGCCACTGGACCACTAGGGAAGTCCAAAACGTAAATTAGTTTTCATAGTTCTGGAGGCTGAACATCTGAGATCAAGGTGCCAGGATAGGTGAGTGAGGACCCTCTTCCAGGTTATAGGTTTCTTTTTGCTTCCTCACATGACACAAGGAGGCAAGGGCATTCTGTGGGATCTTTCTTTTTTTTTTTAAATTAGAGTGCTAATCCCATTCATGAGGCTCCCCTCTCATGACCTAAGTACCTTCAAAGGTTCAACCTCCTAATTCCATCACATTGGGCATTAGGGTTTCAACATGTGAATGTCAACGGCACACAAATATTCAGACTGTAGCAGATGGGCTGGAATAAAAAGATTATGATAATGAAAATTATATAGTAGAGTTACTGAGAGAGTTGTGGAATCTCCTTCTATAGAGACCTTTGGAAGTAGGACTTCTACATATAGTACACTATATTTAGTATAAATATAGTTTGTATAAATATGGTTTAAGTGATCCCTTTAAAAATACATATGTAAATAAAGATGCTAGGCGTATAAGCTTTACAAGCATTGATTTTGTTTAAAAAAAGAGATGACTTTGAACTTTCAGTATAGAAACAACAAAATACATTCTGTTCTGGAATTTTGCTTATATTATGTAAAGATTCATTCACACGACTAATTTTTTTGATTGCCAACTATGTATTAAAAACTGTTCTAGATGCTAAGGATTAAGACTCAACAAACATAAAAATTCATGCTATGTAAAGCTTGCAATCTTATTCATAAGTAAATGAGATAAATTAGTAAAATATATAAGATTTAGATAGATATCAGTGCTAAGGAAAAAACTGAAAGAGAAATGGGGATTGGATATATCTTCTGTAGGAAAACGGTTAAGGATGTCTGAAAATTTAGATAGAATGGCTAGAGAAGGCCTCATCAGAAAGGCAAAATTTGAGTAAAATCTGAAATTTAAGGAGAAAACCAGGTGGATCTTTGGAGGCAGAGCAGTCCAGGCAGAGGGATTAGTTAGGGCAAAGGCCCTGAGGCAGGTATATGCTCAGTGACTAAGG
This sequence comes from Aepyceros melampus, assembly GCA_006408695.1. Taxonomy (NCBI): domain Eukaryota; kingdom Metazoa; phylum Chordata; class Mammalia; order Artiodactyla; family Bovidae; genus Aepyceros; species Aepyceros melampus. The sequence goes on along the minus strand of SJXQ01007202.1, from coordinate 50,192 downwards.
AGATCATCTGGGTAGAAGAGAGTGAAGAGGGGGCAGAGAAGAGAATAAGAGAGGTCAGAGGGAAAATGAGAGCAGATTATGTAGGGCTGTGAAAGTCATTGGATGGCCTTTGGTCCCAGTTTTTACTCTGAGATGGAGAGGCAATGAATTTTCAGTGGAGGAGTAGCCCTGGAGCTCTTCAGGTACTCTTGAGAGTAAACTTTAATTGCCAGGAAGAGAAACAAGAATGTCAGTTAGAAGGATGTATCAGTAACCACGGGGAGGAATGATGGTGGCTTGGACTGGAGTATTGTGGGAAATATAAGTGGTTAGAGTCTGGGTATTTTTTGAAGGTAGAGTCTAGTCCATAGGGTTTCCTGATGGACTAGATATGAAGTATAAAACAGAAGAGAGGAGAATGACTAAGGATTTTTACCTGAGCAACTGAAAGAATAGATTTGTCAATTACTAAAATGGGGTATTTTTTAAGAGACAGAGGTTTAGGGTGTGCATATGGGGAGAACTATTTTGGATAGGTAAAGTCTGAGATGCAGCTTGGCATAGATGCTTCTACTGTGAAGCATTAAGTGAACAACAGATTATCTAATTCTACTGTCTTTCCCTACAAATCCTGAAAGATGATGCTGTGAAAGTGCTGCACTCAATATGCCAGCAAATTTGGAAAACTCAGCAGTGGCCCAGGACTGGGAAAGGTCCGTTTTCATTCCAATCCCAAAGAAAGGCAATGCCAAAGAATGCTCAAACTACCGCACAATTGCACTCATCTCACATGCTAGTAAAGTAATGCTCAAAATTCTTCAAGCCAAGATTCAGTAATATGTGAACTGTGAACTTCCTGATGTTCAAGCTGGTTTTAGAAAAGGCAGAGGAACCAGAGATCAAATTGCCAACATCTGCTGGATCATGGAAAAAGCAAGAGAGCTCCAGAAAAACATCTATTTCTGCTTTATTGACTATGCCAAAGCCTTTGACTGTGTGGATCAAGATAAACTGTGTAAAATTCTGAAAGAGATGGGAATACCAGACCACCTGACCTGCCTCTTGAGAAATCTGTATGCAGGTCAGGAAGCAAGAGTTAGAACTGGACATGGAACAACAGACTGGTTCCAAATAGGAAAAGGAGCACGTCAAGGCTGTATATTGTCACCCTGCTTATTTAACTTATATGCAGAGTACATCATGAAAAACACTGGGCTGGAGGAAGCACAAGCTGGAATCAAGATTGCCAGGAGAAATATCAATAACCTCAGATATGCAGATGACACCATCCTTATGGCAGAAAGTGAAGAGGAACTAAAGAGCCTCTTGATGAAAGTGAAAGAGGAGAGTGAAAAAGTTGGCTTAAAACTCAACATTCAGAAAATTAAGATCATGGCATCCGGTCCCATCACTTCATGGCAAATAGATGGGAAGCAGTGGGAACAGTGTCAGACTTTATTTTTTGGGGCTCCAAAATCACTGCAGATGATGATTGCAGCCATGAAATTTAAAGATGCTTACTCCTTGGAAGGAAAGTGATGACCAATCTAGACAGCATGTTAAAAAGCAGAGACATTACTTTGCCAACAAAGGTCCGTCTAATCAAGGCTATGGTTTTTCCAGTGGTCATGTATGGATGTAAAAGTTGGACTATAAAGAAAGCTGAGCACCAAAAAATTGATTCTTTTGAACTGTGGTGTTTGAGAAGACTCTTGAGAGTCCTTGGTTGCAAGGAGATGCAACCAGTCCGTTCTAAAGAAGATCAGTCCTGGGTGTTTATTGGAAGGACTGATGTTGAAGCTGAAATTCCAATATTTTGGCCAGTTCATGGGAAGAGCTGACTCATTTGAAAAGACCCTGATGCTGGGAAAGATTGAGGGCAGGAGGAGAAGGGGGTGACAGAGGATGAGATGGTTGGATGGCATCACCAGCTCAATGGACATCAGTTTGGGTAAACTCTGGGAGTTGGTGATGGACAGGGAGTCCTGACATGCTGCAGTTCATGGGGTAGCAGAGTTGGACACAACTGAGCGACTGAACTGAACTAAACTTAACCACCCATTTTATGCAACCTTCCCTTGACCTGTTGCTGTAAAACAAAACAAAAAGCCTCTTTTATTCCGGGTTTTAAAATTCACATGATGATTGTGCTTTGCTTTAATTTTTCTCTTTAGTTTTATTTTGTGTAATAAAATGAAATATGCATTAAAATGCCTGGCACACGGTAGGTACTGAGTAAATATTTGTTGAATGAATGAATGGTAATGGAGAAGCCACAAGGTAATTACTCTTTCCTGAAAAGACCACACAGGAATGGAAGGAGAGCATGGCAATGTTATTAGAGTCTAAATAAGAACCACTCTATGTCTTGGGCATATTCAGAAAACCAATGAGAGATGAGATATCCAGAAATCTTTACCTCTAGAGACCCCAGAGACTTGGACAAAAGCCTTCAAACAACATATTCCATTAAAGAACTTTGAAAAGAAAAATACTCTATTTTTTTCTTCCTTTCTTAATCTTACAACTGAAAACCAAGAATAAAGAATTGGCAGTACTTTTTTTTAGAGAAGACTTACAATGAGAGTTCAAAAACTTAACAGTGTTTCATAACAATGAGTGTGGTTTTGCAACATGATGGGCAGGGATGTTAATTTGTGGCCTGAAAGAAAAAAAGAAAATGTTAGTCATTCAGTTGTGTCCTACTCTTTTGTGACCCCAAGGACTGTAGCCCGCCAGGCTCTCTGTCCTTGGGGATTCTCCGGAAAGGACACTGGAATGGATTGCCATTTCCTTCCCCAGGGGATTTTCCCATTCAGGGATTGAACCCAGGTCTCCTGAGTTGCAGGAAGATTTTTTTTTTACCATCTCGGCCACCAGGAAAGCCTAATTTGGGGCCTATGCAGCTGTTAATGGACTCATGGGTAAAATAAAATGTAGTCTTTGGGAAGAGAGCTAAGGACCCGTTTTTAGTCAGTTGCTCAGTGGTGTCTGACTCTTTATGACCCCATGGACTGCAGCACGCCAGGCCTCCCTGTCCTTCGCCATCTCCCAGAGCTTTCTCAAACTCATGTCCTTTGAGTCAGTGATGCCATCCAACCATCTTATCCTCTGTCATCCCCTTCTTCTCCTGCCTTCAATCTTTCCAGCATCAGGGTCTTTTCTAATGAGTGGCTCTTCTTATCAGGTGGCCAAAGTATTGGAGCTTCAGCTTCAGCATCAGTCCTTCCAATGGATATTCAGGATTGATTTCCTTTAGGTTTGACTGGTTGATCTCCTTATAGTCCAAGGGACTCGTAAGAGTCCTCTGTAATACCAAAAGCATCAGTTCTTCAGCACTCAGCCTTCTTAATGATCCAACTCTCACATCCATACGTGGCTACTGGAAAAACCATAGCTTTGACTATACAGACATTTGTTGGCAAAGTTATGTCTCTGCTTTGTAACATGCTGTCTACATTGGTCATAGCTTTTCTTCCAAGGAGCAAGCATCTTTTAATTTCGTGGTTGCAGTCACCATCTGCAGTGATTTTGGAGCCCAAGAAAATAAAGTCTGTCACTGTTTCCATTGTTTTCCTATCTATTTGCCATGAAGTGGTAGGACCAGAAGCCATGATTTAAGTTTTTTTTTAAATGCTGAGTTTTAAGCCATCTTTTTCACTCTCCTCTTTCACCTTCATCAAGAGGCTCTTTAGATCTATATGTAAGACAAATCTGTTGGATGAGATTTGTAATCCATGCATAAGGACACTTCAGATTCTTCTAAAAAAGAGGCAGAATCTCACAGAGGAACCAACCTCCAGCAGTGAAGTAGGATGTGCCAAAGTTAGATATGAATTCTTAAGATAGAGAGAAGTCCTTCCTTTGAAGGGAGAGAAAGGCCACGTCTTGAGAGTGATAATGCATGTGCACGGGTGTTCAGGTGCTTAGTTGTGTCCAACTCTTTGTGACCCCTTGGACTGTAGTCCATGAAGTTCCTTTTTCCATGGGATTTCCAGGCAAGAATACTGGAGTGAGTTGCCGTTTCCTACTTGAGTGTGAGAGGAATGTAAATTTTGGTGGGCCTGATAGCAAGGGTAACTGAAGCAAAGATTTCAGTTTCTTCAAAGGTATTATGAAGTTGCAGTTCAGTTACATCCTCTGAGAAGCAGATGCTGGAATGGAGTGTAGTTCAAGTGGCTTATGGGGTCAAGGGAATGGATGAGGAAATGTATGCAATTTAAAGGAGGAAAGAATCTGATGGGCAGGGAAAGCCTTCAGACTGAGATACCATTCTGATACCTGTGCAAGAAAAAGAGCCCAGGGAAGCCAAATTCAGCAACAAGAGCCTCTGAACATGATAGAAATCCAACAAAGTTTTGGCCACTCTAGTAGGGAGCTCCAGAGCATAGATACCTGGTTCGAGGAGGTGCCACTGGGCAGAATGGCCAAGCACAGGAACCTTGCCATGCCCAGTCACTGGCTGAGGACTTCTCAGGAAGACTATTGCCTCTGCTCAAAAAATAATAAGGATGTGGAACCCTGTGTCTGCTAACTGCATTCCTGGCAAATGAAAAGGAAGCTGTTTCTTGAAGGCAGATATGAGCAGAGAACCTCCATGGCTTCCACACAAAATGTCATGGTCTAAGTGAGGGGACCTCACTTATGTAAGTGATACATTTTAGCCTGATCCACTCTGGTAGCTAGTGTGCTGGAAACCTAGCACACAGTATAGAAAATACAATGCATTCTATTTGCTAGAACCAGTTTCTATAAATAAAATCTGATCTCTTCATTCATGTTTTAGGGTTGTGCCGCTATCCCTGTTTAAAGCTTTCCCCCTTCATATCAGTAGTTCTATGGGGATTTGTAAGTTAAAAACAACCAGACATAGCAACAAACAATTGGAAAATGAAAAATTTTTAATACCATTCATGATAGCATCATAAGAAATCAAATATCTAATAATAAATCTAATGAAGATGTGTAAAACTTCTATTCAAAAAATTGCTAAGAGAAATTAAAGAAGAACCAAATAAATGGAGAGATAAACCATGCGCATGGATTAGAAGACTCAGTATTTTTCAGATACCCATTTATTCCAAATTATTCTACAGATACTATACTATTCCTACAGACTTTTTATTTTAAACTAACTTTATTGAGGGAAAATAAATACATAATATGATGCCTTCACTTTGAGCATAGATTTCAACAATTCTAAGTATATTCCAATGTATTCACCAGTACAATCAAGATATAGAATATTTGCATCATTCCAAAAAGCTCCCTCAGGCCCCTTCATAATCAGTTGCCACTTGCTACGTCTAATTCTGGAAAACCACTGATCTGCTCTCTGTCTTGTCTTTCTTAGACATTTGTTTACATAGAATCAAATAGTTATACTCTTCTGTGTCTTGCTTTTTCCACCACAAAATGTTTTTGAAATGTTTCCATATTGTTGCATCTTTTTCGGTAGCTTGCTTCATTGTATTGCCAATTACTATTCCATTGGATGAATACACCACCATTTGTTTATACAGTCACCTGTTGATACATATTCGGGATTTGCCAGTTAGGGCTAGTATTAATGAGGCTACTTTGAACATTGATTTGCAAGTTTTTGTGTAAACCATGATTTCTTAGTCTCAGCATTACTGACTTTTGGGGTGGAGAATCATGGTTGTGTCAGTCGACTTGTATACTGCAAGTTTTTAAGCAGAGTTCCTGGCTTCTACTTACTAGTCACTAGTAGCAGTCCCCAGCTGTAGCAATCAAAAATGTCTCCAGACATTTCCAAATGTTTCTTGATTTGGGGCGGTGAGGAGGAAGTGGGGAGATTTATCCTCAGCTGAGAACCTCTGCTATGAACATTTGTATTCATTGTTCTTGGGTAGATAACTGAGTGGAATTGCTGGATCCTATTATGAATGTATGTTTAACTGTATAAGGAAATGAAAAACAGTGTTCCAAAGAGGTCATTCCACTTCACACTTCCACCACCAGTGTAGAGGAGTCCTAGTTGCGCCAGACATTTGCCTACATTTGATAAAATAACTAGATATCAATAATTATCATTTAAACAATTCTAGTGAGGATAAAAGAGTGTTTCGTTAGATTTCCATCTTTTCCTGGTTTTATTAATATATATACACCATTTTATTAAGTGGTTATTAAAGTCTTTCGCTCATTTAAAATCATTATTTTAATTGTTATTTTTCTAAGTCTTCTTTGTGTATTCTGCCTATGACTGCTGTATAAGATATGTATGCTGCAGACATTCTTCCTGGTCTGTGGTTTGTTTATCTGCTTTATTAATAGTGTGTCTTTGAAGATATGAAGTGTTTAATTTATCAATATTTTCTTTTATAGTTAGTACTTTTATGTCCTTTAAAAATCCTTGTTTTTATTATATTTTCCCAAGTTTGCGGAGATATTCCTTAGTATATCCTTAGAGAAGCTTTGGTTTTTAGGTTTTACATTTTGAACTATGAGTCATTGTGAGAAATTTTTGTGAGTGGATAAAGATAGAGGTTGAGGTTCATTTTCTTGCACACTTTTGAATATCTAGTTGTTACATCAGTATTTTTTAGTAAGATTTTCTTAACTGGTGGCTTGACTAAAACTCATTTGAACACTATGTGTGATTCTATTGTGGACTTTCTCTTCTGTTCCACTGATATAAATGTCTGTTTCAGTATTTCTCAACCTCTTTTTGTTATTACCCTCCAATAGAGTCTTTCTAGACTGTTTAATTTCTTATTGCCCCTCTCTCCCTTGGACTTTTACTACCTGAAATATTTATGTATATACTCTTTATGTACTATAAATGTATATATGTGCTTTTTGCATAATAGAATATGAGTATTTTCCTGCAGGAATCAACTTTCACCCTCTTAGTGTGATATCACTTCCGTTGGGCATACATAGTCTATTTTAATACCACATTATAGCTTTAATAGGCCATATTAAAATTAGGTAGTGTAAGTCAAACTTTGTTCTTTCTCAAAATTGTATTGGCTATGCCAAATCCTTCGATTTTATATATATATATGTGTGTGTGTGTATATATATATATATATATATATATAAAGATTGGGATCAACTTGGCAATTCCTTTCTAAAAATATGTAGTAAAATCCCACTACAGGCCATGATGGAGTAACAGGTACTAGATTTACTTTTTCAAGTAAAGCACATGGAATAATCTATAAAAGAGATAGAGATTCTTTTTAGGCATTGGACAACAGAAAGTAGAGGACACTGGACCCCAAGAAAAGGGTAACGAGTAAACTAAGTCATATGATCACCTCAGCTCACCAATACTTGGAGGCACATTCTGAATTGTAGAATAGGAAGAAGGGTGTCAAAGAGAACACAGCAGAATTCAGGGATTCTGAGGTGGCTAGAAGTAGCAGAGAAAAGTTATGAAGGGAAGGCAGCTAAGCAGAAAAGAGTTTCCGAGATCTCCACAAAATTTCCCTTGGGATTTTGCTGAACACTAAGACCTGAACACATAAGGTAAAACTCTCTGAGGTCCGGAAAAGAGCAACAGAGCCATAAGCTGAATTCAGAATTAACACAAGGATTGAAATTGTTCCTATCAGCCAAACTAGAGATTCCTCACTCGTTACCTGGAGCATTCAATAGAGATCCCCAAAGGGTCACATTTTTGGTAGTGGGGCTAAACTACTATCCCTATAGTAACAGTTGCTCTAGACCCACTCAAAAAATTCATACAAAAAAGTCTCATGGGGATCAAAATAAAATGCAAGTAACAATAGTATATCAAAAATAATCCAACACTCTTTAAAGAAAGGCAACAAAATCCAACACTGAACATAACACCTGTAATAACAAGCAAACAAGCAAAATTCATAGACATTCCCAAATTAGGAAATAGTATACTTCATGCTCTTTACTCTGTATGCTGCATCTCAGTTAAAAAGTGAAAAGAAGAAAGAGGTTTTGGTTAAAAAGAAAATCGTTGGAGGACACATAGGATAATGCAGTGTGTATCAAACTCAAGCTTGTATTGTTAAAAGACACATTGCTGGACCAACCCCTGGCATTCCTGATTTCTAGGTCAGTTGCTGCTGTTCTGGGAACCACTCTTGAGAACCACTGGGCTATCCCAATGATTAGTTTTAAATTCTAGAGTTAGTTAGATCTACTCAGACATAGAGTATTACCTTGGAGATCTTGGTTGCATTTCTTGACTTCTTAAAACTTTGCTTTTCTTTTTTGCAAAATACAGATAATAGTAGTACCTATGTTATACTATTGATGTGAGGATTAGTTGAGATAATATACCCAGTGTTGACACATAGTAAGTGTACAATAAAAGTTAGCTATTTTCTTCTCATTATTACTGTTGCATATATTGTTAGCTATTTTTATTATTATCATCACTAAGAACAAACTAATTCTCTTTATTTCTTCTGTGGCCCTGAATTAGCTGACATTGTTGTTAAATGTTGTTTTTCTAATCCCAAGCTCTTTTTTTCTTTTGTTTATACAACCATCTTCCAAAATATTCATTTGAGGCTATGGTTTTCCATGCTTGGTTTAATCCAAAAGATGAATTTTTTCCAAGGCAAATGAATATAATCAGTTAGGACTTGTTGAGTTATGGGAAAAGAGGAAAAAAAGAATACTTCACATTGCTTTAGAAAAAGAACCTCACAGAAGTATCTAAAAATAATAATGATTCTCAAAGAGAAAATTTAAATTAGCAACATTGGAAAAACAGATTTTTTAGGCTAGGGTATTGTTGACTCTAATTAAATTTAAGCTTCCTAAGGAAAAAATTAATAGGATACTGTAGATGGCAAGTAGAAAATCTCATTCAACAACATTGTGCTAGGGAGAAATTAAGATACTAGGGGGAAAACAGTGTTCAAGAAGCAATCTTTCCCTGTAAAAAAGTGTCCAGTAACCAGCTCAATAGCACTTTATTCACTTAACTCTGAAAGGAGGTTTTGATGTAGTTTTAAAATATAAATTAGCAAGCCCTTTGGAGACTAGACCTAAGATATGCATTTGGTCAGATTCTAACTCTTGACACCACAATTGGGTGTCCATGTGGTACAGTAGATATATTATCTTTCGAAATATCCCTTTCCTATGGAAGTTGATGTCAAACCTGATTAGGTGACTTACTTTGGGCAATTAAGTATGGGTGAAAATGATATGTGCCATAGCCCAACACTGAAAATGCTGCTGATGTGCTCAGTCGCCTGGCCGATGCTTTGCGACCCCATGGACTGTAGCCCACCAGGTTCCTCTGTCCATGGACTTCTCCAGGCAAGAATACTGAAGTGGGTTGCTGAAAATAGTATATATTTAATTAATTATGCTTAGATGAATGAATGACTGATAATGATACTGACTGCAGAAAATAGGCATTTTTTTCCCACCCAGAGTTATAATGAATTTAGGGAATTAATACCATGCATATTTCTAGAAAAATATTCTTAGAGACTCTCTGGTTAGGAGTAAGAATAGGATAAGAAAGGGAGCAGTGGGAAAGGAAAAGGAGAACTGAATGGTATCGGCCAAGCAATTTGGATTAATTAAATATCTTCTTTGAAAAACAAACAGCTTTGGAAAAGTGACAACAAACCATAAGGGCGCCTTACAAATGGTTTCACAGTGTCAAGTTTGTCTGGGAATGTTTCCAATATTAATGCATGTTGCCACTTTTTAAAGAGGCTAAAGACAATCTAGGCTCACAAAAAGAAAAGGTCTGAAGGTATTAAGCCAAATGTAATTTTCTTGAGTCAATTTCAAAGAATCTTATAGGTCTGTGGAATCCATTAAGTGAATTATTTGAACCCTCTCAAAGTTTTCATTAAAAATATTTTATGAAAAGTTATAATTTGAGTATTTTTATTAAATATCTTTTTGGCTTTCTTTTTTAAACCATATTTTAAGTAAGCATGGTTTGGGCTCATCAAGCAGCTTAAACTATTTTTGAAAAGTTTTGGGTTCAGTAAAAGCCAAGCTGCTTTTTGCCAAGCAACTTTTCCTCTCATTTTATAAACCGTATATATTTTAAGGGAAATTTAACCCATGTGTTTTTGATTCATTTAAATTTAAATAATCAAAATAGTGTTTTTTACAAGCTAGTTGATGTCAAGAAGCTTTTTGAGTCTTTTAAAAATTTTTTTATTCTAAAAAGAAGCAGCAATGATTTGCCAACTGTAAATGCATTTCAACACCAAGAAGCTTGTATTCATCTGTAACTGCAAACCCCTGTTTCGGAGTCCCTTCTATGTCTGGCAGAGATGATCATTCCTGTTCTCTAACGTATTGGGGCCTAGACTCCCCAAAGTTAGCTAGCTTTTTGATGAAGTAAATGTATTAAGGCTGTAAAAATAGGGAAAATGGTGATGATTGTTAAAACGTTTCAAGAACTCATCGGTGGTGCAAGAGATTGTGTCGCCAAATGGAAAGTGTTTTCCTTCATGTGTCACACATTTATCGAGTCTTTATTACAGATATGACACAGCCACAGTGATGGGAGAGCTGCTAAGATGAGCGTCTTTGGGGTTCCTTAACCCAAAATTAAGAAGAGTAACCTCAGACGTTTTCTTTCTTCCTTTATTAAAATAGGGAGAGACCTGAAAATTCCAATGGGGTAGTATTTTGATGGAAGGAGGACTGACATTTGGATTTTGGAGTTTTAAGAAAGGCAGATAATATTCTCAGGGAATTAGATTAAGAATGAGCAGAGATAGAGTTTATCAGGCAGATGGGACTACTTTTTCTCTTTCCCACCTTTGTGTCCTCCTGGGGCAAGCAAGTCATTCAGATGACTGGTCAAATCACAGGGGCCTGTAAGCTATGATGTACTAAAGCTTAATAACTACTTATTTTAAGTCTTCAGATATCCTCTCTAAACTTGGAGTTGTTAAAATGTCAGATAAATAGGTGCCAATCTCCCTTCACTCTGGTTCTCAGTAGCTTCTTTTTCAGATCCATAAATATGAATAGCATCCAACCTATGAATCTTCCCAAAGTAACTATGATAGTACTTTGCTCTTTGCCTCACTCTCTAGAAACTTTCTGTAGACAAAGAATTATTTATTTTGCTGCCCTCCTCCTCTTGCATAGGTGGCCAAGAGTGAGAGTTAAAGGAAGGAGAAAAGAGAAGCTTTGCTCCAAAATTTGACCTAACTCAATGTAAAACAAAACTCCTGAAAAATACAAAACTCTAATCTCATGGATTCTGCCACGTCTTTATGGACCTCATTGCCTACTTAGAGTAAGATGATTCTTAGGTAGATGCTGCTTAGCAGAACATTGTAATGGGCCTCATTTCTTAAACACATAGAACTTTACATATTGTCAAAGAAAAAAAGACAATTTATTGGCTTTATATAAATAGGATTATTACATATGATTGTGTAGGCTGTGCAGTTGTATGATGGTTTTGTAGATAAATGAAATGACAAGGGAGAGAGTTCAGACAGTCTGGTTCCAATTCTCTCTCTCACACACACACACACATACCACATCGCCTAACACTTTTCTTCCTTTACCCTTAGAGTAATGTACATCTATCTGAATGGGCAAAGGAGTGGTTTTATTAAGAAATGGGCTTAAACAACTTTTCACTTTGTTAGGTGAGCAGCCCTCTTCATATCATCTTCAAATAAAAGAATATACAGCTCAAGGCAGAGCATAGCAAACATTATGGAAAATTGAACTTTTGGCCTGGAATGTTTGTTTTCGAACACATGATACCATGATGGTCAGTATATTTACAATTCCATCAAAAATCCCAGTTCATTTATCACTATGCTGGTTGAAGGGGTGTTGTAATGGGCTAGGCCTGAGTTGTGGTCATTTTCCAATATTGAGGGATGGATTCAGTGCCACCTGAATCATGGAATAAGAGTGGAAAGGGATAATTCCCACAGAGAATCAATAATAGAAGACAGAATAGCAAATGTCTATCTGCCGCCTGGTATTTTTCATTTGTTACTGAGCTGAATTGTCTCCAAATCCTATTTTCATATACCTCTAATTAAATTTCACCTATTTGGTCTTTTATTAGCATTCTAAAATGTTGAAATAAATTTGAATATTTATTCTGTCATCTTTTAAATAAGTCACATTAAGCTGTGGAAGAAATTGATACTTTATATCCAGTTTACTGTATAAATATTGAGTTAACAACAGACCAAAAATTGTTGTGATACTCAACTAGTTTTCATTTGATATAATTTCATTCAACAATTGTTTATCAAACACTTAGTAGGTACCAAACATAAGATTACATTTATTTATACTCCTGGCTACACTTTTAGTTACATTTATTATTACCTAGCCTGTATTTTTTATCTTCTACACAAGGATAAATTTTGATTCAATTTACATGAACATTTGGAATGTGAAATTATGTGCCAGAAATTGTGCTAGCATTGGTGCTACAAAGAAGCTGTAATCTAGTACAGAAGGCAGATATACAAAAATGATTAAAATAGTGTGATCAGAAAAACAACAGTCTTCAGAGTTTTGGCATGTTTACTTCTAAAACAAATGAGTTTATAGACTAACAATGTATTTAACACTATCTCCCCAAAAAACATAAATAGAGACCAAGGCATCAATTTTCTTAGTTAATCCAGATTGAGTTTTAGACTCCTGTGTCATTTCCCAAATGTTCACACATTGTTTAGCAAGCAGTTCAAATTTTTGCAAGAAATCAACTTCACATTGTAAGTAATTTTTAAAAATGATAATCTTCACCCTTATTTTTAAAATCAAGACCCCTTAGAGCCCTCACTTATTTTCTGTGGTGTCCCCAAAGTAATTAATGTTGATTTGGAGATCACACTTGCTACCTCTTTCAGTATCCTGGGAGCATCGAGTATCTAGGTACAGACATAAAAATGGACAGATGCTATGTTCTTTTATCTTAGTACTTCAGCCTCTCTAGACTAGTGGTCCTCAAACTTTAGCACTAGCAGAATCTCTGTAGAGCTCTTAAAAAAATGACTTTATGGATTTATTTTCAGCTGTGCTGGGTCTTCCTTGCTGCACAGGCTTTTCTCTTGCTGCATCCAGTGGTGGCTGTTCTCTAGTTGTGACATACAGGCTTCTCGTTGCAGCGGCTTCTCCTGTCGTAGAGCACAGGCTTCGTGGTTGTGGAGCAGAGGCTCAGTTGCTTCGTAGCACGTGTTCTTCGGGTTTTTCCATAAGGAAACGTTATGGCCAACCCAATAACAAGCACTATACTAAGCACTAGGGAAACAAAGACAAAACAAATTCCCAGCATGTAGAGAAGCTGTGTGGAGGGAGACAACAGAATCCCCCTGAGAAGTGCTATGTTGAGGTCTGCTAGGGTCTGCTAGAAGGACCAGACCTATGTGCATTATTCGTGAGTATTTGTAGGGGTGGGGAAGCTCCCCGGAAGGCAAGGATTGTTCTGTAACCAAGAGAAGTAATGCTGGGCAGAGCAAATCCACACTCCACTTGGCGGGTTGGGGAAAATTTTATAAGAGATGGTAGATTATAAATTATTTCTGTAAGTATCTCCTAAAGTTTTCTGTTGCATTAACTTTTATTATAGTAGTTTTCATTTATGTCTTTTCTTTTTACATTTAAAAGCATTGTTAACCTTTAGAGATAATTATAAGAAAATAAAATTTTAAAATATTTTGAGTATTCTTTCCTTAGGATATTAGAGATAAAAGGCCTATATTTGTAAACCTACCTGCTACCCCCTGCACTGAGGTAGAGCAGAGCCAAGGCCTTGGAATATGTTGCACAGCAACACACCTGCATGACCAGAGTCAGGTTATGTTTATAATCTGGGAAGCAGAGTCATGGGAGGAAAAATGGAGTCACAGTACATATATTGGGAGCTTTGTCTGATGTTGTTCCAGAATTCAGACTTCACAGTGAAACTGAGTCAGAAACCAAGAAGGGTTGGGCAATGTCAGAAGGTTCTAGGTGGTACTAGAGAATTTTTCCAGGAAACGTCATTTTATCCTTAAGGGATTTGCATTGGGCTTCCGGCTCTACTGAGTCATGGTATACTTCCTAAGTGTTGAGTTCAGCCTTTGCTACAACTTCAGGCACCATCTTCTTTCTTGGTTGTGAACAGGCCCACAGCATGATTGCCGTGTGGCTTCTCACAATGTGGCCTCACCTCCTCCCTGGGGTTCCTTTGAGGCAGCCCTCTCCTCCCTCTCAAGAGGGGCAGGAGAACAGGCTATAGAGGAGATAATTCTCACAGTTTTGCCTTATACACATTATGTTTATTTGTAAAAGTATGAGATTCAAGATATCTCAAGCCTGCAGCTCCTGGTAGCCCAGGAGTTGGCCTTTCCCTCTTTCTTACACACATACATGAGAATATAAAATGAAAACTGCAATTACCCTGGGGTCAGGAAAAGCATTGAGACTTATCATTCAACAGCAAGTATTTACTGAGAATTGTGTTCCAGTTCCTGTCTAGGTGCTTGGAATGTACCAAATAGCAAAATAGACCAAAAAAAAAAAAAAAACCCCAAAAAACACTGATCTGTGCTTATGAAGCTTGCATTCTAGAGGAATATTTTTTCAATCCCATGTGAATGATTGATAGTATCAAATTCTTCCCTCAAATGGTATTTAATGGGGAGGGGCATAGATAAGGTGGGAGAACCACAGATAATGTGGACAAGTGGCCTCTCTGAGTGGGAGAATGGGTAGAAAGGGGATGAGTGACAGAGTTAAATTCAACTACTTTATAGTTTTGTTTGGATTAAGACCATTAATCTTTTAAAGAAAATGGAAAAAAGTCTATTTTAAAAATCTAGGAAGCTTACAATTAGGCAAATTTTATAAGTAAAATTATTTTCTTTTTCCTCCCAGTAAATCTCTGCTTTTCAGGTGTTAACATAATCCGCCTACCAGTCAGTCAGTCAGCATATCATGCTTGTCGTTTATAGTATGGCACTTCCCAGATAAGAATCCCATTTTCTTTTCTTTTCTTTTTTCTTTTTTTTATCTTACATGGCTTCAGGAGCCACTGGCAGTCAGGCTGTTGAATTGAATTCAAGGATGCTTTCAGACTAGTGCCATGAAACAGGCAATTCACTGTATTTCCATAAGGCACATTACTGTCCCTCAGTGAATGATATCTGACAGAAACAGTAAAGAGCGACTTATCTAACATCTAACAAGCATTGCTTTTCCCAGGATGGGCAGAGAAAAGGATGCTGAAGGGAGCCATCGCATGTAAGTCTTAGCATCACTGAGTAATCACAATGAGTACATTGTAAGAAGTCAGTATACGCCCACCAATTGTGGCTGAAAAGCCTATACTATGACACCTGTCCTTGAAGAACTTAGGTGAAATTCCATTTCAAGTGAAACAGAATAAAAAGCCCAATTCTCTGGAAACTCAGAAAAAGAGGGGTCTCTGTAGGTTGATTAATGGTGAAGGAGAAATGGCCCGTGAAACCATGCATGAGACCCAAGTAGATTTCTCTTGGTGAACTTTGTCTCCCCATCCTATGAATTTACTGAGCCAGAGTTGCTACCAAGCTTTTGCCATGGGAAAAAGTATTTTCATGGGTTTTCTATTTGATTATGGGGGTCCTCTCTCAGAAATGCCTACACAAATGCTATAGCACAAAGACTTTGCATAAGGATAATTAGCTAGTCAGTCAATAGGACTACGGGCTGCTATTTTCTGCTGGAAACAGACTGGAGCCTCAGTATAAGTAAATAATCTCATCCTGGGGCAGAGAAGACTTTTCTAATCCTTAACAGTGTTCTTTGGTTTGATCTAGTCACTAAGTCATATCTGACTCTTGTGACTCTGTAGACTGTAGCCAGCCAGGCTCCTCTGTGCATGGGATTTCCTAGGCAAGAACCTTGGAATGGGTTGCCATTCCCTTTGGGACTTAAGTCTCTTAGAGTCATAAGGTGAGTATGATGGGAAACAATTCCAGATTTTCCACTCGATTCTATATTGTGAAAATTGCTACATCAAATGAACAATGAATTGGTTCACAGTTACTTTAGGGTAGATGGGTAGGAAATGTCTCACAATGGTTGTTTCCCAAATTGCAAACCAGTAGGAATATTTTTCTTGGAAAATTGAACACATATGTAACTATAACTAGTCTGATGTTTAGTTTTCCATTTAAAAAAAATGTATGAATAAATGTCTACTATATACAGTGCTATGTGTGCTAACATCCATGGAGAACAGTTTTGGGCAGGGTTGGCACCATTTTATAAAATGATTATTTAAAGTCTAAATGGGATAAAAATTCAAACAAATACTTTTCCTAAAGTCATAGATTCAACCTAAAATTAAATCTACAGTTATTCCACTGTGGCTAAAGGTGGTAATCAAAGATTAAATGGATTTGCTTTGCTGGGAGTCTCCAGTCACCATCAAAGCACCTCTAATCTCTGGACTGAAGCCTATTCCTATAATGAAACTGATTTGGTTCTTTTACACTTTTCCCCTTCAACCCTAATAGATTCCTATGGCTTTTGTGTTGTATTTTCATCATTTTGTGTTGTGTTTCATCAGATAATTATTCCCATCCCATCTTCCTCATGCTTTTTTGCATCATCTCATTGTTGCAGATTTAAACTTATATACACTCCTTCTCGTCTCCTTCCTACTAATCCTTCCCAGATTAATCCTTCCTACTAATCATTCCACAGGTGAGTGGAAGGTGTTGACTAGTCAATATGTTTTCTGAATATTGTCAGCTGCTCCAGCTTTTTGTGGCTGAGAAGCATGGAGATTCATTTAAGTTGCTAGGCTTCTGTCATGTCACAGTGGGATGGATGCGTGGGATCAAGTGGATGCTTAGAGTAGTACTGAAAGCTATGTCTCACTGGTGTCAGCAGCAAAGCAGCAAAGAATGCAGTGATATCATTTTCAGAGGTTACAGAAGAAGCATCCTCAAAGTGGAAATATTCTCTCAGAAATACCAGGCTTATTAATTTCTAGTTTTCAAGGGCTTGTAATCATGGGGAATGAACTTGAAGTTTAAAATTCTGTGGTTGTCATTCAATAATACTGGAGATCCAAGATGTCTTCTCAGCAAAATCTTTGCAAGCACAAACAATCCCCTCTTGCTAGATGTTCATCAGTGTTATTTATTTCTGAGCAATTTGGGATTCAATGAAACATCCTTGAGAGTTAGTCATTAAAAGGAGGACACAGAGTATTAAGGAAAGATGTTCCTGCTACCTCATTGAAAGTAAACACAATGTGTATTACATGGTCTGATTTTTTCATACACACACAAAACTTGGGTAACAAAGAATGAGATTATTTATACCCAAATGTTAGCTGGGGATACCTATGAGTGCTGGGATTACAGAGGATTCTTATATTTTTCTTTGGTCATTTTAATTTTTGCAATAAATGAAAACAGTGGATGTTATAAATTAAACCACAGACAATTTGGCTTCATATACAGAGAGCCCTCAAGGGGATGGCACTTACATTAGAAACAAGCAAACAGAGCAAAACACAACTAAAAGTCTATATTACAGGAGTAACTGCGAGGTTTCATAATGATTTCCTAGTTCTGAAAGTGAAAATAAGTCCTGACAGATTTCAAATTAGTTTAGTCTTCATTGAGGTTTTCAGTGTTCCCTTTCAGTGTTCCAGTGTGGGTTTTGTTTATGCTTAACACTATTTCCAGATGGTTTGGGAGGAGAAAACAAAGATTTTTTAAGGCAGTGTCATCACATTTGATTCTCATATTTGAAAACAATATTTTACCGTGCCCTTCTTTAATACATACATATATACCCTTCCTTTGATATATTTAAAGAATATTTTTTACTTCCTCTTATTCCTTTTTAAAATCTTTTTTAAACTATTATTACTTAGTGTTTTTTGATCTCACTCCAAAAGCTTTATGACAGCTGAGTTTAAGTGGTTGCTTCAGGCTACAGAAGTCAAAGATGTAATTGAATTATGCTTCCAGGCTTGGCATACAAAATCAAGAAAAATTTCATTCATTATGATTAATTAATCCAGAAGCACAGTGGTAGTATTATGATTCTATTGTATCTGGAACTTGGCACGTTTTCAACTGACTTGGTAAAGGAGAAAGGGAATGGTAACTCTGTGCCTGGCAAACTTCTCCATAATAGACAGCCTGGAAAAAAAAAAAAAAAGAACAAACAAGGGATCAGGGGGAGAAAAGATGTTACATATTGTATGGGCTTGGATTTTTTGAGATTCCTCTCACAATGAATGATATCCTAGAAAACGCCATATTATGGGATAATGAATGACTTACACATCAGAGTTACCCTCAATATCACTTTTATTATATACCTCACTTTATCCTACATACTGTTATAGTGAAAATTAATCACCATGATAGGGATAGGTACAAGTGAACAACAACAAAAACGTTTCCAAAAGCCTGTTAAAAAATAGGCATGGCTAGTGAAAATTGCCTGCTCAAATCCTTTTACATGGATTTCCTTCCTTTGCTGTAATAAACTTTAGATTACCTGGGATTATCTAGCAGACAGTTGATATAACTATGGGACCAGCATCAGTTGAGGAGGGACACTTCTCAACAGTGAAGATGACGGAAGACAAAGAAAGAAAAGGAGAGAGAGAGAGAGAGAAACAGAGGAGAGGGAATGAACCTGTTAGCCATGGTGTATTTTGCAAGAACACAAAATGAAGGTGAAGGTGAAGTCGCTCAGTCGTGTCCGACTCTTTGCGACCCCATGGACTGTAACCTACTAGGCTTCTCCGTCCATGGGATTCTCCAGGCAAGAATACTGGAGTGGGTTGCCATTTCCTTCTCCAGGGGAATCTTCCCGACCCAGGGATCAAACCCTGGTCTCCCGCATTGGAGGCAGACGCTTTAACCTCTGAGCCACCAGGGAAGCCCCCGAACACAAAATAACAATCACAAAATTTCAGTGACATACAACAATCATCATGTATTTAAGATGCATCTGTAGGTGAACTCTGCTGATTTCTACTAGGCTTGCTCATGCAAATGCAAATCAGGGGGTGATCAGTTGCCCTCAGCTGGCTGGGATCTCCTGGGCTTCTTGGGTTCAAAATGCAGGTCTATAGGTCAGCCAAGAGACTCTGTCTCCCATTTTCTGTGAATAACTGGCTAGCTGAGGAATGTTTATCTCATGGCAAAGGCAGAGGCTCAAGAGAGAGCAAACTCCATCACATAACAGCTTCCACTCTAAGTGCCCATGACATCTGTAAACCTTATTGAAGGAAGTTGCATATCTGGGCATTAGTAGAATGGGGAAATACTAGACCCTGGAGAGAGATAAAGAATTGTAACAGTAGCTCCATCATCACAGAAGGTGAAATGGAAAGGGGAGGGAGAGTAAGAGAGACAAGGAAACAAATAATTTCCTTAGATCTTCCCTGACCCATGAGGAACTCATGTTGGTAATGTTCAACTGTTGAAGGTTTTGGGAGAGTCGTCATAATTTATTTTGAAGAATTCTTGTTGATAACATGGTGGTGACTCTGGGGAACACATTCTGCTGAGGGTCATAGTCTCATTTTGACAGCAACTGTCTTCCCCATATACTGGCATGAAGTTTTTTCTGAGTGTGGGAGAAACTTTCTTTTCTGGGGGCCTGTGGATTTCAATTTGTCATTAATTTCGAGTCATGCTGTCATCATGACAGCTCAAGGGCCTACAGATGCAAACATCAGATAACACAGGTAGGTGTAAGTTAGGCTGCTAGCTCTGAAATGTACTGAGGATAAGTGCTATATATGGATGAAATCCAAAAGATACTCCCTATATAAGAAAGCTAGTTAACACAAAGAGCTCTTTAATTATTAAGGCACATAGAGGAATACTGACAAAAGACTGACTTCCATAACTGGTTCTATATGCATTTTGTGACATTATGCAAAGGAAAGGAAACTCTTTTTATGCCTTGAAGTACCTTATTTTCTATACCTGTAAAATGAGATATTTAAAACACAGAGCAAAACTTAACTATACAACTGAAAGGTCTATATACTAAGATATTAAAATCTGTAATTCTGACAAATGTGTGTTCTACTTTCAGGGTTTTACAAAAATTTTGGTGCATCTGTCTAAGATTTAGACTAAAGTGAGGCAGAGGCCATTTTTCTGTCCCTTTAGACCATCTCTGCTGATAAACCTGGTTGTGAAAATCACATTTTTATGCAACAGTGTCCACTGTTCACTCTGCAGCTTGCTCGGTGAGAAGTGATGGTGACGGCAGCCGCAGCAGCACTGACTGATTGCTCTCATCTCAGTCCCTGCACTGTAGCCTCATGGGAACCCAGAAGCCGAGGCAACGGTGGCAACAGAGTGGGAGCAGGTTCTTGACTCAGGCATGGCTCCAGTAGTGTCTCACTGATAGTAGTAGCTGGTGAATGAATCAGTTTTCTATTATTCTGCAATCTCTTCTAAAGACCCAGAACCTGACCATTCCACACATCTTATAATTTCATAAGAAATCATTTTCTATATAAATCTTCCTGCTTATAAATACTTGAAGTGATATCCCTTTCCTGAACTGAACCTTGACTAACATGGAAACCTAACTTACACAAATATAAAATAATCTGGAAAAGGATCATATGGGCCAATCTGGTAGGAACATGCAAATAAATGATCAAACTAATTTTGTACTTGTATTTCCTCTATATACTCATCAACAGATATGCACCTATTCCATCAAGAAAAAGGCTATAAAATTTTTAAGATGTAGATAAATGTTGCATTGTTGTTGTTGAGTCGTTAAGTCATCTCCAACTCTTTGTGACCCCATGAACTGCAGCATGCCAGTCTTCCCCATCCTTTACTATCTCTCTGAGTTTGCTCAAACTCATGTCCATTGAGTCAGTGATACCATCCAACCATCTCATTCTTTGTCACCCCTTTCTCCTCTTGCCCTCAATCTTTAATAGCATCAGGGTCTCTTTCAATGAGTTGATTCTTTGCATTATGTGACCAAGGTATTAGTGCTTCAGCTTCAGAATCAGTCCTTCCAATGAACATTCAGGATTGATCTTCAGGATTGACTGGTTGGATCTCCTTGCAGTCCAAAGGACTCTCAAGAGTCTTTTCCAACACCACAGTTCAAAAGCATCAACCTTCGGTGCTCGACTTTTTTACAGTCCAACTCTCACATCATACATGCTGCTGCTGCTGCTAACTACTGGAAAAACCATAGCTTTGACTAGACGGACCTTTGTTGACAAAGTAACGTCTCTGCTTTTTAACATGCTGTTTAGGTTTGTCTTAGCTTTTCTTCCAAGGAGTAAGTGTCTTTTGAGTTCATGACTGCAGTCACTATCCACAGTGATTTTGGAGCCCAAGAAAATAAATCTGTCATTGTTTCCATTGTTTCCTTATCTACTTGCCATGAAGTGATGGGACCAGATGCTATGATCTTTGTTTTCTGAATATTGAATTTTAAGCCAACTTTTTCACTCTCCTCTTTCACTTTCATCAAGAGGCACTTTAGTTCCTCTTTGCTGTCTGCCATTAGAGTGGTATCATCTGCATATCTGAGATTGTTGATATTTCTCCCAGCAATCAGATTCCAGCTTGTGAGTTATCCAGCCCAGCATTTCCTATACTCTGCATATAAGTTAAATAAGCAGAGTGACACTATACATCCTTGACTATTCCTTTCCCAATTTTGAACCAGTCCATTGTTCCATATCTAGTTCTAACAGTTGCTTCTTGTCCTGCGTACAGGTTTCTCAGGAAGCAGGTAAGGTCATCTGGTATTCTCATCTCTTCACGAATATTCCACAGTTAGTTGTGATCCACACAGTCAAAGGCTTTAGCATAGTCAGTGAAGCAGAAGTAGATGTGTTTTTTTTTTGTAATTCCCTTGCTTTTTCTATTATCCTATGGATGTTGGCAATTTGATCTCTGGTTCCTCTGCCTTTTTAAAATCCAGCTTGTACATCTGGAAGGTCTCATTCACATACTGCTGAAGCCTAGCTTGAAGGATTTTGAACATAGTATTGCTAGCATGTGAAATGAGTGCAATTGTATGGCAATTTGAACATTCTTTAGCATTGCCTTTCTTTGGGATTGGAATGAAAACTGACCTTTTCCAGTTCTGTGGCCACTGCTGAGTTTTCCAAATTTGCTGGCATATTGAGTGCAATACTTTAACAGCATCATCTTTTTGCTGCATAAAAGAATTCAAATACATAATAATTAAGGAAACTCTCTCAAGATAATATTTTTCTGATATTAATATAGTTACAGAAGATAGTCTTTTAATTGAAAATTCATTTGGAATAACAAAGACCTAAGAATAACCAAGATACTCCTGAAGAAGTAGTAGAACAAAGTAAGGGGACTTGCTTTACCAGATATAAATTTATTATACAGCAATGAAAAATAAGATAAAGTGATATTATTACTTGCGAGAAACTGACAGAACAGAATTGAATGACTAGGAAGAGACTCACAGTGTGGAAGCTTCATATGTGATAAGGGAGGGAATGAGGCTCAGTTGGGAAATCATGAACTAGTCACTCTAATATGGTGAGAAAACTAGATACAAGAATTTTTTAAAAGCCCTACTTCACTCTGTACACACACACACACACACACACAGACATACACTTTACTCTGTTCACACACACACACACACACACACATTTCAAAATGGTTTGATGATTTATCCATGAATTGCAAAATTTAAAAACATTGAGAAGGAAATATAGTAGAATAGCTTTAAGATTTCTGAGCAAGGTTGAATAGAGACTACATTCTTAAACAAGATAAAAAAATTTTAAAAAGACATTTACAAATATTGGCCTTGTCTTTAACTTCAGCTATTTCCTGGAAAATGTAGACATCTAGTCGGATGCCTCAAAAATTGGTTCTCCACAGTGTGGAGATTCCTTAAAAAACTGGAAATAGAACTTCCTTATGATCCAGCAATCCCACTGCTGGGCATACACACTGAGGAAACCAGAATTGAAAGAGATACGTGTACCCCAACATTTATCGCAGCATTGTTCATGATAGCCAGGACATGGAAGCAACCCAGATGTCCATCAGCAGATGAATGGATAAGAAAGCTGTGGTACATATACACAATGGAGTATTACTCAGCCATTAAAAAGAACACATTTGAGTCAGTTCTAATGAGGTGGATGAAACTGGAGCCGATTTTACAGAGTGAAGTAACGCAGAAAGAAAAACCCAATACAGTATACTAATGCATATAGATGGAATTTAGAAAGATGGTAACAATAACTCTGTATGCGAGACAGCAAAAGAGACACAGATGTATAGAACAGCCTTTTGGACTCTGTGGGAGAGGGTGAGGGTGAGATGATTTGGGAGAATGGCATTGAAACATGTATAATATCATATATGAAACAAATCACCAGCCTAGGTTCAATGCATGATACAGGATGCTTGGGGCTGGTGCACTGAGACGACCCAGAGGGATGGTATGGGGAGGGAGGAGGGAGGGGGGTTCAGTATGGGGAACACGTGTATACCTGTGGTGGATTCATGTTGATGTGTGGCAAAACCAATACAATACTGTAAAGTAATTAACCTCCAATTAAAATAAAGAAATTTATTTTAAAAAAATTGGTTCTCCACAAGTGGTATACATGGGCTTCCCAGGTGGAGCTAGTGATAAAGAACCTGCCTGCCAATGCAGGAGACGTAAGAGACATGGTTTTCATCCCTGGGTCAGGAAGATCCCCTGAGGAGGCATGGCAACCCATTCCAGTATTCTTGCTTGGAGAATTCCACTGAAGAGAGGAGCCTGGTGGGCTACCGTCCATAGGGTTGCAAAGAATTGGACATGACTGAGGTGACCTAGCACACAAGTGGCAGCAGAGCCACATCCAGATGACTGGGACATTAACAGGAACAGAGGGTTAAAGACTAAAAAAAAGTTTCATATAGACCCAGTTTGTAAATATGAGCAGCCAGGTGTGTGCCACCTGCTACCATTCCAGAAAAGGCAGGACATGTGGGAGGGATAAAATTCAGATTCTCATCATATCAGGTCTCATTGTAACATCTTGTTATTTTCATTCCCTATTAAATGACCCAAAGTTATAAGGCTTTGTGGCTTTTTTTGTTAAAAATTCTTTTCAATGAAAACCCTTGAAGAACATATGGCATCTTTCAGTTCAGTTCAGTTCAGTCGCGCAGTCGTGTCCGACTCTTTGCGACCCCATGAATCGCAGTACGCCAGGCCTNAAGGTCAGGAAACTAGGTTATAAGTCATCAGTTAAGAATTAATAGAATGGGGTTTTGTTAAGGACCAGGAGACTCTGAGTCACCAGATAAGGAGTAAGTTATCTCCTGTGAGGCATGGCCTGCCTCCGGGGTTTTAATCAAAAAGGGGACTTAAAATTTTAACCTAGGTTCCTCATAATTATTCTTCAAATATCTTCCCCAAGCTTTGTTCCTTTACTTTGGTTTCTTTCACAGGTATATCTCTGTCGACAGATGTATTTCTTTTAAAAATGTCCCCTGGTTTGTTGGAAGTTTAATATTGACTTTGCTGGAAACTCTAGTAATTGTATTGCAAATATCCAGTTTTCTCTTAGGTATAAACTTTATGATTAAAAATATTTAATTTTAAAAATGAAACTTAGTGAGCTGTTTAGATTCTATAAGATTCCAAGTAGGGGGAAATTAAACATTGATTACTGTGCTTCTTTATCTTTAGCAGATATAGAAGGCATCTACTTGGGAGGTGTCCAGATTGATAATATATCCTGAGCAGCAGGGATAGATGACTAAAGCCTAATGAAATAAGGATGGGAGATGCAGTTTTATTTAAACTTGCAAACATGTAATGATTTAGTGTTTTTCCAAAGTATGTTCTTAGAACACCAATTTGCAAAGGTTACTTGATCAGACAAGTGAAGAAAACGCTGCATTCTCTATTCTCCCCCTGGAAATTAAAAATAGACCTTGTAAGTTTTCTGAAAAGTCCTGTAGTTTTAAAAAGGTAATAATAAACCCTGTTCAATCTAACATAAAATTTCTTAAACCTATTTTGACCACAATATTCTGACATGAACAGCTACTAACGTAGAGAACCACAGGACAGATTTTGAAAAACATGTTAATTTCTTCAGTGTTTTAAAAAAGACCTATGTTGTATCTTGGTAAACATTATTTCTTAACCTCTTTCCTCTTTAACTAGTAGAAAAGGGAACTGTTTATGTACAAATAATTCACTGAAAGTAAATACTTAAATTTCCCAGGTAAGAGGAAAAGATAAGTTTCCTGGGAACGGCAGCATTCACCAACCCCTTGTGTGAGTCAGTGTTCATTATTGCAAATCATAAATCCATTAGCCATTGAGAGGAATTTCTTTTGTCTTATTCCCAAATTTGCAATGAAAACCATACTTAATTCCTTTAGTAACATACTCATCGAAAGTAAAATTGTCTTTGAAATTAACCTTTTCTAACATGTAATTTTCACAGTTAATTCCTGCCAAAGCAGAATATGAAAAGAAAAACAAACTTCACTGGCATTCATTGTAATCTGTCTAGAATTTATTCAGTGTGGTAGGAACTACAGGTTAATTTAGCTAATTTCTCAGAAGAGCTGAATGTGGAAATTTTACCTTTCCTAAATGGGTTGTCTATTAATAGACAATGATTTTGATGTAACTTTAAAGTATATTATTTTTTTTTTTACTACAATCTGTGTGCTCTTAGTTTAAAAACAATTTCCTTTCTCGTAAATGATGGGAACACCTCATAATTTTATATTTAAATCTGAAAAGTGATTCTGCTAAAGAAGTTCTTTTACAGCTAGCTGTACTTGATGGAGTGTATATTTTCAATCAGCAAACTATCAAACAACATGCAAAGAATGGGGAAGGAAGATACAGGACCAAGAAGAAATCTTGATCTGAGGACTTTGTAGACTCAGGGAAAGTCATTTTAAACTACTGGAAAATCAAATTATAAATAAATATAGTGTATACAATACTTTGTGTGTGTGTGAAGTCACTCAGTCATGTCCGACTCTTTGCGACCCTGTGGACTATAGCCCGCCAGGCTCCTCTGTCCATGGGATTCTGCAGGCAAGAATACTGGAGTGGGTTGCCATTTCCTTCTCCAGGGGATCTTCCCAACCCAGGGATCGAACTCGGGTCTCCTGTTTGCAAGCAGATGCTTTATCCTCTGAGCCACCAGGGAAGCCTATACAATACTTTAGGAGAAGGAAATGGCAACCCACTCCGGTATTCTTGCCTGGAGAATCCTGTGGACGGAGGAGCCTGGTGGGCTGCTGTCCATAGCGTTGCACAGAGTTGGACACGACTGAAGTGATTTAGCATGCACGCATACAATACTTTGGCCTCCTGATGCAGAGAGCGATTCATTGCAAAAGACCCTGATGTTGGGAAAGATGAAGGCAAAAGAAGAGGGAGGCAGAGGCTGAGATGGTTGGATGGCATCATTGACTCAATGGACATGAATCTGAGCAAACTCCAGGAGACAGTGAAGGATGGGGAAGCCTGGAGTGCTGCAGTCCATGGGGTCGCAAGGAGTTGGACATGACTTAGCGTGAACAGCAACAACAATCTGTATTACATGATTAAAAAATATAGTTAATAATATTCTTATACCAAAATCAAAATCATCAAATTACTTTTCAAGATACCGTTATTCAAAAAGAAAATACACTCATTGCCATAATTTAGAAAAACAAAACACTATGAAGCACAGTTAGAAATACCCCACCATTCTACTACAACTGTGATATTTGAAATAGTTCATTCCGGTCTCTCCTTTTATCACTAAGCTATAAGCTGCGTATTTTGACACGTCAGTTCAAAACAAAATGAACATCCCTTTTATTAGCAGCATACTATGCTGTCACATAGCTAAACCAGAAGAGTATTTTTCTTAATTAAAATAAACTTTTTGTTGTTTTGTATTTTCCCTCTGGGAATAAAAGAGGGCTCATTGTAAGAAAGGCTCACAGGATGTTTGAAAACATGTGTAGATTTCGAGATTACTGTGCTCTCTTAGGAATATTTCCTGGAAAAATCATCAAAATATTTTCTGCAATTTCCTTTTTTAATTCTCTAATCAAGGCAGAGAAAGAAAGACAAGTGCAGTCTAGGATGAGAGAGCTGAATAATTCTTTTATAAATAGTTGTGTGAAATAGTAGCATTCCATGAGAAATTGTAAAGTCCAGCAAGATAAATGATTCCAGTAAAAAATTTTATTTGCTAAATAAACTTGAAACGTGTTAGAATGACCTGTAAGCCACACCTCCCACACTGTAGCCCCTTGGGTCTTTGTCAATAGCCCCCTTCTGAATGCTACCCCACCCTTTACCTGTCTCCCTCCCTCCCCCATCCCTCTCCTGTCCTTTAGGGAGTAGGTCCAGTGCATTGCGCATATGCCTTATCTATACTCTAACTGCAATCCTGCCTTGATAGCACCTTACCTACATGCAACTGTGACAGTTTCATTCTCCCATCTGATTCTCAGAATAGCCCTTAAAACATAAATCCCTGGAGAGTCCATCTATGTTTCTCTTGACTCTCGACTAATCAAAATTACACAGTTAAGTGTGATTTTGTGTGTGACACATTTTTGGTATTTATAAACTTTAAACACTGGTTCCACATGAGGGTATAATAAGAAGACTTTTTTCTGTAAGTGCTTTGGCAATGTTGTTCTAAACACTACTGTTTGGGCATAACGAAAAAAAAAGTCATCTACAGTTTCATAAAATTCAAAGCATTTGTAGGTACCAGGAGGCATCTACTTGGGGTTAATGCTGCATGCATGGCATTTCACAATGACTTCTTTAGCCTAAGAAACCATGCTGAATTCTAGTGGAACAATGGAGTGATGGAAATGTCAGATCATTGTTCATGATTTTTATTTTTTAGTTTGTTTTTTTTACAATACTGTATTCATTTTGCTATACATTGACATGCATCAGCCACGAGTGTACATGAAATCCCAATCCCGACTCCCCCTCCCCACTCCCGCCCCACACCCTCTCTCTGGATTATCCCCGTGCATCAGTCCCAAGCATCCTGCATCCTGCATCGAACCTAGACCGGCAATTCGTTTCACTTATGATATCATACATGTTACACTGCCACTCTGCCAAATCATCCCACCCTCTCCCTCTCCCACAGAGTCCAAAAGGCTGTTCTATACATCTGTGTCTCTTTGCTGTCTCGTGTACAGGTTTATCATTACCATCTTTCTAAATTCCATATATATGTGTAAGTATACTGTATTGGTGTTTTTCTTTCTGGGTAACTTCACTCTGTATAATCGGCTCCAGCTTCATCCACCTCATTAGAACTGATTGAAATGTATTCTTTTTAATGGCTGAGTAATACTCCATTGTGTGTATGTACCACAGCTTTCTTATCCATTCATCTGTGATGGACATCTAGGTTGCTTCCATGTCCTGGCTATTATAAATAAATCTGGAATCATCTAGATTTTGAAATGTGTTCCAAAGACCATCCTTTTTATCTCATCTTGTGTCCAAATGTGTTCCAACGACCTCTTTTTATCTCATCTTGCAATGTTGAATTATACTTAGTTGACTTTTTCATGGAAGCCTATTTTAGATGAATCTGAAGATGGTGTTTCTCAATTATTATATGAATGTAGACAAGCTCTGAAGGCTATTTCCTTAGACTGAGTAGAAGAAACTCTAATATACCATGAAAGAATAGGAATGTCTTAGAAGATTTTTAGCTCTGGCAACCCTCATAGCATCTTGTGGTTTATATTTCTATAATTTCAGCTTCTGGGTACCCCAAACCATATCCAAACTTTGACCTTATTGCATCAGTTCTAATACATTTTTGTTTTTTCTCCAAAAAGGCCAACTATATGTTCATTGTAGTAAGCCTAGAACTGGACATGGAACAACAGACTGGTTCCAAACAGGGAAAGGAGTACATCAAGGCTGTACATTGTCACCCTGCTTATTTAACTTATATGCAGAGTACATCATGAGAAATGCTGGGCTGAATTACAAACTGGAATCAAGATTGCTGGAAGCAATATTAATAACCTCAGATATGCAGATGACACCATCCTTACAGCAGGAAGCAAAGAAGAACTAAAGAGCCTCTTGATGAAAGTAAAAGAGAGTGAAAAAGTTGGCCTAAAACTCAACAATCAGAAAATTAAGATCATGGCATCTGGTCCCATCACTTCATGGGAAATAGATGGGGAAACAGTGGAAACAGTGACAGACTTTATTTTGGGGGCTCCAAAATCACTGCAGATGGTGACTGCAGCTATGACATTAAAATACATTTACTCCTTGGAAGAAAAGTTATGACCAACCTAGACAGCATGTTAAAAAGCAGACACTTTACTTTGCCAGCAAATATCTGTCTAGTCAAAGCTATAGTTTTTCCAGTAGTCTCAGAGTTGGACTATGAGAAAGCTGAATGCCAAAGAATTGATGCTTTTGAACTGTGGTATTGAAGAAGACTCTTGAGAGTCCCTTGGGCTGCAAGATCCAACCAGTCCATCCTAAAGGAAATCAGTCCTGAATATTCATTGGAAGGACTGATGTTGAAGCTGAAACTCTAATACTTTGACCACCTGATATGAAGAACTGACTCATCTGAAAAGACCCTGATGCTGGGAAAGATTGAAGACAGGAGGAGAAGGGGATGACAGAGGATGAGGTGGTTGGATGGCATCACCAATTCTATGGACATGAGTTTAAGTAAGCTCCGGGAGTTTGTGATGGACAGGGAAATGTGCTGCAGTCCATGGGGTCACAAAGATTCTAACACGACTGAATGACCGAACTGAACTGAATTGAACTGATGGAGTCAGCCTGTAAGGGGCCATTCTCAGTATGCTTGAAATGTGAACATGAAATGACTTGCATAACTGGAAAATCCAGTTACCAGATCTGAGCAAATGGCTGCAATTGTTTTAGATTCTTTTGTTCATCACACCATTTTCTTCTAATTTAACAAAGCTCATGCATGAAATTAGACTCAGCTGTTATTTATCACTGAGCTCCACAGTCGAAGGTCTGAATTGTTCCTCTCCTGTCTACGGGTTTTCATTTAACTCTCTCTCTCTTCATACTTAGGCACATAGAACATGTTTTTCAACTTACTTGGATATAAACTTAGAGTTCATTTTACCATTCCCTGTATTCATCTAGAAAAGACACATACTGCTCTCCTTCAGTGGCCGGTAAAGATTGTGCTGCATTAGGGAACAAGAAATCAGTTGCATTTCATTTTAAAATAGTTTTTTTTTTTTCCTTCTTTCAAGCTTTGCTTGTAAAACTCTTAAATAAGAATCGACTTTCTTATTTTGAGGTTATGAGTTAGTTATATTCGATCTACTTTCAAAAGGCATTTGGACCTGGCTTATAATACAAGGAGCAGGTATATATAACAACATCTTTAAACAGAACTAGAAAATTAGAAGTCATCATGGAGGGAGGTAAAAATATATCAGCCGAATAAGCCCTAGAGCTAAGCAGGTGATCTTCCCCAGATCCTGTGACAAGCAAGGCAAAACGTTGAAGTGATGGATTACTTAATTCTCATTAGCTGGTGTGAAGAGGCAGAAAGAAAGCATACTGGTTCATCAGGAGAGGTAATTTTGCCCTACAACTGAATTGTGAAAGACATTTGTAATATGGCTTTAAAATAGTTTTTAAAGTTTGTGGGAGACTTTTCAAACATTTTATGGAAGCCTCACATACACTGAGAAAAGAGCACAGATAGTAAGTTTACAGCTAGATGAGTTTTCACAAGCCAGCCTTATCTGTGGGACCAGCTCCCAGAGCAAAGACAGAAAGTCTCAGCCTCCCAAAGGCCTGTGGATCCTCCTCCCATACTGACAATCTCCTCCCTCAAAACACCCCCTGAGTCTTCTCAGAATTTAAGTTGGTTTTATCGTTTTAGTTTTTTATTTTAACAACATGTATTTCAGTAATTTATACTTTTAAAATAGTTTGTTCATTCACAGTCTCATTCATCCATTCATTCAGACCCATTTACAAAATTGTGAATACTCTCCAGACACTTAACAACCTTGAAGTTTAGAATGTTTTGGAGCTTTGAATTGTCTTTTTTTTTTTAATTTGCCTGCACTGAAACATGCTTTTTTCTTGTTTTTTGGTGCATGAGTACATGATTTTTGACACGAGAGTAATGTGACTACCCCTTCAAGCTGAATTCCAAAGGGTTCCATCACCCCAAAACTCTCTCCTTTTGCTCTTCTGCAGTCATACTTCCCCCAGCCATTCTGACAACTCCTGATAGAGAATCACAGTCCACATTTTGAGTTTCAGGACAGTTATGAGGAAACTTTTCTCACTCTTCATTTCTCAGCTGCAAATTTTCCCTTTGTCCTTTCATTTTTTGATTGCAAAGGCCAAAGTCTGTCTGTCCATATTAAAAAAGACATTTTTCTGGTGGTCCAAAATTACAGTGTTCTACTGGACTGCTAACCCTGTTTTCTATACAAAATGGATAGTTTTTTTCTTCTCAAAGGTTAGGTTACATATGCTTCAAAACACAGAAATACTGACCTTTGGGTAAGGATCATCTGAATCTCCACAGAATGGAATGGAAGAGAAAAACTCAGAGCTGAATCAGGAACAATGGGTAGATGTGCCCTCAAATACCGCTTTGAGTTTTCATGATTCTAGTTCTTCCAGAAAACGTTTATTTTCCCCCAATTCATTCACCATTAAGAACTTTCCCAAGTTACCTTTCGAATAGAGTTCTTTACCACCTTGCAGTAACTCTGATAACACTGAAAGAGATGGTATTTTGTAAGAAAATTGATCAGCTTAAATTTTTTAATGCATAGTTGCATGGTTGGCAAACCGTTCCTGTAATTTTAGGAGTATTCTGAATTTGATTTTTGAAGGGAAACACTGTACATTTTGTATATAAGTAAAGTGAGTGTCGATTTCAAAATGTGCCTTCTCAACAATTTTCTTCATCTTTTATTTAGTATATTATAAATGCAAAATGTATTCTTATAGAGAAAAAACACAAAAATACAATCAAGCAAAAGAACGTTGAAAACACCTGACTCTTCTGACCCTCTCACCCCCTCACAGAAACATCACTCTTTCTTTTTTAACTTTTTTAAAAGAATATTTCAAATGTATATAAAAGTAGAGAAAATAGTATAGACCACCCAAGGCACCCATTGCCAACTATACAAGGATCAACACACACCCACTCTTTATCCATCTCTGCCCAGAAATCCTGTCTCACATTTGATTATTTTCAAGCAAATCCCACACATCATTTGATTTCATCCAAAATTTTGTGTATGTACTCCTAAAAGATGAAGCTTTCAAAACACTATAGTGCTATGATCACAGATGAAATGCATTAATAATTTTATATTATTAAATATTTTGCCAATACAAATTCCCCGATCAACTTTTATTTGGTATCAATGGTTAGAAAAACAACTGTTTGGGTTCTTATTTATGTTCTTTT
This sequence comes from Aepyceros melampus, assembly GCA_006408695.1. Taxonomy (NCBI): domain Eukaryota; kingdom Metazoa; phylum Chordata; class Mammalia; order Artiodactyla; family Bovidae; genus Aepyceros; species Aepyceros melampus. The sequence goes on along the minus strand of SJXQ01007202.1, from coordinate 17,737 downwards.
TTTTTTTTTAATTGGAAGAGAATTGCTTTACAATGTCATGTTGGTTTCTGCTGTACGACACTCAAATAAGAATGCATATATCCCCTCCCTCTGGAACCTCCCTCCCACCTACCCCCATCCCATCCCTTCAGGCCATCACAGAGCACCAGACTGGGCTCCCTGTGTTAAATAGCAGCTTCCAAAAAATAATATTAATAATAAAAAAAAAACAGCTTCCCACTAGCTATTTTATGCATGGTGGTGTATCTCTGTCAGCGCTTCTCTTCCAGCTCACCCCTCTCTCTTCCCCATTTCTGCGCCCACAAGGCTGCCCTCTATGTCTGCGTCTCTGTTCCTGCCCTATAAGTAGGTTCATCAGTACCATTTTTCTAGATTCCATATATATTTGTTAATATATGGTATTTGTTTTTCTCTTTTTGATTTACTCTGTACAAGAGACGCTAAGTTCATCCACCTCATTTTGACTGATTCAAATTTGTTCCTTTTTATTGTTGAGAAATATTTAGCCACAACTTCTTTATTCATTCATCTGTCAGTGGACATCTAGGTTGCTTCCATGCCCTGGTTACTGTAAATAATGCCGCAGTGAACATTGGGATACTTTTTGAATTATGGTTTTCTCAGGATATAAGCCCAGCAGTGGGATTGCTGGGTCAGTCATATTGCACGACTGAGGTGACTTAGCAACAGCAGCAGCAGCATGGCAGTTTTATTCCTAGTTTTTTATAGGAATTTCCATACTGTTTTCCATAGTGAAAGAAAAACCATTTGTAATATCTTGTTGTACATCCTTCCAACAACTGCCTTCCTCTTTTGTGTGTGTGTATGCTTATGTATACATACATGTCCTTCCAGATGTCCACTTATACATACACTCATATTCATAAATCCGTATCCCCTAAAATACTTTTGTGTGATATCTTCCCATAACAGTGAACTAAGTTTCCCTCATTCTTTTTCCCTCATGGCTGTTTAGAATCTCATAGGATGCCTCACTATTATCCATTTGATCATTTACTTTTAATTATCATTATGGACCATCCTGCATTTAATATACATAACATTTAAATTCGGAGAAGGCAATGGCACCACACTCCAGTACTCTTGCCTGGAAAATCCCATGGACAGAGGAGCCTGGAAGGCTGCAGTCCATGGGATCGCTGAGGGTCGGACACGACTGAGCGAATTGACTTTCACTTTTCACTTTCATGCATTGGAGAAGGAAATGGCAACCCACTCCAGTGTTCTTGCCTGGAGAATCCCAGGGATGGGGGAGCCTGGTGGGCTGCCGTCTGTGGGATCACACAGAGTTGGACACGACTGAAGTGACTTAGCAGCAGTAGCAGCAACATTTATATTATCGCTGAATATAAGTTCTCATTATATGCACTGGTATACCTGCTACCTTTAGATATTAACAACTGCTTGATGAGCAAAGCAGTGAGCCCCAGGATTTGTCTCTGGTGACTGTATCTTCAGGCAAGTATGTTTTACGTTCTGTGAATAGAAGTAAAGATGCTTGAACCACATGCGTTATGACCTTGTGTGTCACTGATCACGAGGTACATTGCCAGGAGAGTACCAGCTGTTAATATTAATTCATAAGGTCTGAGTTAGCATGCTCCAGGGTACATAATTGAAGTTAAATAAATAAGATACAAGATTCAGTCACAGTGTTTCCTGAGCACTCAGATCCTTGTGGGTTTTGGTGATTCCGGAGCATTTGGTCTTCTGTACGTTTGTGCAGACCTCCATGGGAAAGGCCAGTACTTAGAAGTCAGAGAAGCAAAGCACGAATCCTGGCTCCAACATTTACTGCTGGGTGACTGAGTAATATTAATACCCCTGAGCTTGAAACTTCTTCACTGTTAAAGGAGATGATAGTAATAGTATTGCCTAATCGTGAGGTGATGGTGGGAATGGCACGTGACAATGACGCAGTAAGGGCTTTGCGTAGCGCCTGGCACATGGTTAACCAGGAGCTCAATAAATTATAGTGGCTTCCAGTCAGTTAAAAGACCGCAATAAATTGAAAACACCAAAGACTACAACAGGGAGATTCATTTACATGTAGTACAACAGGAAAATGAATCTGTGCCTTAGATGTTCAGATGAAGATTATCTTTCGGAGGGTAGTAACTAGAAAGGGAGCTCAAGGGCCTTCCAGGGTGTTGTCTGGATTTGTGCTGGTCACACAGGTATGTTCAGTTTCAGAAATTCATTGAGCTGTATATGTATGAATAGGTACCTTTCTGTACACACTTTACACTTCAATGAAAAGTAAAAATTGAAAACAGAACTTCAAAGAACAGCAAGAAAAAAATAGAAAAATCGAAGGGAAAGCCACTCAGTCGTGTCTGCCTCTCTGTGACCCCGTGGATTATACAGTCCATGGAGTTCTCCAGGCCAGAAAACTGGAGTGGGGAGCTGTTCCCTTCTTCAAGGGATCTTCCTAGCCCAGGGATTGAACCCAGGTCTTCCACATTGCAGGTGCATTGTTTGCCCTCTGAGCCACCAGGGACGCCCAAGAATACTGGAGTGGGTAGCCTATCCCTTATCCAGGGGATCTTCCTGACCCAGAAATCCAACTGGGGTCTCCTGCATTGCAGCCTGATTCTTTACTAGCTGAGCTACCAAGGAAGAAAAAATAATACCAGTCTTATTCCTGGCAACGAGAAATCTGGCATATAGGACCACAGTTGATAGACGGACAGGGGTAACGCTAATTGTTTTCAATCTGAATTGTTGCTCTCCTCTTAAATTTTAGGAAAATTTACAATAATGTTGATTAAAGTCGCACAGTATATGTATTTGAAAATTTTTTTAAGGCTAAGGACCTTTTTAAATTGAAGTATAGTTGGTCTACAATGTGGTTGATTCGGTGGTGCACTTCAGCTCCTTTTCCCGTATAGATTATTATAAAATACTGAGTTGAGTTTCCTGTGTGATACAGTAGGTCCTTGTTGTCTGTTTTATTTAGAGTAGTGTGTATCTGTTAATCCCATATTTTAAATTTTTTGAGAGAACGTTCTACATTCGACTTGGGAGCAGATTATTTTCCCTTAAAGGTTATATAAAATATTAAGTAGAGTTCCCTGTGCTTCACAGTAAGCCTTCGTTGTTTATCTGTTTTATGCATAGTGGACATATCTGTTAATCTCATACTCCCAATTCATCCCTCCTTCTCACGTTTCCCCTTTGGTAACTGTAAGTTTGTTTTCTATGTCTGTGGTTTAGTTAAACTCTTCTCCTTTATATTTTTAAGATAACTTTTCACATTCAACTGGGGGGCACACGTTTGCCTTCCTTGCTTCCTCGGGGTTTCCTTGGGGGACCCACTGTCATGTCAGCAGCCTCATCTGGTCTGCCTAAACCAGGGCTGTGGGCTTTGAAACCAGTCATGGAAAGCAAGCTAGACCCATCCAGTTGCCCTGAATAGTAACTTCCTTTTCAGAATCCCTCCAAGAAATAGCAGTGAATCCATAAAGGATTTAAAGAGTTATCTCCTTTCTTTGGGGGGTGACATGTCACGTGCCCAGAAGAACATTTGAAGTTTGAGAAAATACAGCCAAGGAATAGATACTCGATTTAGTGGTTCTGAGACAGTAATACTCATCTTGTCAAGCAGAATAAGGTGAGCTGGGCCAAACATTTGGTACGGTAAAACCTGCTGTTTCCTGCAGTTTTAGATGCCAAATTAAGGGGAGCCCTTGAGACTTGTGTGTAGAATCCGCTCTGAAGAAAAATCTCAATTCTCACTGATATTAGTCCTTTTGATTCACAAGCATACATGTGTATTTAAAAAGGCTGAAAGGTGAAATATTTGATAATCCTCCTTTTGAAGTCTAATGTATCCAGTATAGTCAGATAGATTTTATAAAAGTCACCTACCATAGAGATTATAACAACAAAAAAATAGTTTAAGCAGATGGATCTTAATCAGTATTTTCTAATGTGAATACGGATATGGAAAATATAATTATAAGGATGTTAGACCCTCTTTTTTGCTGTCACAGCACACAGCTGGAAATTGCTTATTATTAGCTTGCAAATCCTACAGGAAAATACAGAATTATTTTTAGTACTCAGCAAATTATGGTGGTAATTATGGGTAGTCACATCACTTCTAGAATGTGAGTCCTATATCTTTCTTCTCCATACCAAGAAGATAATTTGTTTCACTTGCACACCCTTAAATATTGATTTTTGTCATCCCTGGAAGTCAAAAGTGCTTTTCTGATAATGCCGTTGGTGACAATGGTTCTTTTGCAATGTAGATTGTTTGAGGGCTCTCTGGGGTTTTATTGTCATGAAAATAGATCAGAGGTTTTTTTGTTTGTTTGTTTGTTTTTTGAGATTAAAAAAAAATAATCATCTGCTTTTCTTCTCACCAAATCCCCCACCCTCTAGCATCTGAATTCACAACTTGTGCCTCCTCTCTTGGACAACTGAGAGCAGGGTCCCAGTTCTTTTAGAAGCCGACCATTCCCTGGTGATCCGGACTCCAGTTCTTCTCACCGTGTACTCAAGAACGTCACTGTCACACCCCACCACCATGGGGTACCTGCCTCCACTAGCCTTCTCTCCTAACATAGCAGCTCTGATCTTAAAAAGCAAACCACTCCCATCACCAGTGGCAAAAGTCCTCAGAGAAGAAGCTATGTTAGTCATCTCTGGGATTCCCTGGTGGTTCAGTTCTCCCCAACCCTTCTCTGCCCAGCTAACTCCATCAACTTTCCAAATCCATCCATCTTTTTATAAATGACACATCAATCTACCATTTCTGCAGGCCAAAATCACTGGAGTTGTTTAACAGTTCAGTTCCGTTCAGTCGCTCAGTCGTGTCCGACTCTTTGCGACCCCATGAATCGCAGCACGCCAGGCCTCCCTGTCCATCACCAACTCCCGGAGTTCACTCAGACTCACGTCCATTGAGTCCGTGATGCCATCCAGCCATCTCATCCTCTGTCATCCCCTTCTCCTCCTGCCCCCAATCCCTCCCAGCATCAGGGTCTTTACCAATGAGTCAACTCTTTGCATGAGGTGGCCAAAGTACTGGAGCTTCAGCTTTAGCATCATTCCTTCCAAAGAAATCCCAGGGCTGATCTCCTTCAGAATGGACTGGTTGGATTTCCTTGCAGTCCAAGGGACTCTCAAGAGTCTTCTCCAACACCACACTTCAAAAGCATCAATTCTTCGGCACTCAGCCTTCTTCACAGTCCAACTCTCACATCCATACATGACCACAGGAAAAACCATAGCCTTGACTAGACGGACCTTAGTCGGCAAAGTAATGTCTCTGCTTTTGAATATACTATCTAGGTTGGTCATAACTTTTCTTCCAAGGAGTAAG
>SJXQ01007202.1:0-12359 GCA_006408695.1 Aepyceros melampus | reverse complement strand
TCTCCTTCAGAATAGACTGGATGGATCTCCTTGCAGTCCAAGGGACTCTCAAGAGTCTTCTCCAACACCACAGTTCAAAAGCATCAATTCTTCGGGCTCAGCCTTCTTCACAGTCCAACTCTCACATCCATACATGACCACAGGAAAAACCATAGCCTTGACTAGACGGACCTTAGTCGGCAAAGTAATGTCTCTACTTTTGAATATACTATCTAGGTTGGTCATAACTTTTCTTCCAAGGAGTAAGCTTCTTTTAATTTCATGGCTGCAGTCACCATCTGCAGTGATTTTGGAGCCCCCCAAAATAAAGTCTGACACTGTTTCTACTGTTTCCCCATCTATTTCCCATGAAGTAATGGGAAGTCTACTGACATCTTAATGGCCTAGGGAAGAAATTGGTGAAAAAAAAATCTTTCTTTTGGAATGATAGTACTATTCTAGGTGTGATGAAGAGGAAAATAATATGGCAAGATGTATATGTGGAGAAAAAAAATGTGCATGCTTTCAGCCAGAATTCACAGACCAGAATAGTGAAAATCAAGTATTTTGGAATGGAAAGCAATTCCTCACTTTTTTATATTATAGCAAAAATTCCTCTAAAGGAAAAGAGAACATTTTAATAAAATGGAGGTCTATCATAACAATTTAGAAATAGGATGACCAATTAAACAAGCTCATGTTTTTTTAAGTGTGCTTCTTAAAACTTATAAAGTAAACCTCCTATGGACTAGTATCCTTTAACAAGAGTAGTCATTTTCTCTTTTCATTTTTAACATTTTTTAAGTTGGGGGACAACTTTATTTTCCAAAGATTTCTTGACTTATTAAATACGGTGCAAATAAAAAGGAACAATGTCTTAAAAGGAAGCATGTAAGAGCCTTAACCCAACAATATAAAAGCACATATATCTCAAAATTCATAGACCCAAGTTCCAATGATTAATATTGAGAACCTTAGGCAAACCTTCCAACTTTCTTATGTTTCAATTTTCTTGTCTGTAAAATGAGGATATTGTATAAAATAATGTTGAAAACAAAACTAAAAATCTAGACAAGCAGAAAGGCAGGTATTAAGTACCAGGGAAGCTGCAGACTCTGAGTATAACAATAAATCAGAAGGAAAAGAAAATAAGCATAACAGAGCTTTACTCTTTAAGAGAGACAGGGTATCTATCGAGCTAAAAAGACAGATGCCATTCAACATGGGAAAATATTTAAACAGTGGAGACTGAGGTGGACACTGATCTGGAAAAAAGGTAAACCCCAAGTTAGAGAACTGGGGCCTAAGAACTGGGCTACTTTAGCTGAAGGATGTGCATGCTGCTGAAATTGGGGCCAGCGCACCTTGAAGTACTCCTTTCTCAGGTCTGACATTGGTGTTTGGGATTAGGAGAGCCTGGTCTAAGAGGGTGGGAGCAAGGAACACCAGGAAGGTGAGAATAGAAGCTGTGGAACCGGGAACTCAAATATCACTGTGATCTTCAAGACATTAGGTTCCCCACTGAAAGTAACCAACAGAAGAATAGAAGATTTCATTAGCACTTTTGTAAAACCAGAAAACAAGTCCTCAACAAGCTGTATGGCTGTCAGCCCAGAAACTTCACTGTAAATCATTTGGAAAGTCGTGTTTGTCAACAGAAAGTTAAAATGCCTTTAATGCTTGTTGCTTAAATGTCGTCTCGCATTTTCACCACAGCCTCCTTTCCTGGGGAGAAAATTTCAAATTTGTCATTATTATCCTCTCTTAGAAGTGGCTCAGGGCGGTTGTTGTATGAGACATAAACCAAAGCACAACAAACAACTTCCGAAAGGGATGCCAGTGTCGTCTATGGAAGCAGCGTGTAAACCACAAAGGGAGGGGGGCAGGCAGCAGATTTGTCAGCTTGCCAATAAAAGACAATGTCTACATCCCCACAACCAGATCTGCCTTTAGGATATTTTATGTTTTCCAAATCAGACCTGGGCTTTTCTGCAATGATAAACACTAATACTCTCGGCAGCAAAGTCTTCATTGGTACCACTCTGAAATTTGTAACTGAAAGTTAATCAGGTCACCTTGTTGAGGATAAGAACATGATTATGTGCTAATATTGCTCACTTCACACATGGAAAGAAATCCCAGGGCAGTTAGGAGTCCTGTGAGCCATTTGTATTTTTTAATTGTTTACTTAGATTTTATTTTTCTGGACTTAGTTTATATGCTGTTGGTTTCTATGCAAGTTAATCTCTGTGCCTCTCTGCCAAGTTTTCAATACAATATAGTGTAGTGGAAAGAAGGTTGGGTTCATCTCATCTTTACTTGCAGAGAGCCACGGGGTTGGGCTTTTAATTTTTCTGAGACTCTCTTCGGTCTGTAAGTAAGGAAAATCATACCCATTGCAAAGTCATGTCATGAGGAATAATGTGAGGGAAACTGCAGGGTCTGCTGCTGCTGTTACTTCAGTCGTGTCTGATCCTTTGTGACCCTATGGACTGTAGCTCCCCAGAACATGAGATTCTCCAGGCAAGAATACTGGAGTGGGTAGCCATGCACTCCTCCAGGGAATCTTCCTGACCCAGGAATCGAACCCAAGTCTCTTGCATCTCCTGCATTGCAGGTGGATTCTTTACCTGCTGAGCCAGCCAGGAAATCCATGCAAGGTCTGACTTTTCACATATAGTTTCCTTTTTTGGTCTACAACTGGCCCAGTCCTACTTAGTATGCTGCTGCTGCTAAGTCGCTTCAGTCATGTCCGACTCTGTGCGACCCCATAGACCTACCAGGTTCCCCCATCCTTGGGATTCTCTAGGCAAGAACACTGGAGTGGGTTGCCATTTCCTTCTCCAGTGCATGAAAGTGAAAAGTGAAAGTGAAGTCGCTCAGTCATGTCCGACTCTTCGTGACCCCATGGACTGCAGCCCTCCAGGCTCCTCTGTCCATGGGATTTTCCAGGCAAGGGTACTGGAGTGGGGTATAGTACAGTATTAGTCGCTCAGTTGCGTCCAACTTTTTGCGACTCCATGGACTGTAACTTGCCAGGCTCCTTTGTCCATGGGATTCGATAGGCAAAAATACTGGAGTGGGTTGCCATTTCCACCCTACTTACTTAACTACATTTTTTACTCCCTTAAAGATACTAACCTAGGGCTTCCCTGGTGGCTCAGACAGTAAAGAATCTGCCTCAATGCAGGAGACTCAGATTTTCAATCCCTGGGTCAGGATCATCCCCTGGAGAAGGGAATGGCAACACACTCCAGTATTCTTGCCTGGAGAATCCCATGGTCAGAGGAGCCTGGCGGGCTACAGTCCACAGGGTCGCAAAGAGTCGAACACGACTGAGTGGCTGACACCTTCACTTTAAATCTACAGCTTTCACTAGTGCCACCCAGGAAGCCCCAAACCTGCAACCTTCACTCTGGCAAGTGAAAGTCTCCTTAAGGTTTCTCATTCTATTTCTCACTTTCCACCTTGAGCTACACAACTATGGCCCCATCCTCTTTACCTAATTTCATTCATCTTTCAAATCTAAAAGGGAAACATGTCCACACAGAAACATCAACACAGTGGAAAAGGATCATGTTATTCTACCCCTAACATCTTTTTTTGGCTACATATTTGTGTAGACAATCATTCCTTAACTTGTAGATAGCATGTGGAATGCATAAAATAGACTTACTGAAGTTCATATATATAACATTCAGTTTCAATTCTACAAATATTTATTGCTTCCCTACTGTGTAAAGGGTATAAATTTGAGCAAAAAATCAACCTCTTCATTCGTGGGCTCATTGTCCCCTTTGAAAGAAAGGTGAGTGATGCTTTGTTTTTCTCATGTATTTTTCTCTCAACAAAGGCAGTTACTATGAAGTATCTTGTGTCTTTACATTTGGTGAAGTTCAGCCCATCAATAGTCTTTTCTTTGAATTTTCTGGACATTAAAATGAGATTATGTGGTCAATACTTTAAATAATACAATATATGCTGATTTTAAACAAGGCACTGTGATTTTCCATCAAGGCTATTTAAAAATTATGTAGAGGCAAAAACGGACAAATTCTTTTGCCAACAGATTATAGTTTGGTAAGTGATTTGTTAGGAGTTAAACAAAAGGCTTAGTGATAAGGTGATATAACCAGAACACACTCTCCAGAGGTTACTTACATTTATCAAATGAAAAATGTGTTTAACCACTAGAATACATGTCGTCCATGTGATTCCTCATCTTCAATCAATGTATGTTAAGTTTGGTTAACTATATTTGAGTATATTTTGTCATCTTTGTTCACATGGTTTAAAAGTTTATATTTGAACTCAAAGCTGCTACCTTAATTTATCATTGCCAAGCTGGAGGTTTATCCTGTCCTCTTCTAGAACATTCTTTTTCTACACTATTAATGTCTCTGTCTCATAAACTAAACCTTATTTTCTCTCTTCACTGAGAAGACTTTGTTCTTCAGAAAATAAAAAGAAAGCAGTGACATATTCCTGGGGGTGCTGTTTAGCATGGACTTTATGGTAGGGCATTTTTACTGATTCTTCTGGGCAGACGAGGGACACGCTCTCCTTGTGTTAGAGAGGTTACTTGGGAGGGATGGTCTTCAGCCCTTTGAGTTGCCTGCCTATTTGAGAACCTGCTGAGCATGATTACAAATCACGAGTTGGGCTTAAATTTTCCCAAGCTGGCTGCAGAGACAACTTGTCTAGGCTCTCAGTGAATAGCCACAGCCCACAGAGAATGTGTGTTTACCCAGACCTTTTCCATGGTTTACTCTGAAAATTGGTTCAACCACATGGGAATCTAGTTAGACTCTTGGAATTATAATCTTTGACTGGCATGTAGCCCAAACATTTTAAAATAGGATTTGGAAATCAGATTGGAGCTTAGGAAATAAGTAAAGAATAGAAAGAGTCTTTATCTAAACCTCCTTCAGGTCCATCTGAAATCCACCTTTTAAAGCATGGATTTCTATTACCGAATCATCTATTTTTAAGAGTTGTAAGCAGGAAGCAGAATTTTAGTGACACAAAGTGAAAGATAATGTTTCAGGCCCCATGCAGCTCAGTTTGAAGGTAAAGGTGTATGAAAACTTACACATATATTTCACCCAGCTGTTCAGGAGGATAACTTCCTGTAGAATAAGTTTGATTTTATGGTACCCACCTATGAGATTTCATCCAGGGACCAAAGTCAGTGCTGTGGTTGATAAACTAAAGAGTAAAGTTGATAATAAGCTCTATCTTTAGGGATATTCAAGTTATTATATCTGCATTTCTGAGTACAAGAGGGAAAAATTAAGACTGAAGTTTTATTTGAAAATGCATTGTTTTTCTTGTTAATGATAAACCATAGTTACTAATAGAAAGAAACATCTTACCCATAGTAGAAGGCTAGTAAAAAAAAAAAAAAAAAAAAAAAAAAACTTGCTGTTCAATGAGAAACTTGCCTTTTCTAGTTCTAACATTTAGTAGCTGAAAGCAGATCATTGCTATAAAGAAGTATTTACCAATTTTAAAAGGTCTTGGCCCATCATAGCTAGTGTTAGATTTGGAATATAGCTTTTGTTGCCAAGGTGACAAACACTTATAAATATAACACATCTTCTAATGTGCTTTTAACTTGGTATTTTTATGGCTTTTAAATCAGATACCATTAGCAAATATATTAGGTAATTTAGCTGAAAGACCATTTTCCTCTAACACTTTTTGTTACATTTCCCCAGGTATTTCAGTAAATGTCTGTTGTGACATTCTACTCCTGCTAGGCTTCCAATGTAAGGGGATACAGAAAGTACATCTGGTAAAGATTAACATATATTACCTTGCCTTTTTTGTATTGATCACCAAAAAAATGTATAAAAGAGAGTTAAATTTGTAATCTCCTTGAAAAGCAATCATTGTTCCTACTGTTATTTGGGGGTCTATATCCCCTCCCCCAAGTAACAATCTGGCCTTAAGATTCAATTCACGGATGACAGGGGTTTGGGGACAGCATAAGAACTATATATTAACACTCCCCCAAATCTCCACACCTAAATGCTTTTTCTTAGATATCAAAAAAGGAAGCTATGGAGAAAATAATTACAATAGACCATCTGGAGCCTTACTAAATTTGTTAGTCTCAGTTTATTGTTCCAAACAGTAAATTCAACAGCCCAGGCAGGGAAAGAATTAGCTTTAAATGTATTCACTGGATTTTTTTAAGAGACTTGTGAGGTGGACATACTTGTCACAGCAAAAATAAAATCAGAGAGACATATAGTTTAAGTCCAAATACCCACTTATTGTTACCTTGTCAGAAATTCTTTAGATAATTTTCTTTAATTCATTCATTCTTCTTTCTTTCATTCATTCAACCAACAGACATTTAAGAAGCACCAGCTATTTTTCAAGCACTGGAGAACAGAGATGAACAAATGCTGGCCCTCAGGAATATATCAGGAAAGAGGTAGGCAAATAAATGAAGTATTACAACTCTGATAAGTGCTAAGGTAGAGCTTGCACACAAAGGAGTTGAAGATGAGTCCCCAAAATAGAAAGATGCTGCAAATTGTCATGGAGAGTCAAGATGGAAAAGAGAAATATATATTTTACTTGAACAGCAAAACTCTTGACACTTAACGTTTTAATAGTAAATCCACAATTACTATTTCCTTACTGTGTGATCCTGAATGTTTCTCTGTGCCTCAGTTATTCCCCCTGTCTAATGCAGATAATTATCCTTGCCACCCGCAAAGCTCACAGAAGACTGTTGATAGGAATAATGGGATACAAGTGGTGTAGCTATTTGAATTCTTTGGAAAATAGATGCTGTGTAAACACACGGCATCCTTATTATTCCAAGCGGTAGCATTTTGGATAATTACTGTATAATGCTGTACCTTTGTGTGTGTGTGGTTTGTTTCTTTATAGAAGAGTAAGTGCTAATGTTGAGTTTCTCTAATAACTTTGGAAGCAATTTTAATCCAGCAGACAAAACATAATAATCTTTAGAGTAAGTTAAATCCCTTTGTATGTGAGTAGATTTTGTTATTTACCAAGGTCTTAGACAATTTCACCACAGTTATGAAAAAAAGTGCCCAAGAAGCCCAGTTCTCTCTTGTAAGTATCTGAAAGACACTATTGTGGACAGACTAGAATCTTCTTTACAACAGACACAGCTCTGTGTGTGTGTGTGTGTGTGTGTGTGCTCATGAATGCGTTGTGTGCACGCTTGAGCCTAGGGCTTGCCAGAAAGAGCTGGGAACGAGCTGAGACTGGCTAGCATACCTGAGCAGCTGTTACACTGTGGCGCCTGGATTCTTCTCTCAGACTCCAGGTTGGCTCCCCTCCTTCTCCTCTGCCACCTCCTCCTCCTCATAGTCTAACTCTCACTGTTTTTCTTCGTCCTTCCTGTGATCTGGTGGAAGATTCCCATGACCTGAGTTTGTACGGTAGTTCTGCTGCCAGACAGACATTCCAGGACTGTCTGGCTAATGGAAGAACCTATATTGGTCAGAAAAATGACCCTCTGCATTCTTACCTGTGTCATCTTTTCTTTCACCCATTCATTCTCCTAACGTTCTCTCTCTGTCTCCCTCTTCTGCTTGCTTTCACTCTCATCTTGATTTTCATGTTAAGGATTAGCCATGAATTATTTGCTCTTGGGTCCTAAAACTTGCTTTAGGATTTCTTAACAAGACCTGTCTATCAGCTCAACCTGGGATTTGCCAAGGCACTTCAGCCATTCATTAATAGAAGAGGCAGGCTGTATTAAAGAGCTTGCACTAATTCCTCCTCTCCCCCTAGAAGTAGTGCTACTCAGTAAGCTTCCTCCAGGAGCAGTGAGGTTACACAGTGTGCTAAATACCTGCGAGGATTTAAAAAAAGACTATACAGGACACTACTTTTCAGTTTATTTGGCCTTTCATGGTTTGAGGTAGTTTCTTTTTGGCCATCACTGAAATTAGAAAGAACTTGTATAGCCAACCAGGGTGAATTTTCCTAGGGAGAAACACCAGTAATAAGCTAATATGGGAAAGGCAAAGAACCCCAGGGCCCTTGACAAGGGTAAAAAGTATACATCACCACTGGAAAGGCCAAAGATATTAATCTTAAGAGATAGTCTCTGGTTACAGTTCATGGTTTGGGACCCACTGACAGAAAAGAGCAATTACTTATAGTCATATTTTTAAAAAACTTTGACAAAAATCTCAATCATGGTGGATTAGGTATATTTAATATCTCAATTAATAAGCCTTCTACAATAGTAATATGTCAACTTTGGTTCAAGAAATCTACTCCAGTTGATAGTCACCAGGAAACATCTTTCATGCCCACATATTAAATTTAATCTGCCACCCCTGTTTTATAAGACTTTGTATTCATCTGTTGAAGAAAAGATGCTTATTTTATCATTCCAACTTAACAGCTTGCTTAGCAAAGCTGATAGGTAGGAGTTTAGAAGATATTCATTGAATGCCTATTTTGTATATTTACAAAAGAGGTAGGTTTAAGGGAGTTACCCAAAAGCAGTGTGTTTTTTGTCCCACCATTATCCTATTGGTCTTCCTTTCATTCAGCAGATTTATCTGTCATGAAGAATTTAAGTTTCATATTTTCCTCTGTCAGTTGTGAAAAGGCCTGTCAGCTGGGGCTTACACTACAGTTTGCCAAAAGGCCTATAGCACACAATGACAATACAGTCTTATACTTGTGCTCTCAGTCTCCAGATAATCCCCCGCTTTCCTCCTCTGCAGACCAGTTATGATCAGGCTTAAGTTGCATATTCCGTTTTAGCCAGATTTTGCTGATAAATGCTATCAGCAAGACTGAAATGAAATACAGCAGGTTTAGCTCTTATTACCAGTGTAGAACATGCCTTGGGAATTGTGTGTGTGATACTGAGACAGTAGTTCCATAAAACCATTTAATTCACAGAAACTAAATAAAGGAATGTTAATGGTATTGGCTTTTATCTGTTGAATGTTCCAAGGTCTTTTATTCATGCACCTGAAAATACAGACCTCTGATTAACATTCCAGGAGATGTGCCAGAGATACCGGGCCATTTCCCATATTGCTTCCAGTAGGGATGTAATTTTGAGAGAAAACTATGCAAAGTCTTAACATTATTGATTGATACTTTCAAACACAAGATACTTTGTTTTTGCCATTTTTATTCTGAGTTCACCAATGCCCCAATCTAAGAAAGATTCACAGTTCCCACATCTATACAGAAGCTGCTATAGTCTCATTAAGTGGAAACTATATATATAGGAGGCCTATAAATCTCTCTTTTTATAACCTGCTGGATCTGCAGCAAAATGTGAAGAACTCTATGTTAGAAAAATTCATCATTGCCTTAGCTAAAGAGAGGAAAGGGTTAATCATCATTCCTAGAACTCTGGAGTGGAACAAAAGCTTGCAGCTTGACACCAAAATAACATCACAATGAGAAGTGAAATTGCTTCTAAGGCTAAATTGCTTCATTTGAAAATTGTAGTGATACTGAGAACAATTATGTCACTTAAACTTTCACAATTTTGTTTTTATAAATCAGTTGTAAAACTATCATGTGGTTTAAATGCAATTATTTAATAAGGGCATTTGTAATTGTCCAACATAATCAATTATGCTTCAATCAGTTTCTTCTCTGCAACTGTGTTTTTGTTAGCGGCTGAGTCATTCTTATGGTAATACATACTTTTTGAAAAAGCCAAATACAATCATTGTTTTCTAGAAAAGTTCTTTCCCCAAAGCAAAGCATTTCCCTAACTGCAAACTGAATCTCGGAATTCTTTTTTTCCCCCTTGTCTTGGAAACTAAATATCTGTTCAAAGCATGAGAAGGAAAAACATACTGTTAAATAATAGGTGAAGTGAAAGTTGGTTGAGTCATGATAGTGTTGTCAAGTATATTTTCTGAGCTGAGACCAAGGCCAGAGCCCAGGAAGCGTGGCGTGGCACATGCGAGTTACCTAGTAGGAGCCATTACAATGTTGGTATTGCAAGTCTCAGATCGTGACTTTGATTTTCTAGGAAGGAGGAGAGATTAATCATGGCCTAAGTCTAGGTGCACTCGGGCCTCCCAGAGGCTAGAGGATTTTAGTTGCTGTGTTGTGTGATCTATGAGCTATGTGGTCCACTTTGGACTGCCTGGAGAGCATTTCAACTGAAGTCTCTGCTAATGCCTTGCCCCTGGGTTTCACCTGGTTCATTCCAATCTCTGTACCCACTGGCTTGACCAAGAGGTTTCTCACGAAGCCAGCCTCTCTTTCCTCTCCCCTGCCTCTTCTCTTCTTTATACAGATTCTCCCCTACTTTAACTTACATTTCCCTTTTTTTTTTTTTACATTTGACTTTACATTTTTTGATTCTCTAAAGATTCTCACCACGTCATGAAAAATAACCTTGTTCCTCTCTCTGCTGTGCATCCTGCCCTGAGAACAGCTCCTGCTATTTATGAGCATTTCCTCATTTCAGTCTCTCTTGAAGAGAAGCATTGAGTCCTGTCAGTGATATTAGATGTTTAGCTTCAGTGACATGGATCCAGCAGAATCTGCAGCAGGAGTCCAAACAAAGGCTTCACCATCCTGGAACCAGTGAATTTGTTGTTTCAAAATCCAAATCCAGTAGTATCTCTTCCCAGCTTAAGACCAGTCGATAGTATTCCTTTATCATAGGCTAAAAGCCAAAAGGTTTTGTGTGCTCTGGCCCAAGTAGTTCTCGAGTTTTTCTCACACCTTCTTTCCCTTCACTCTGCCAGTCGCAGTCCTTCTCTCTAAAATGGCCACTTTTCTCTTCCAGCTCAGGACCTATACGTCTGCTGTTCCCTCTGCTTGTGATTCCACTCACCCCAGCATGGCCCAGCTGCATATCCCTTACCAGGCTAGTTCTCTCTCATTTCTTTTTCCCCTTTCAGATCAAGCATCACTATTTCAGGAACACCAACACAGATACCTTGAACCAAGAACACATTCTTCCTGTTGTATTCTTATAGGGTGACAATGTTTTCCTTCAAGTTATTTATTACACTTGTAACGTTACATTTATTTGCTCTTTTACTTGATAGTTATCCCGTTCCAGTGGTCCCTACTCAAGAACATGGATTTTGTCTCTGCTTTACCTGGTGCCTCTACACTTGGCAGGAACTCAGTTTGAATGAATTAACTCTTTGGGATTCATAGAAATTTTATACCAGAAAACAAGGAAAGCAAACTTCTTAAACCTGGCTCAAGCATCAGGGTTTTAAAAGTATCCTCACATGTATTCATGCAGAACTGTACAGTGAGAAATTGAAAACAGCCTAAGCATCAATGGAAGAGCAGATAAGTAAATTGTGCTAATACTTATAAAACATAATACTGTGCAGCAGTCAAAATAATGAATTAGTGGCAGAGGTGTCCACATGACTATATCCTCAAAGTATGAAAGTTGCTCAGTCATGTCCAACTTCTTTGCAATGCCATGAGCTATATATAGTCCATGGAATTCTCCAGGCCAGAATACTGGAGTGGGTAGCCTTTCCCTTTTCCAGGAGGTCTCCCCAACCCAGGGCTCGAACCCAGCTCTCCTGCATTGCAGGCGGATTCTTTACCAGCTGAGCCACGAGGGAAGCCCAAGAATACTGGAGTGGGTAGCCTATCCCTTCTATAGGAGATCTTCCTGACCCAGGAATCAAACTGGGGTTACCTGCATTGCAGGCAGATTCTTTACCAGCTGAGCTATCAGGAAAGCCCATATCCTCAAAACACTAAGAAAAATGGGCATAAAAGTACATGTTGGTTTATTTGCCTAGAGTCCATGGAAGAATATTCAGAGACAACAGTGATAAAATAAGTAAGTACTTAACAAAATTCAGGAAGTGCGGGACGATGAGACCTTCAGAGTTCTGCCAGTCCTTTCCCATCATTCCCCAGCCAGAGGACAGTAAGAGGAATGTAAGCAGTCCCTGCTTTTGTCTTTGGCCACATTGCTCCTGTTTACTTTCTGGGGCAGTTCTTATTTGCACTTAGGAACAAACGAATCTCCAAAGGGTAAAGATTAGAGAATCATAATAATTTATAAATGGAAAAAGTCAAAGGAAATAAACTAGAGAATAATGATGATATGGAATAAAATCAGTAATAAACAAAAATATTGAATTTTATCTCCTTTTGAAATATTATATGGGACTAACTTTTAACATATAATATTTCAAAAGAGGAGTTAAAGTTCAATATTTCTCTTTTTTTAATTTCAATTAATTTTTATTTTTTAGTTTGTTTTGCTTTACAATACTGTATTCATTTTGCTATACATTGACATGAATCAGCCACGAGTGTACATGAACTCCCAATCCCGACCCCCACCTCCCCCCTCCCGCCCCACACCATCTCTCTGGATTATCCCCGTGCACCAGTCC
>SJXQ01007201.1:0-52873 GCA_006408695.1 Aepyceros melampus | reverse complement strand
GTAGGAGAGCCCAGGGCTTCCGGCTTCCTGTTTCCTCCACCTCCCCTCCCAGTCACTGTCTGTCTGAGACACCCACGGCTTCACCCCTTCCTTAGATCCATGCTCCATCCTTTTATTCATGGAATAAATATGCCCCCAAGCTCAGTGCCAGTGCTGTGTGAGATGCAGGCCTCCTTGAACCTGCAGGAGGAATCGGAAGAGGAGACCAGAAGCCAGGGAAGGGGAAGTGAGCTCCAAGTCATGGGAGCACCAGACCGCTCTGCCCAAGGACACAGGGCAGGCACACGGGTTGCTGCAGAACCCCTCAAGCCTGGGACAAGCCAACCTGTCCTTATTCTACAGACCTGTAGGGACCAGGTCAGAGGGACATACCAGCTTCCTGTTTGAACCAGCAGTGCTGGAACTAATTTTCTCAGGTTTGGGTTTTGTAGAGTAACCCCGGGGGCCTGCTGTGGGAGTGCTGGGCCTCTCCTCTGGGCAGCCTGGGGAGCTATTGAAGGGAGCTGACTTCTGCCTCCAGGGAGGTAGCCTGGCAGAGACCAGCTCTCCAGGGCAGTTTCATGTTCTCAGACAGGACAGGAACAGAGTAGAGAGCCTGCCAGGTGCTGGAGTTGTCGAGCTAGCATCCTGATGAGTTATCATGAGAGGGTTGGGAGAGTCGTAATGAAGAGCCATGTACTTAAATCTGCAAGAGAAGCAGAGAAGGCCAGGCAGTGGGATGCTTAAACCCGCGCAGGAAGCGGAGACCCAGGCAGCCAGGACGGTGTCTTCCCTGACCGATCATCCCTAGGACTCAGAGTTCAAGCAGGGACCTCTGTGGTCTGTCTGAAGACACCCATGGTCTGGGGCCCACTGCTGGGCACAGTTGGCCCTTGGGCTCATCCCGACCACCATCTGCCGCCAGCAGGTTTAAGGCCCGCGAGGGGTGGGGCTGGGGTCAGGTAGGACCAGGACAAGGCTTTTGGGGGAATAGAGGCCTCCTCTGTGAGGAAAGCACTGCAGCTGCCTGGTGCACCTTCCTCGGACATGCCTGGGAAGGAAGCAGGTCAGTGAGAGGCCCTGTGTAAGAACTCTGCATGGACGCAGGAGGCTCTCCCTAGATGCTTGTTTAAAACCAATCGCCTACGCCACAACTGACTTGAAAGCCTGAATGGTATGCTTTTTGTTTGTTTATTATTGATGGTGTGTGTGTTTGTTTTTAAGAAAAGCATAGACCTGTTGCTCTGGGCCAAAGATTACTTTATGGCCAGGACTCCCCCTTTACCATCACGCCCGCCACCCCAACAGTCTGTCTGGGAATACCCAGTTCTCAGCAACTAGTTATGCCTATAAAAGTATGCTAGTGCAGAACAGATTTCCCCTGCGATGTCAAACTACCCATGTTTCAGAGAGTGAGCAGCAGCTCAGGGCCTGCATCCGCTCTGGAAGCATTTCTCATGGGACCTCAGAGAGCCTTGCTCTGCTCTACTGCCGTGTCCAGGGCTTGGTCAGTAGCAGAAGGTGCCTGTTGAGGGCAGTGGGAGTGCTTCTGGCAGCCAGTGCCTCTGGGTGGGAACCGAGCAGCCCCTTCTCTGCGGAGGTGAGCACAGAGACAGGGTGGCTCAGAGGCAAGTGGAGGTGTGGCTCCTTCACCTACTGGCTGTGCGACCTTGGGAAGGTTCTTTAACTTCGCAAGTCCTCAGTTTCCTCATCTGTAAAATGGGTCAGTAGTGTTTACCTCACACTATTCTAAGGACTGCAAGAGCCGTGCAGAAGGAGACCTGAGCAAGTGTTCTGTACTCAGCATCTTTGAAAATGTATTAGTTGTCCATGCTCTGATCAGCAATAGCCCAAGGAACTGAATCGGCTAGTCTCACACTTGAACTGAGATTTTAAAAGTGAAATTTCCATTTAAAGGTGACTCAGTGTGATTACGCTGGTCATTGTTTAATTTTCATACATCCACTCAAATATTTTCCCTCTTTCTCAAAGCCCAAGATTCGTTCTGTCTCAAAGTCTTATCCTCAGTAAGGAAGAGCAAGAGTCCTTTAAAGCAAGGCTGCTCTGTTCATTTCAGGCTCTTATGCTTTTTTGAAATTATTTGGTCATTGATTCCAAATGCCTCTCAACTCGTCTAACCCTTGTGATCTAAAGTGCATAATGTTGCCATTCTAAAAATGTGAATTTCATGCCATTCTGTGATGCTCACTAATATGTGTTCATCATGGGCTTGTACAACGGCTCAGCGGTAAAGAATCTGCCCGCAATGCAGGAGACACAGGATATGCAGGTTCAGTCTCCTGGTCAGGAAGATCCCCTGAAGGAGGAAATGGCAACCTACTCCAGTGTTATTGCCTGGAAAAATCCCATGGACAGAGTAGCCTGGCAGGCTACAGTCCATAGAGTCGCAAAGAAAGGACATGACTGAGCATGCATGCATGCATTGTGTCTCCACGTTTTTTTTTTTTTTGGCTGTTCTGAGTCTTAGTTGCAGCATGTGGGATCTAATTCCCTGACCAGGGATTGAACCCAGGACCCCAGCTTTGGGAGCTCAGAGTCTTAGCCACCAGATCACCATAGAAGTCCCACATCTTCATTTCTAATGGTGATTCTCCTGAGGAGAAGGACAGTGGTTTTGAGGTCTTCTGTATGGTCAGAAGCTGAGCAAAGACTATATGAAGATTCTGTGTTGAGTTGGATAAATCAGGTGGATCAATACACAGTTTTTGTTTGTTTAACTTGAGGGCACACTGACCAGGTCCACTTCTCTCTGCTGCAGTGAAGGAGAATCCAGAAGAGTGAGGGAGGTTCCCTGTGTCCTGAGGGTGCCTCGGCTGGACAGGGCAGGGCACGGAAGGGGTCCAGGAGTTGAGGTGGAGCATGGCTGCCCCCAAGTCATCCTTCTGGGCCCGGGACACTTTGGTGCTCCAACTACCTCCAAAGAGACCCGTGCTGAGATCAGAAGCTGGCCCTGCAGACCGTGTCCTCTAAAAGCAGTTCCTTACTCAGATGCCGAAATATCTGATTTTTCCTAGAGCCTGCCGTCTCCTCCTTCCTGTAATTGTCTTTCTCATCACTTTAAAAGGTCACCTTCTTTTCCGCTGTCCCCTCATCCAGGCTGTCTGGCCCACTGTTGCCAAGTCACTCTAAAGCAGCACCAGGTATGTGTGACCTTCCATGTTTAGACCCTCAGTGCCCACCCACTGCCAGCCCCTACCCTCCATGCCTCGAGGTCCCATTCAAATTCCCTTGTAGACCTTGCCCAGTACCCTCCTCTGCTCTCTACTCATCCCCTTGTCCCAGCCCAGAGCATCCCACCAGCCTGTTCCTGGGGTCACCCAACTCTCACTTTCTATTATAGGTTCTGGACAGTAGGTTCACGCAGCCCTGGGCATGCCAGTGTATGGTAAGCCCCGCATCACCACCTGGCCCTGGATTTGGAATCTGCTGCCCATGTCTGAGGCTTCCCAGGTGGCTCAGTGGTAAAGACTCCACCTGTCAATGCAGGATCTTCGGAGAGGGAAATGGTAACCAGCTCCAGTATTCTTGCCTGGGAAGTCCCTTGGACAGAGGATCCTGGCGGGCTACCGTCCACAGGGTCGCAAAGAGTCAGACACGACAACTTAGTGACGAAGCAGCAGCAACTGCAACCCATGCCTGAGGGCTGTTTTCTCGTGGATTCCCGTCTCCCCAGCTGCCCTTTAGGCTCCCTTCCATGATCCCTGTTCTCTGTGCCCCATTGACAAGCGTAGCGCAGGGCCCCTCCCTCACCCTGAAGCCAGGCTGGAGACTGCTCTCATGGTGTTCCCGGAAGTCTGGTTTCTACCAGAGTCAGAGCCACTGAGGACGCCTCAGAGTGGAGCCCTCTCGGGTTTGGACCAGAATCTGCCACGAAGCCCGGACAGAACATCGGTTGTGCAGACAGCTGTAATAAAAGGGGATTTCAGTGGTTTGTTCATGGTGGCATCAACAGCCCTGCCATGTGAGAGCAAGGAGCCCGCTACAGGAGCAGGGGGAGCGCACACTGCCAGCTCTTTTCCATTGTCGTTGGGAAGCTGGCTTGTTTGAAGCACCGTTTCACAGGTGCAGGATTCATCCTCGACAGGTGACTGTGTTTTGATTTGTATCATCACTGGCAAAACAGAATGGAGAGAGCGATTTCAGACCATAAAGCACGTTCTGCTGCACAAGAGATATTAGTGTTAAAAATCCGTCAGTGTTGCTAAATATTTACCCAATACTGGGTTTCTACCTTCTGCCAACCTGAAGCATTTTCTTGGCAAATGTGCTTCATGGAACTTTGGAAGTCTCTCTGCCTTACTCCTCTAACTACATAAATACAGCCATCTGTCTGTGCTAGGTAAACAGACTGACCTCTATTCTTCTTACTTTTTTTTTTAAACTTTTGTTTTAATTTCTTGAAATTTGTCCAGAATAATCCCTACTCTGTTGCCGACTCTTTATTGGGAGCCAAAAAGACACAATATAAGGAACTCTAGAAACAACTAGAGTGTTCTTTTTTGCCCAATGTTATTTGAAACCCCTCTGAGAATCATAATTTGCAAGTTCTGCACACTTTCTTTCCTTCTGAGAGGTCATTATGTATTTTTCTGTGTCTCCTACTGTTCCATTATTTTATTGTTCTACTGGAGATGCTGGGTTTTTGTTCAGCATCAAATTTATTTCAAAGTTCATATTTGCTCAGAACCAAACTAGTGTCTGCCACAACTGTAAATAAGACGAGATCAGTCGGTGTCGAATTAGTTCCTACTGTGTGTTTAGTTGGTAGATTTGGTTTTAAAAGAAATACTCACATCTGGAGTATTTTTAATGCATTCAAAAGGATTACTCATTGTCCCTCAAAAAGTCATTTTGAGACACTAAATAACTTGTTCTAGTGATGTCATCTCGCAAGCATTCCTAGAACTACTTTCTTCTTGAGAACGAAGTGGATGAGCTCTGAATTGGGTTATGACCCAGAACAACTCTCCTTAGCTTACTCATTCACTTTCTTGAAGCTTGACTCTGAACCACTTCTGACTCTCTCTGAATTCAAATCCACTGTTAATGGTGACACACACAACCCTTCATCCCCCAGGAATTCAGAGGCCCATGATGTAGAGGCATTAGTTCCCAAAGAGGAATTTCAGAATGATCTTGAGCTGCCCCAGCCCTGGTAGCAAGAAAGACCCACCTGCCAACAGTGACAACAAATGATACGAATGAGTGTTGATCTAGCAAGGTCATATCAAGCTTCAGGACAGCATCACACCTCACTTGTTGAGCAACCGTTATCTGAGTACCCGCCTGGGCACTGTACTGAGAGAGACCTTGGGGATGGAGTCATGAACAAAAGAGGGTTCCCTGCCCTCAGAGGGCTTAACTGTGGTCTCAATCAGTGCTGACTGAGTTATGAACTGTTAGTGCTCTAGACTCTCGGAGAAAGGGGGAGTTAAACGAAGGAGGCTGTGAGATGTTCCTGAACCACTGGGGTCATGAACTCGTATTGATGAAAGGGTAGGGTGTGGACAGAGACGTGCTGGCAGAGGTCAGACATCCGGGCAGCCTTGGGGAGGTCAGTGCCTGAGCCTCCTGCATGTGGGAGCAGTGGGAACCCGGCTTGCCTGAACCCCAGGGAGATGCTCCTGGGAGAGGCATCAGGACATGTGCTGTTAGGCCCAGAGGCACCTGGCATTTAAAAATATGCCTTCCCAGTCTTTCAGGGTCCCCTAAGACAGAATAACTGTGCCTAAGGAAGTGGGAATAGCCCTGGACTTGGAATGAGGAGGTGGTGAGTCTGGTCCCAGGGCCACGGGGAACCCTGGAATCTGGGGACACAGGCCACCGCAGGGAGCCATGTTACTAGTTTTCAAATGAGAGGTCTTGACCTGGAGAAGTTATCTGCCCAAAGCGAACCGTCATTCTGGGGCTCAGCTGGAATGTGAAACCAGGGCTTCTGTGTCCTTCAGTATCCCTTCAGTTTGTCAAAGAATGATGAGAACATTTAGCTGGGGTCCTCAGGGCCATGCTGAGGAGGGTCTGGATCCTTCATCAAAAACTTGCTACTCCTTACCTGAGTCAAGAGGGTATTCATTGTCTCAGAACTCCTCTGCCACTCACCATCTGCACACACAATTGAGCAATCTCTAGGTCTTCTTTTTTACAGCTGTATTGAGGTGTAATTTACATATTAGAAAACTAACCCATTTCAAGTGTGCAATTCAATGATATGTAGTAAATTTATAGATTTGTGCAACCATCATTGTAATATAGTTTTAGAAGATTGCATCAACCCAGTAAGATCCCTCACACCCATTATATGGAAACATTCACACACATACACACATGCTCTTATACCCTGGATGGTTCAACTGGAATATTGATGTCCTGCCCTATTTAAACTTTTAGTGCAACATGTATTTTTAACGAGGAACTGGAAAAGAATCTGCCTGCCATGAAGGAGACACCAGTTCAATCCCTGGATCAGGAAGATCCCTGGAGAAGGAAATGGCAACCCACTCCAGTATTCTGCTTGGAGTATCTGTTGGACAGAGGAGCCTAGTGGGCTACAGTCCATGGGGTTGCAAAGAGTCAGACATGACTTAGACTCTAAACAACAACATATTTTTAGCAATCAGGTTTCAACATTTAGAAAAGTTTGCTGCTATATAATAAAACTTGCCTGCCGTATACTTTAATAACTATATGGAATACTCTTCAAAGATAAAATTTTATGGCTCACTTTTTCTTCTCAAAAGTTGCTTTTCCTTCCAATTTTCTTATTCATATTTATTTCAGGAATTCTACCCATAGAGATGTGATATGGTAAATATATTTGTGGGACAACCTAAGAGGTGAGACAGAGAGCTAATTTCCCAGATAACCAAAGCACTCTTTAAACAATAATAAAAATATATATTCTCATATAAGAGTGAGCAAAAATACAAACAGGTATTCTAGAAATAGGAAAAGAATGCATCTAATAAATATGCTATGCTAATAGAGACGCAATTAAAGCAACAGTTCATTTCTCCTATGAAATTGGCAATGAGTTAAAAATATTTTTAATTGAGGTATAATGAAATAAAATTGCAATACATTTAAAGTATACATGATGATATGATATACATTGTGAAAGGATTCCCACCATCAAGATAATTAGCACATCCATTGCCTCACATATTTATCTTCCTTATTTTGGTAAGCACACTTAAATTCTGCTCAGCAAGTTTCAGTTATGGTTGTGGTTTAGTCACTAACTTGTGTCTGACTCTTTGTGACCCCATGGATTGTAGCCTGCCAGGCTCCTCTGTCAAGTTTCCATTATACAGTACAGTATAATCATTACAACTGTTAAGTATTTTATTATCAGCTATACTTAGGTCCTTGGACTTTACTGCTCTTATAACTGAAAGTCTGCATTCTTCAGGGCTTCCCTGATAACTCAGTTGGTAAAGAATCCACCTGCAATGGGGGAGACCCTGGTTTGATTCCTGGGTTGGGAAGATCCGCTGGAGAAGGGAAAGGCTACCAACTCCAGGATTCTGGCTTGAGAATTCCATGGACTGTATAGTCCATGGCATCCCAAAGAGTTGGACACAACTGGATGACTTTCACTTGCATCCTTTTACCAATCTCTCCCTCTTTACCCCACCCCTCAGTCCCAGGCAGTCACCTTTCTACTTTCTTTCTCCACATAAAATGATGCCACACAGTATCTGTCTTGACTGTCTGACCTATTCCACTTAGCATAGTGTCCTCAAGGTCAACCCATTTGTTGAAAGTGGCACAGTTTTCCTCCTTTTTAAGGCTAAGTAACATTCATATATATCACAGTTTGTTTTTCCATTTATCTGCCAGTGGACACGTTGGTTCTTTGCGTACCTTTGCTGTTATGAATAAAGCTGCAGTGAACTTGGGAGTGCCCATGTCTCTTTGGGATGGTGATTCGTTTCTTTTAGATATATACCCAGAAATGGGATTGCTGGATCGGGTGGCAGTTCTGGAATAGGAGCAGGACAGGGCACAGTTGTTAGCACACCTTGGACTGCAAGGCAATCCAACCAGTCCATTCTGAAGGAGATCAGCCCTGGGATTTCTTTGGAAGGAATGATGCTAAGGCTGAAGCTCCAGTACTTTGGCCACCTCATGTGAAGAGTTGACTTATTGGAAAAGACCCTGATGCTGGGAGGGATTGGGGACAGGAGGAGCAGGGGACGACCGAAGATGAGACAGCTGGATGGCATCACAGACTCGATGGACGTGAGTCTGAGTGAACTCCGGGAGTTGATGATGGACGGGGAGGCCTGGCGTGCTGGGATTCATGGTGTCACAAAGAGTCGGACCCAACTGAGCCTGAACTGAATGCGGCAGTTAGAGGTCCTGCTCTGCTAATGGTCAGCCTCGTGGTCAGCCTCATGACAGAGGGTGCTGTGGGAGGTGGATGGCAGCCTGCTCCCTGGGACCCTACAGGTCCTCCAGCCTCAGGGCCCGCAGGTGAGCGATAGGCCAGGGACAGGCTGAGGGTTGTGTCCTGCAGGGCTCCAGAGCCCTCATCACAGCCGCCAGCTCACAGTCCCAGGCCTTGAGACAATGAGAACCCCTTCCCCACCCCTGCCTCTGCAACCTAATGGCAGCCGTGGTCTTCATGGGTAGCGGACTATGGAAACCTCAGCAACTGGAGTATGTGGACACTGCCATTCAGGTACCAGCTTCAGCCAGCTTCAGTCTCTCTGTTTAAGTTTCAAATCTCGGTCCAGCATAGGTCAGTTGTCCACCCCTAGGAGGTGGCCAGAGGTCAGGGTTAAGTTGCAAGGACCTTGCACGTTGTTACTTCAGGTCCACCTCTGTGGGTGGGGCTCTTCTCAATGAAAGGCAACTGTTTTAAGCTGGGAATTAACCTGATGGGTACTCATTGACCTTAGTTCCCTGCCCATGTCTCCTGCATTGGAAGGCAGATTCGTAACCACTGGACTACAAGGGCAAGTTCTGAGGTGTATGTGGTTTTGCTTTGCATTTCCCTTACCCTTTAGTGATATTGAGTACGTTTCCATGTACCTGTTGGCCGTTTGTGTGTCATCTCTGGAAAAAATGTCTTCAGGTCCATTGCCCATTTTTTAATTGGGTTGCTTGACTTTTTACCATTGAGTTGTATAAGTCCCTTGTCTGTTTTGGATGCTAACCCTTCATCAGATGTGTGGTTTGCAAATCCTCAATTCCATGGGTCACCCTTTCATTTTGTTGATGTTTCATTTGCTGTGCAGAAGTGTTTAGACTGATATCCTGCTTGCTTATTTTTACACTCTCTTTCCCACATTTTGTTTCTGATGTCACAATTTAAATCTTTTTATATTGTATATTCATTAACAAATTATTATAATTATAGTTATTGTAAATAATTTCTTTTTACCTGTATATTAGAGTTATGTTACTTATCACCTCCCTTGTAAATACCATCATTATATTAGAGTATTACAAATTTATATATTTACCCTTCCCAGTGACTTTCACACTTTCATGTATTTTTTGTTATTAATTTGAATTCACCTCATTGAAATCCCTTTAACATTTATAGTAAGGCTGGTCTAATGGTAATAACTCCTTCAGCATTTGTTTAACTGGAAAACTTTTTATATTTCTTTCAATTCTGAAGGACAGCTTTGCTGGGTATTGTGTTCTTGGGCATAATCCCACACTACCTTCTAGCCTACAAGTTTTCTGCTGAAAAATCTTCTCATAGTCCTAGAGGGGTTCCCTTGTGCATAAACAAGTTACATTTCTCTTACTTCTTCTAAGATTCTCTCCTTGTCTTCAACTTTTGACTTTTGATAATACATCTCAGATCTCAGTATGAGTCTCTTTAAAGTCATCTCCTTTGGTGCTTTCTGAGAATCCTAGATCCGAATGTCTGTTTCTTTCCCCAGGTTCTCTGAAAAGCTTCCTGCCTCTTTCTCTCTTTCTTCTCCTCTTGGGATCCCCACATGCATATTGCTATTCTATTTGATAGTGTCCCATAGTGTCTTAAGCTATCTTCACTCATTCTCAATTTTTTTTTTTTTTTCTTCTCTTACTGGATGAATTCCACTGCCCTTTCTTGTAGTTCACTGATCCTCTCTTCCGCTTCATCTAGTCTGCTTTTGAATCTCTCTGTTGAACTTTTTTGGACTTCCATGGTGGCTCAGATGGTAAAGAATGCCTGCAATGCAGAAGACTCAGGTTCAGTCCCTGCATTGGGAAGGTCCCCTGGAGAAAGGAATGGCAACTCACTCCAGTATTCTTGCCTCGAGAACTCCTTGGACAGAGGAGCCCAGTGAGCTACAGTCCATGTTATTATATTTATTATATTCTTCAGGCTTGTGATTTCTCTTTCATACTTCTTAATATTTTCTCTTTGTTGTAATTTTCACTTTGTTCATGCATTGATCCCCTCACCTTGGTGTGCATCTTTATGACTGTTATTTTGACCTATCTCATTTCAGTTCAGTCCCTCAGTCATGTCCAACTCTTTGTGACCCCATGGAATGCAGCACGCCAGGCCTCCCTGTCCATCACCAGCTCCCAGAGTCCACCCAAACCCATGTCCATTGAGTCGGCGATGCCATCCAACCATCTCATCCTTGTCGTCTCCTTTTCCTCCTGCCCTCAATCTTTCCCAGCATCAGGATCTTTTCCAATGAGGCAGCTCTTCGCATGAGGTGGCCAAAGTACTGGAGTTTCAGCTTCAACATCAGTCCTACCAGTGAACACCCAGGACTGATCTCCTTTAGGATAGACTGGTTGGATCTCCTTGCAGTCCAAGGGACTCTCAAGAGTCTTCTCCAACACTACAGTTCAAAAGCATCAATTCTTCAGTGCTCAGCTTTCTTTATAGATGGACCTTTGTTGGCAAAGTAATCTACTGTCTAGGTTGGTCATAACTTTTCTTCCAAGCAGTAAGCATCTTTTAATTTCATGGCTGCAATCACCATTTGCAGTGATTTTGGAGCCCAAACAGTCTGACACTGTTTCCACTGTTTCTCCATCTATCTGCCATGAATTAATGGGACTGGTTTTAGAAAAGGCAGAGGAACCACAGATCAAATTGCCAACATCCGCTGGATCATGGAAAAAGCAAGAGAGTTCCAGAAAAATATATTTCTGCTTTATTGACTATGCCAAAGCCTTTGACTGTGTGGATCACAATAAACTGTGGAAAATTCTGAGAGAGATGGGAATACCAGACCACTTGACCTGCCTCTTGAGAAACCTATATGCAGGTCAGGAAGCAGCAGTTAGAGCTGAACATGGAAAAACAGGCTGGTTCCAAATAGGAAAAGGAGTACGTCAAGGCTGTATATTGTCACCCTGCTTGTTTAACTTATATGCAGTGTACATCATGAGAAATGCTGGGTTGGAAGAAGCACAAGCTGGAATCAAGATTGCCAGGAGAAATATCAATCACCTCAGATATGCAGATGACACCACCCTTATGGCAGAAAATGAAGAGGAACTAAAAAGCCTTTTGATGAAAGTGAAAGTGGAGCGTGAAAAAGTTGGCTTAAAGTTCAACATTCAGAAAACGAAGATCATGGCATTCAGTCCCATCACTTCATGGGAAATAGATGGGGAAACAGTGGAAACAGTGTCAGACTTTATTTTGGGGGGCTCCAAAATCACTGCAGATGGTGATTGCAGCCATGAAATTAAAAGACCCTTGCTCCTTGGAAGGAAAGCTATGACCAACCTAGATAGCATATTCAAAAGCAGAGACATTACTTTGCCAACAAAGGCTGTCTAGTCAAGGCTATGGTTTTTCCTGTGGTCATGTATGGATGTGAGAGTTGGACTGTGAAGAAAGCTGAGCACTGAAGAATTGATGCTTTTGAAGTGTGGTGTTGGAGAAGACTCTTGAGAGTCCCTTGGACTGCAAGGAGATCCAACCAGTCCAATCTAAAGGAGATCAGAGATCAGTCCTGGGTGTTCATTGGAAGGACTGATGCTAAAGCTGAAACTCCAGTACTTTGGCCACCTCATGTGAAGAGTTGACTCATTGGAAAAGACTCTGATGCTAGGAGGGATTGGGGGCAGGAGGAGAAGGGGACGACAAAGGATGAGATGGCTGGATGGCATCACCAACTCGATGGATGTGAGTTTGAGTGAACTCTGAGAGTTGGTGATGGACAGGGAGGCCTGACGTGCTGCAATTCATGGGGGTCACAAAGAGTCAGACACAACTGAGTGACTGAACTGAACTGAACTGAATGGGACTGGATGCCATGATCTTAGTTTTCTGATTGTTGAGCTTTAAGCCAACTTTTTCACTCTCCTCTTTCACTTTCATCAAGAGGCTTTTTAGTTTTTCGCTTTCTGCCATAAGGGTGGTGTCATCTGCATATCTGAGGTTATTGATATTTCTCCTGGCAATCTTGATTCCAGCTTGTGCTTCTTACAGCCCAGCATTTCTCATGATGTACTCTGCATTAAGGTAAATAAGCAGAGTGACAATATACAGCCTTGACATACTGCTTTTCCTATTTGGAACCAGCCTATTGTTCCATGTCCAGTTCTAAGTATTGCTTCCTGACCTGCATGCAGATTTCTCAAGTGGCAGGTCAAGTGGTCTGGTATTCCCATCTCTTGAAGAATTTTCCACAGTTTATTGTGATCTACACAGTCAAAGGCTTTGATATAGTCAATAAAGCAGATGTTTTTCTGGAACTCTCTTGCTTTTTTGATGATCTAGCAGATGTTGGCAGTTTGATCTCTGGTTCCTCTGCCTTTTCTAAAACCAGCTTGAACATCAGGAAGTTCACGGTTCACATATTGCTGAAGCCTGGCTTGGAGAATTTTGAGCATTACTTGGCTAGCATGTGAGATATGTGAAATTGTGCGATAGTTTGAACATTCTTTGGCATTGCCTTTCTTTGGGATTTGAATAAAAACTGACCTTTTCCAGTCCTGTGGCCACTGCTGAGTTTTCCAGATTTGCTGGCATATCGAGTGCAGCACTTTCACAGCATCATCTTTTAGGATTTGAAATAACCCAACTGGAATTCCATCACCTCTACTAGCTTTGTTCATAGTGATGCTTCCTAAGGCCCACTTGACTTCACATTCCAAGATGTCTGGCTCTAGATGTGTGATCACACCATCGTGATTATCTGGAACTATCTATTGAACTCTCTATTGAGTCATTTATTTCTATTTCATTCATATTGGTTTTTGGAAATTTATCTTGTTCTTTTGTTTAGAACATATCTCTTTGTTTCTTCATCTTATGATACATTCTGTGTTGGTTTCTGCATACTAGATAAAAGAATCACCTCTCTCAGTCTTCACAGACTGGTCTCCTATAGGAGATTAACCTCATCAATCAGCCTGGTCCCAGCTCTTGGTTATCTTTCAAATTTCTGTGGTTGTCCAAGTGCTGTATTTGTTCTTAGTGGCTCCCAGTAATTGAGAGTGTGCCAACACCTGTCAGTGTCCCAAAGGGGAGATGTGTATACCTAGACACAGGCTGATCAGAAGCTGGACTCCCTGGCAACAGCTGGTAAAGTGTGTAATTGAACCCCTTCCAGGGAGAACGTGAAGCTGGGTGTTTCTACTTCTCCCCTGCACTGAGCCAGGTATATAGCCAGAGGAGTGTTGCCATGCTTCTTAACAACTGCTTCTGTGGTCCTGTTTTCTACAGTCCTATGGGACTCAAGATTGCAAGCCCCACTGATTATCAGAGCTGGGTGATTGGGGGCCCTGTCATTCAGGTTGCATGCTTAACAACTGGAGTGCTGGGTGTGTGGTCTGTGGTCCAGATGGTTTACTCCTCAAGGACAAGCTGGGAGTTAGGGAATTCCCTGCAAGTGTGTGGTGCTGTGCCAGGGGTAGGCTTCATAGCAACAGTGTGTCTCAGCCTTTCTCACCTATTTTGATACTGGCATTTTCTCTGTTGTCTGATGTGTAGGAGTCACTCATCTGGTTTCTGAATTTCTCTCAGAGGATTTTACTCCATGTGTAGTGTATGTTCAGTGAGTCTGTGAGAGAACAGAAATTCAGGAGCCCCCTGTGTCATTATCTTGGTCAAAAGCCACTTCAAATCTTATTTTTAAAAAGAATATTAGTAAAGGAACAGGAACAGAATACTGTTGGAGAAATGTAAATTAATAGGCCACTTTTTGGAGAACAATTTGACAATATATGAAATTTTAAAATATTTATGCTATTTGACTTAGAAAATCTATACCAGGAATTAATCCTATTTAAGAAACATAGAACCATGAAAAAAATCAATATACAAGGATTTTTGCTAAAGCATGGTTGTAATAATGAAAACTAGCCACAATTTAACTCTATATCATTTGATTAAATAAACTATAGTACTTCCAGGCAATGCAATGGTCTATGCAGCCTTTAAAAAGATGGCAAGTTTATATATTCTTTGGGGAAAGAAGAAATGAAAAATGAAAAAGATTAAGTCACTAGACACTGTGACCTTATTAGAAGTATACATATAATCTCCATGTTAGTATATTATATAAGAACTGGGGCTTAAAACTGTTAAGTAGCTAGGGCTTAAAACTGTTTACTGTGGGCATTATCTCTACATCTTAGGATCCTGGCTGGCTTTCATTTTCCTGCATTTTGTATTTTTGCAGTGTTTAACTTTTTAACAAAAATCATGTACTATTTATGTAATCCGAAAGGTGTAGTGAGGAAACTTTGCAGTGAAATCAGAAATTAAAATGGAATCATGTATCCCCACCCTTTCAGGAGTCACATGGACAGTCCAGAATCAGAGACAAATGGAGGGGCAGGGGTTGCCCCAAACCCTGCTGGGGTCCCACCAAAGTCAGAACAGAGCAGATGCTCCAGACTTTGAATTCCCAGAGAGCTCTCACTCTATATGGTCCTGAAACTTCCAGGATAAGCAGCTCACCATTTTAAGATGGCCAGCTATTACTGAGTAGTTTTTGTGTTTCATTATTATGCTATATCATATTACATTATGCTGAGTTACACTATGTTTTATTACATGGTGTTGCTAAGTATTGTCTCATTTTGGCCAGAAGGTGACCTCCATGAGGACGTTGACTTTATTTTCAGCTTTATTTCTGGCTCCTAAAGCAGGGCTTATTAACAAAAAGCACCTGTGGAATATTTAGTACCGGAGACAGTTCATTAGAGAGTTTATTAAAAAAAAAAAAAAAAAACTCTTTCCTATAGCTTTGATTCTAATCGTGCTTCTTGTCTCCATAGGACACACAAAATGTTTTTTCCACAAGGCCGCCCCTCAAATGTCTGATAACTGCAACCCAGACCCCTCTCATGCTTTTCTTTAATTAGCCACATCAGATCAGTGTAGCAAGCTTGAGGAATATGGCTTCTCAACCAGCACCCGTTAAAGCAGGATGAGGTTTGGTGGCTGGGGTGGCCTTATCAGAAAACAAAACAAAAGCTCAGCAACCATGAGGAGTATGGCCTGTTGTAGTTACATTTCTTGTTCATTGTTCATGACTTGGCTCTCCCAGGGATGCTCACGTTTCCTAAGAGCCCTGGGGCCATGTCTGTTACGTTGTATTCCCAGGACCTAAAGAAGCACCTGGCACGTAGTGGAGACTGAAATATGTGTCTGGGGGAGTTCACATCTGGGTGCACTAGGAGACGCTGACCCGACTGGCTTTACTGAGTCATAAACTACTCAGCGTGATTGGAGACCCCTTCTCCCGACATGGAGCTGTGTGTTGTCAGCGAGGATCAAAGAAGAGAAACATCTGTCTGAAATTTGTATACTATCCATTTGCCCTGTATATTCCGAACCTTCCTTCTCACTTTCTCCCCCTCCTGAGAGACTGCTGCAAAATCATCTTTGCTTTCTAATTTCCTCCTAAAGTTCTTTTCTTCCTTTCCTCTTGTGAAGACACATTTAGCAACTGAGTTCTGAATCTTATCTTTTTTAGACATCATTAATTTGGTGTCTTCCTCTTTTATCTTTATTTCTGTTTTCACAGAGTATTTTTTCCCAAAAGGTGAGTGTCTTATCAGTCTATACTAAACTCAGCGTTTTTGTTGTTTCTTTCTTCTAATAAGGGTAACTGATCTCCTATTTTTCTTTTGACCCCAACTTCTCTTCTTGAAGACCTGTGAACTTCTGAGGGAAAACATTTTAATCTTTTGCTTCTCCTTTGTTAAAGGATATTTTAACCTCATGGTTAAAAAAAAAAGTTTCCCTGGCGCTCAGCAGCTTTCTCCCAGTCTCTGGATTTGACTGTCCACATATGAAGCACTGCACTAGACATTTTCTTCCTTCTATGAAGTCACTTTGCTTTTCACATTCATCCTTAAGTCCAGGAACATCTGGCTGGACTTGGGCAATGCCAACCAGTGATTTATAAATCACCTTTCAACCTGAGAAGACAGATTTGAGTGAAGTTCATAGACAGGAGCCTGGTGTCTGCTAGGAAGTTAGCTGGGAAAGGGCTTGAAGGAGAGAAAGACGTAATAAGGGTAACTGTTCTCCTATTTTTCTTTTGACCCCAACTTCTCTTCTTGAAGACCTGTGAACTTCTGAGGGAAAACATTTTAATCTTTTGCTTCTCCTTTTTTAAAGGATATTTTAACCTCATGGTTAAAAAAAAAAGTTTCCCTGGCGCTCAGCAGCTTTCTCCCAGTCTCTGGATTTGACTGTCCACATATGAAGCACTGCACTAGACATTTTCTTCCTTCTATGAAGTCACTTTGCTTTTCACATTCATCCTTAAGTCCAGGAACATCTGGCTGGACTTGGGCAATGCCAACCAGTGATTTATAAATCACCTTTCAACCTGAGAAGACAGATTTGAGTGAAGTTCATAGACAGGAGCCTGGTGTCTGCTAGGAAGTTAGCTGGGAAAGGGCTTGAAGGAGAGAAAGACGCATGCCTTCAACAGGGTTAGGTTCACAGCAGTGAAGCAGTGAGACTTGCTTTCCCTCTGGTGAACCAGAAATGCTGCCACACCAGAGACTTTTTATCTTAACCCCAGTGGCTTCCAGGGTCTGCTCCTGTCCAGGCTGGCCCGCTTTGCATGTGCCCTGCCTGGATGCTAAGCCCTGCCCCCCATCCCACGGAAGCTTTCCTCCTATACATCCCCTTTCCCCACTGCACCCGGCGCCCATCTGAGAAAAGCTCTCAGGCCAGCGTGCCAGCTGGACAGCCCTCCCTGCTATCCTGGGAGGAATCTGTAGGCACAAAGGCAAAGCATCGGAACTCTTTCAAACTCAAAACCAACTTTTGGAAACAGGACACATCCTGGTTACTCATAATTGTCCCATTTAGGAAAAGTACCAGTCACTGACATAGCATACCCTCTTCCCCCGTGTGCGTGGTGTTTTAGTGGCAAAGGGAGTTAGAGAAGCAAATGATTACTTAATAAGCACATGCTCATTATGCCTTCTATTTTACTATGAATAATTAACCAGTTAAATATTAAGTAATTAATGAAGTGAGATAGATCTTTTAAAAAAAACTCATAAATGTTTTCCCCTATGTTCATCCCATCCCTTCACAAAGTCTGTGCCAAAAGCTGGAACACGCATCTTAAAGTTAGTGACACATCAATGATTACCTTCCAGGGAGCAGCAACTTTGGGCCAGATCCTGCACTAGGTACTTTGTGTGTCTATCACTAATCCTTTCAGTAATCCTGCAAGAGACAGTTATTAACATCCATTTGTGGATGAAGACACCAATAATCAAAACAGGAAAGTTGCCCAATGTCATCCTGCAGGTCCATGGCAGGGCAAGTATCAGCAAGGTTGCTGCTGCTGCTGCCAAGTCACTTCAGTCGTGTCCGACCCTGTGCAACCCCACAGACGGCAGCCCACCAGGCTCCCCCGTCCCTGGGATTCTCCAGGCAAGAACACTGGAGTGGGTTGCCATTTCCTTCTCCAATGCAGGAAAGTGAAAAGTGAAAGTGAAGTCTCTCAGTTGTGTCCAACTCTTAGCGACCCCATTGGCAAATATTAAATGCCAACTTGGAGCCTGTTCTGTTCCACCATTCTGCTTCTCTATAAGTGAGACACGGGCTTCATCAAAAGCATATTTCCAGAGTATCTGTCTGTGGAAAGTGGTTCGGAACGTATAAAGTGAGAAACATGGCCAGGAACGTAATTATGAGCCTCCTCTCCTTCTAACCTCCATGGCTTTCCTCATCTTTTCCCTTGCTGTTGTTGTTTAGTCGCTCAGTCACGTCCAACTCTTCTGTGACCCTGTGGACTGTAGCCTGCCAGACTCCTCTGTCTATGGAATTTTTCAGGCAAGAATACTGGAGCGGCTTGCCATTTCCTTCTGCAGGGGATCTTCCTGACCCAGGGATCGAACCCACATCTCTCTCACTGCAGGTGGATTCTTTACCACTGAGCCACTAGGAAAGAGAAGTTTGATTAGTGAAACCACAGTTATTTCAGAGATTAATTATAATTTATATGTCATTCCCAGGGCTAATTTCTGAGTGTCTGCATCTCCACTAAGAGGTATAATGTAGATCAGAAGTAGGATAACAGTGGCATCATTAATAATACGACCTTGCTCACGAGCTGGTCAGAAATTTGGCTGTCTTCCTGTAAACCTAGATTTAATATGATTTATTCTCAGAAAGGATACAGGAAAATACCAGCCCATGATTCCAAATGTGGGAAATCCTCTTAATGCTCCTCACATGCTTCAGTCTCTCCTTGAAAGCATCTTTTAAACTTATGATTAAACCTGTGAGTGCTTCTCTTTGGGAGTACAGGGTTTGTAAGAATGCAGGAAGCTAGCAGGTACCTACTTGTGTGTTGCCAGCAGGAATTCAGGGGTGAAACTGTCACCTAGGTTTAACAAGAACCATGAAGTTCCTACAGGTGTGCACGGAACCTCAAACCATCTCCTTTACATTCTGAGAACCTGATGTAGATTTCACTACTTGTAACATTTTAACACACTCTTAGGTCCTAGAACTATCCCCAAATCAAAGAATGGGAATGACAGTAAGCTTGAAATATATTCATCTTCAATGAATAGATTTCATTTAAAATGAACCTTAGAAGTGTTTGGTTTTTATTGTTCTGGAAGGTCCCAAGTAATGCACAGAGAGAATGGGGAATGCACTTAACACAAAGGGACCGGAGAATAAGACAGATCGTGTCCATCTTCCTGTCCCAAAATAAAACAAGAAAACAACAAAACTGCATCTAGAACAAGAAATCTTCAGAAAAGTCCAAAATGCAGAGATCTAGCATGAGATAGTTTTTTCAAGAATGATAGTTATATACCTGGTGGCTCAGATGGTAAAGAATCTGCCTGCAATGCAGAAGACCCAGGTTCAATCCCTGGATCAGGAAGGGCCCCTGGAGAAGGGAATGGCAACCACTTCAGTATTCTTGCCTGGAGAATTCCATGGTTGGAAGAGCCTGGCAGGCTACAGCCCATGGGGTTACGAAGAGTTGGACACGACTGAGCAGCTAACACTTTCACTTTCCAGCATGACATAATTTTTTCAAGAGTGACAGTTAGTTATATAAACTTCAGTCACGGCTCTTATCCTTTCCACAAGGAGTCCAGAGTTTTTCAAGGACAGCTGAAATCAGAGAGGTGAGGGGTCCGGGCCTCCAGCAAATGGGACTGATTTCCTTACAGCGAATAAGACTCTTTTTGCAGTGTGAAGGCAATAAGGAAAGGCCATACACCATGTGGGCTTAGCTTTGTGAGACCTGGAAGTCATATGGTCGATTTATAGAGTGAGTGTGTGGCTCAGGTCTTAGGCACCCTTGGAATTTCCAATTGGGAAGGTTTCCTTCTGAAGTCAGCGCCCAATGCCTGCCTTCCTGCTGAAAGCCCGTGGGATTATATTGTCCTCTCATGCACGTGTTCTCCAGTCTATGAAACCTGAATTAAAAGCTGCTTCTTGAACTGATTCCATTAATCTTTACCTGCATGGTGTACCCTCTGTTGTGCAACAAGTTTAGAAGCTCTGGCATTGCAATGAATTAGATTAGTCAGTGTTCCAGTCAGAGCATCTCCCACCCACCCCCTGGTGGGGGAGGGTGTGTGAGACCAGATAATACACATACAGCAACTGGGAATCCCCTTCTCAGGCCAGTTTTAGTTTATATGGGACATATGCCTGGGTTTTCAGTTTAAAAGAACAGATTTCATTATGATTTTGGTAACCCTATTTTTACAGATTTCCATTGGTTATTTGCATATTTTTAATTTTAGCAGCCTGAGTTGTACTAAGAAAAATAGGTTTTTACAGACTCACAGATCTAGAGTACAGACTTGTGGTCGCCAGGGGGAAAGAAGAGTAGAGGAGGGGTGGATTGGGAGTTTGGGATTAGCAGATGTAAACTACTATACATAAATATATAAAATATATACATATATATATAAAATAAACAACAAGTTCCCACTGTGTGGCACAGGAAACTAAATCCAATATCCTGTGATAAACCCTAATGGAAAAGAATATGAAAAAGAATGCATATATATGTGTGTATATATATATATATATATATAACTGGATTGCTTTGCTGTATAGCAGAAATTAGCATTGTAAATCAACTATACTTCAATAAATACATTTTTTTTAAAAAGAAAAATAGGTGTAAAAAATCTTAATTAGAAAAGCATTTTTATTTTTCAGCAGCTACTGCTTTTCCAAAAGCTTTCCATCAATTGTTATGAATGCACTATACTTCCTATTATTTTTCAAACTATAGGTCCCTCTACTGTAGGAACAGAATGAAGATTTTTTGGCTTTTTTGTAGATCTGTTGAGTTGTTGTTAAGTTAGTCGCTTAGTCATGTCTGACTCTTTGCAATCCCATGCACTGTAGCCCGCCAGGCTCCTCTCTCTGTGGAATTCTTCAGTTAGGCAGGAATACTGGAGTGGGTAGCCATTCCCTTCTCCAGGGGTTCTTCCCGACCCAGGGATTGAACCCAGGTCTCCTGCTTTGCAAGCAGATTCTTTACTGTCTGAGCCACCAGGGAAGCCCAAATTAGTGATTTTGACAGTGACCTCCTTGTTCTAAGCTCAAGCCTGCCCAGGCTTCAAGTCTGACCTGGAGTCTGTGTTTACAGTCCAGGGATGCATTGTCAACTAGAAAGCTGTTTTTCTGTCCAGGAAGGAGCATGGTTTTCCCGCTTTATCTCACTCCACGTCTTGTGCTGTTCCCACGCACAGGTCATCTGTAATGTCTCCCTTTCACCAGATATGGTGCTCCTGTTGGCTTCCAGCATTAAAAGCATATGCAAGTGTAATCAAAATTACCAAGTTCCATTGTTGGCGGCACTTAACTGATAAGAGTGCAATAACATGAATAATATGTGTGAAACAACTGCAATGCTGAGTGATGATTCTGATATGGAAACTGAAAATAAAATCATGCTCTGATCTGCAGCAGCCTCTGCAACAGATAAAAATTGACTCTGGCATTTTGCATTTGACGGAATTAACCCGGTGTTTTATTTTGTAAGGAGTCTAGGGATGCATTGTCAACTAGAAAGCTGTTTTTCTGTCCAGGAAGGAGCATGGTTTTCCCGCTTTATCTCACTCCACGTCTTGTGCTGTCTCCCACGCACAGGTCATCTGTAATGTCTCCCTTTCACCAGATATGGTGCTCCTGTTGGCTTCCAGCATTAAAAGCATATGCAAGTGTAATCAAAATTACCAAGTTCCATTGTTGGCGGCACTTAACTGATAAGAGTGCAATAACATGAATAATATGTGTGAAACAACTGCAATGCTGAGTGATGATTCTGATATGGAAACTGAAAATAAAATCATGCTCTGATCTGCAGCAGCCTCTGCCACAGATAAAAATTGACTAGCGTTTTGCATTTGACGGGATTAACCCGGTGTTTTATTTTGTAAGGAGTCAGTTGCTGAGCACAAAGCATTCTGGAGTTCACTCTTGCTCCTTGGGAGCAAACATGGAGATATTGCTGAGAGAGAGAGAGAAGTAATTTAATTTAATGTAATTTAATGTCTCTCATCCATGTATGGATGTGAGAGTTGGCCCATTAAGAAGGCTGAGGGCCAAAGAATTCATGCTTTTGAACTATGGTGCTGGAGAAGACTTTTGAGGGTCCCCTGAACAGCAAGGAGATCCAACTAGTCAATCCTAAGGGAAATCAACCCTGAGTATTCATTGGAAGGACTGATACTGAACCTGAAACTCCAGTTCTTTGGCTACCTGATGCGAAGAGCCGACTCATTGGAAAAAACCCTGATGCTGGGAAAAATTGAAAGCAGGAGGAGAAAGTGTCGACAGAGAATGAGATGGTTTGATGGAATCTTCAACTCAACAGACATGAATTTGAGCAAACTCCAGGAGATGGTAAAGGATGGGGAAGCCTGGCCTGCTGCAGTCCTTGGGGTCGCAAAGAGTCAGATATGACTTAGCAATTGAACAGCAATCCTGGCAGCAGTCATATCTGCTTGGTAGGACAAGTATAATTTATTGTTGTTATTTTACAACAACAAAGAAGAAGGCAAAAAAGAATCTCAGAGAGGTTAAATGGATTCCTATTATTTTACGCATTGTGTAGACATTGAAAGAGTTACCAGACGTGATCCCTTCCCTCCAAGATGTTATTATCTGGTAGGGAACAAAAGGTTTACAATCTGATAGTAATAACCCATAAAAGGAAAACTCACAGCCCCAAGTAGCCTGTAAACCATAAAGAAGTAACACAAATCATGGGGATGGGGGGGGTGGGGCTGGGCATCCCTTGCTGAGGACAGCACCGGTCAGTGACCTGATTCAAAGAGGTGGGAGTGAGAAAGAATGAAGAAGTAAGTAAAGTTGGAATAACATGAAATGAAAATCGAAAGAACTCAGGGCAAGAAAAGCTCGGACAGGACAGGAAGGAAGTCCATCAGCCTTAGAGGGGGACCGTGTAGGAAGGTAACAGAGAGTAACTCTGCAGTGTGCCTTGATAGCATCCTGTGGTGGGGCATCCTGAGAGTGCGGAGCAAGGTCACCGAAGCCACGTGGCATGGTCAGTTTCAGATAAAACCCCTCTGTGGCTGTGGCCAAGGTAGATGGCACAGGGAAACAGTACCCAGGGACAGAGACCAGGGAAAGTAGTTTTTCTACTCAATGCATCTAGTAGGAATAGGATACAGTTTACATTTTTTCTAGTTTCATCTTTTTGCAAGCTCAGTACACTTTGCAGATCTTTCCTAACTGCATGTTTTGAACTCTAAGATTATTAGACCTCAGCGTAACATGCAAATTTTTGTTCCTTCTCTCTTTTGATAATAAAGAGCTGTGCTACTTATTGAATGGCCACTTTAAGTCTCCCGCCGTTTGTCCTGAGATGGGCTGATACAGGTGATATCAGTGCAAGTGGAAGCTACATGATGGTGAGGCAGGGGTGCAAAGTGAGTGTCTGAGCATCTTCTCACCTTGATGCTGCAGAGTTCTGGGACCCATGGTCAGTCTTGCTGTCTAACAAGGCAAGAACATGGAGATGGCCTGTGTAATTTAGACCTCAGCGTAACATGCAAATTTTTGTTCCTTCTCTCTTTTGATAATAAAGAGCTGTGCTACTTATTGAATGGCCACTTTAAGTCTCCCGCCGTTTGTCCTGAGATGGGCTGATACAGGTGATATCAGTGCAAGTGGAAGCTACATGATGGTGAGGCAGGGGTGCAAAGTGAGTGTCTGAGCATCTTCTCACCTTGATGCTGCAGAGTTCTGGGACCCATGGTCAGTCTTGCTGTCTAACAAGGCAAGAACATGGAGACTGGCCTGTGTAACCCCTGGCTTCTGAAGATTGGTATGTGGAGGAGAAAGAAAGGGCTGGACAGTTCATGAAAGACAACCTTCTATACTCCTATTACTTAACCTTATCTGTTCATTCATTTAGGACAGAATTGAGTATATT
Organism: Aepyceros melampus; assembly: GCA_006408695.1. NCBI lineage: Eukaryota > Metazoa > Chordata > Mammalia > Artiodactyla > Bovidae > Aepyceros > Aepyceros melampus. Next base: position 29,015 of record SJXQ01007201.1, on the reverse strand, counting down.
TGCTATATAGAGACTTGGCATTTAAAGTCTGTCTAGGAAATAAGAAGATACTCTGATATATATCCCTTGCATAACTAGACATCTTTCCTTGGGAGATGGGACTGTTGAGGCTGTGTTAAACAGATACATTGATTGTTTTTTTATATATATACTTAAAATTTCTTTTGCTTTTCTGTTTCCAACTTACTTCTTATGTCACAGGCTCTAGGTTCATCCACCTCACTAGAACTGACTCAATTTCGTTCTTTTTATGGCTGAGTAATATTCCACTGTGTATATATACTGTATCTTCTTTATCCATTCATCTGTTGATGAACATTCAGGTTGCTTCCACATCCTGGCTATTGTAAACAGTGCTGCAGTGAACATTGGGATATTAACGCATATCTATGGAATCTAGAAAAATGGTGTTGATGAACCTATCTGCAAAGAAGGAATGGAGGCACAGACCTAGAGAAGGGACTTGTGGACACTGTATGGGAAGGAGAGCAGGACGANAGTTCCTGAAGAACTAAGAACTATGGACAGAGGTTCTTGATATTGTACAGGAGGCAGTATCAAGAACATCCTCAAGAAAAGGAGATGCAAAAAGGCAAAATGGTTGTCTGAGAAGGCCTTACAAATAGCTGTGGAAAGAAGAGAAGTGAAAGGCAAAGAAGAAAAGGAAAGATATACCCATTTGAATGCAGAGTTCCAAAGAATAGCAAGGAGAGATAAGAAAGGCTTCCTCAGTGATCAATGCAAAGAAATAGAGGAAAATAACAGAATGGTAAAGACTAGAGATCTCTTCAAGAAAATCAGAGATACCAAGGGAATATTTCATGCAAAGATGGGCTCATTAAAGGACAGAAGTGGTATGAACCTAACAGAAGCAGAAGATATTAAGAAGAGGTGGCAAGAATACACAGAAGAACTATGCAAAAAAGATCTTCATGACCCTGATAACCACAATGCTGTGATCACTCATCTAAAGCCAGACATACTGGAATGTGAACTCAAGTGGGCCTTAGAAAGCATCACTATGAACAAAGCTAGTGGTGTTGATGGAATTCCAGTTGAGCTGTTTCAAATCCTTAAAATGATGCTGTGAAAGTGATGCACTCAATAGGCCAGCAAATTTGGAAAACTCAGCAGTGTCCACAGGACTGGAAAAGGTCAGTTTTCATTCCAATCCCAAAGAAAGGCAATGCCATAAAATGCTCAGACTACCACACAATTGCACTCATCTCACACACTACTAAAGTAATCCTCAAAATTTTCCAAGCCAGGCTTCAGCAGTACGTGAACTGTGAGCTTCCAGAAGTTCAAGCTTGTTTTAGAAAAGGCAGAGGAACCAGAGATCAAATTGCCAACAACTGTTAGATCATCAAAAACTCGTAAGATTTCCAGAAAAACATTTACCTCTGCTTTATTGACTATGCCAAAGCCTTTGACTGTGTAGATCACAATAAACTGTGGAAAATTCTGAAAGAGATGGGAATTACCAGGCCACCTGACCTGCCTCTTGAGAAATCTGAGAAATGCAGGTCAAAAAGCAACATTAGAACTGGACATGGAATAACAGACTGGTTCCAAATAGGAAAAGGAGTATGTCAAGGCTGTATATTGTCACTCAGTTTATTTAACTTACATGCAGAGTTCATCACGTGAAATGCCAGGCTGGATGAAGCACAAGCTCGAATCAAGATTGCTGGGAGGAATATCAATAACCTCAGATATGCAGATAACACCACACTTATGGCAGAAAGTGAAGAAAACTAAAGAGCCTCTCAATGAAGGTGAAAAAGGAAAGTGATGAAGTTGTCTTAAAATTCAGCTATCAGAAAACTAATATCATGGCATCTGTTCCCATCACTTCATGGCAAATAGATGGAGAAACAGTGGAAATAGTGACAGACTATTTTTGGGGGCTCCAAAATCCCTGGCTATGGTGACTGCTGCCATGAAATTTAAAGACACTTGTCCTTGGAAGGAAAGCTATGACCAACCTAGATAGCATATTAAAAAGCAGAGACATTACTTTGCCAAGAAAGGTCCATCTAGTCAAAGGTATGGTTTTTCCAGTAGTCATATATGGATGTGAGAGTTGGATTATAAAGAAAGCTAAGCGTCAAATTATTGGTGCTTTTGAACTGTGGTTTTGGAGAAGACTCTTGAGAGTCCCTTCGATGGCAAGGAGATCTAACCAGTCCATCCTAAAGGAAATCAGTCCTGAAGATTCATTGGAAGGACTGAAGCTGAAACTCCAGTACTTTGGCTACCTGATGCTAAGAACTGACTCATTTGGAAAGACCCTGATGCTGGGGAAGAGAATGGGAAGACAGAGGAAGAGATGATTGGATGGCATCACTGAGTCAATGGACATGATTTTGAGTAAACCTTGGGAGTTGGTGATGGACAGGAAAGCCTGTCCTGCTGTGCCCCATGGGGTCGCAAAGAGTCATACATGACTGAGTGACTGAACTGAATTAAATTGTGGTTTGAGTGAAGAGAGCTTTGCATCAATTTGTTGAAAGGAATGAATGCTGAACAATGGATCTGGCCAGGATGAAAAGGAGACATGGGGAGGGCTTTCCAAAGGAAAGGGGAAACAATTTCTGAAAAGGCAGGATACCTGTTTAACAAATAGGCTTTTTGCATAATTTTATCAGAAACAGCATTACTATGGTGCAGTAGTAGTAGTTATTGTTTAGCTGCTAAGTTGTGTGCAATTATTTTACAACCCCATGAACCTTAGCTCACCAGGCTCCTCTGTTCATGGGATTTCCCAGCAAGAATATGGGAGTATTCCTGGAATAGGTTGCCATTTCCTTCTCATGGCCAGGATGAAAAGGAGACATGGGGAGGGCTTTCCAAAGGAAAGGGGAAACGATTTCTGAAAAGGCAGGATACCTGTTTAACAAATAGGCTTTTTGCATAATTTTATCAGAAACAGCATTACTATGGTGCAGTAGTAGTAGTTATTGTTTAGCTGCTAAGTTGTGTGCAATTATTTTACAACCCCATGAACCTTAGCTCACCAGGCTCCTCTGTTCATGGGATTTCCCAGCAAGAATATGGGAGTATTCCTGGAATAGGTTGCCATTTCCTTCTCCAGGGGATCTTCCTGACCCAAAAACTGAACCCGTGTCTCCTGCATTGGCAGGCATATTTTGTACCTCCAAGCCACCAGGAAAGCCCGTATGTGGTGTAGTCACTGTTAATGTGGATTGTCCATGACTGAGAGAATGTGGCTGCCATATTGATAACTGACTGGTTCAGAGTCATTTCATGGAAAGCTCTACTCTGTAGGGCTCTGTTTTCTTTCATTTGATTTTCTCATGTTTAGAATCACTATATTTTATTAACAAAGCAGTGATCAAGAAGGAAAGCTGCCGGGGTCCAGCCCTGGTGGATCCAGGGTGATTTGAAGCAGAGGACAGCGTGGCGAGAAAAACATTTATTTAGAAATATAAAATTAGATTAAGAAATAATAGTATAGTAGGAAAATTTAGATGGAGAAAAGAAGGCAGAATAACTTGGTTTACGTGGAAAGCCAATAAAGTTCCAGACAAGGAGCTTGCACCATCTACGTGAGGCCACCAGCGCCTGCTTGAATCTCTAAGGGTGCCCCGCCCTGGGCTCCCTTTCACGCAGAACTTAAAAGCCGGGACAAGTAAGTAGACTGGCGAGCCTCCACACCCCAGATGGGAATTCAGCCTGAAATTAGAAAAAGGACACAGGGGAAACCAGTCCTGCAACTGGCTCCCGCCCCTATTGTCCTTCAAGGCCTTTTATACCTTTTTTTTTTTTACATAGAGATCAATGGATAATATATAAAATTATGCAGTGTCAGCAGCCCTGACTCTTATCGAGACCAGGCTTTTTTCTCTGCATACCTAGTTGTATACACAAGCCTTAGGTGATTTACATCATCTTCCAGTCAAAAGGCCAATTAACATTTTACAGCTCTTTTCTGATAAGGGTTTGTTAACCAGAAGACTTATTTGTGTTAAAAGTGTTGTTCTTTCCCAAGTCTGGTGCCATTCTCAGAAAACACTAAATAAAGTTACATAACAAAGACACAGCAATTTGTAACAAGTAAAAGGAGTAGAGTGAAAAGTAATTAACTCAAAAGTCTAGTGTTGCTAACATCAAAACTACTATATATCTTTTTCCATATCCCATTTACATTGATTAACATCCTCCCAGATAACTAAAAGATAAAGAATAAGGAGGTCTGGCAGCAATCATTGAGTCAACAGTGAAATCCTGTCACCAATATGTTTTTGAAAAGGCTGTGTAACTTTAAGATACTTAAAGCTTTATGCCCCTTGCAGTTAGGGGCTGTAAGCAATTCACAAGCTGTAAAAGGTCCAGGGAAACTGTTAGGCAAGTTAGAGCATTTAAGTTAGAGCGTTATCAGAGGGGGTTGAGCTAAAACACTCTTTTCAAATGCAGAAGACTAAAGCCCTGAGTTGACTTTTCCAGAGAATGTCAAAAGAGTGGAAAAGCAGGCAGATTCTTATTTTTGAGGTACATGCTCAGGAAATACCAGGAGGAAACCCTGAGACTCGAATCGTCCTTGCCCATCGAGGTCTCTTGCTGCATGACCTTGTCACGGGTGGGATTTCTCATGCTGGCTCCCGACAGAAAGCAGTGAGGGATGGGCTTCTTGGCAGGCTTCCAACTGCTTGTACCACAAGGACGTTGTCCATAAATGTTTGTGTCAGATGCCATAATGTGCTCACAGAAGTCTTTTTCATCGTGGATATCAGTAAAGAGCAATAGAGAAGGTTGGTGGATATGTGGGAAAAACTAAATATGCATGGTCTAATACAAGTCATACCATAAAAACTGCATTTTATTTGTAAAAATACTAATGTTCCCAATGGTAAACCTTCTTCACTCTATCTCCACAGCTTTCTTTTCTTTCAGCAGCCAGTCTAGCCTGTCCTAAGTATAGACCAGAGAGGTTGAAGACGGCTCTTTCTTTACTTCTACTTCCAGATGTCATCTCACTCTGGTACTAAAACTCAGATATTTCTCTGCACAATCCTGTGTCATCCAAGATTCTAAGTTTGATTGCTAGCTTCATCCCAAATCAGACTCCTAGGGGCATTAACATTGAAAGGATGGTTTTTACCTGTAGAATATTTTCCAGTCACTTGGTGTTTTGGTTTCCCATTTTCTTCTGGTATTTTTTGGTCTCTCTTAGGAAAATCCTTATTATGTAGGTGGGAAAGACAGTAAGTGGAGAGCCATCTTAGAGAAAAGGTATTAGCCACTAGCGTCATAAATGTATTTTCTTAAGATTTGCCCAGGTAATGTAAGATGAGAGGGAATGCTGGGGTCTAAAGTAGGTGATTTTAGGCCAGGGAGGAGTGGAAATGGAAGAGAAGAAAGATACCCTAGGGTTGTAACTCAGGAGCCAGCGTGGCCACATCATGATGAAGGGCACCAAATCTGGATAAGACAGACTTGAAACAATAGTAGCTGTTTCCCACTGCTGGAGCTTAGGTGATGTTTTCCATTGTCAGCCTTTCTTCCTTTCTCCTAATCCATGATCCTTGCCAAGTGACTCCTATTTTCCCATACTTGCTTCCAGCTTCTTTTATTCTACCATCTTTTAATTTGTTTTTTTTTTAGTTACATATAACCAATAAATTCTATTTCTCCTCATTCTTTCAATTTCTATGTAAATTAAAACATTAATAGAGAAAACATTTCAATATTTTTGATCAAACAATGCAAACAGGTATACAGAAGTAAGTCATATTCCAGAAGTAGTTATGTAAGCTTATACAACTTGTAACTTTACTAGTCATATAATCTCTTTATCCCTCAGCTTCTGCATTTATAAAGTGGGAATTTTATAATATTTACCACTGCTGCTGCTGCTGACATCTCATTTATCTCACATATTCCATTTTTGTGAGCAATAATGAGATAAATTATATATAGATATTGAACTGTATCTGAAGCATACTAAAGACAACAAATTATAAATAATAAATATTTGAAGAAAATAAAGGATGCACTGGCCAAGGATTTTATATATAAATATGTGTGTATTCTATTATTTATGAAAAGGTTATTACTTAAAATATTGATAAATAACATATATGTGACAAAATATTTATAAAATAAAATGACACTTTCTTTTATATAAGATACATTTCTGGGCAGAGATCACAGACTGCTTTCAGAATTTGTTAAGTCTATAAAACTATTCCCAGTTGGATACATAAATATACAACTTTGTTCATATAGGTTTGGAATTCATGGAAGCTTTGATTCCTACTTATGGATTTCAAGGGCATGTAGGATCTAGGACCTCAGGTCTAGGACTCCAGCTTTAAAGGCAATTAATATCTAAACATGTAAATTCGTTTATTGTGTTGGGAAAGTGACAGTTTCTCAGGTATTGAATATTTTTATTTAAATTAGCTGAAAATGATAATCTCTAAGTTCAATTATAACTTTCTATATTCTTCTGAAACAATGAGCTTCCCTACTTTTTTTGAAATATGAGACCATTTTCTGCTCCCTGATTATGCTGATATAAACAGGATGATTCAGAAGCACTCACTAAGGAGGGATACATTCCACTGACTCGGATCTTTTAAATTAGGGTAAGAATCAGGGGGCAAGAGCCAAAAATTAAGAGGATCAGAACCTTGGTCTCAGACTAGGAAAAAATTAAGTAGGCATGTAACTGGATATTGTGGCAGCCTTAGTTTGAAAGAGCTCTGACTCAAGGTCGGAAGCAGTTCCAGAATTTTTAATAGTATTTTATCTTTGTCTTTCAGCCTTCATAATTTTATTCTTGAGACCTAGACTTTAACTGGTGGTGTGCATGTGTACTTAGCCATGTCAAACCTTTTGCGACCCCATGCAATGTAGCCCACCAGGCTCCTCTGTCCATAGGATTTTCCAGTCAAGAATACTGAGTTGCCATTTTCTACTCCAGGAGGTCTTCTCAACCCAGGGATTGAACTCATATCTATCTCCTGTGTCTCCTGCATTGGCAGGCAGGTTCTTTACCACTGCACTACTTGAGAAGCCAAAATTGGTAGTCAGTTTTTATTATCAGTTTGTTTGTGCTGATTCTTGCTTTCTGTTACTGCATTGCAAATTATCCAAAAACTTCATAGCTTAAAACAGAATATTTTATTATATCTCATGATTCTGTGGATCAGAAGTACAGGCAGGGCTCAACAGGGTGATTCCTCTGCTCCATGTGTCATTGACTGGAGTTACTCAGTAGTATTCAACCATAATGCAGGTTGATCTGGGGAGTCCATGATGGCTTTCTTTGCATATCTGGCACCTTGCTATGATGACTAAAAGCTGGTCTGAGTAAGATGGTCAACTGAGGTGCTTGTTGGTGTTCAGTCGCTCAGTCATGCCCAACACTTTTGAAACCCCATCGACTGCATACACCCTGTCCTTAACCATCTTCCAGAGTTTGCTCAAACTCATGTCTATTGAGCCAATGATGCCATCCAACCATCTCATCCTCTGTTGCCCCCCTTTTATCCTTCCTTCAGTCTTTTCCAGCATCAGGGTCTTTTCTAATGAGTCTCCCTTCACATCAAGCAGCCAAAGTATTAGAGCTTCAGCTGAAGTGCTTATCAGTGGCCTTTCCAGTATAATAGTCTAAAGGTACTCAGATAACTGTCAAAGAAGCTGAGTAAATGTTTCAAGGGGCCTGGGCAGAGGTGCAAGGATTCTCATGAGCAGCTTGAGAATCCCAGAATGTCCCTTCAGCTACATTCTGTTAATTTAGGCAGTCATTAAAGCGAACAGAGTCAAGGAGAAAGAGTTTAGACTTTATATCTATCTCAAAGGAAGGAATAGCCAAGTGTCTATGACCATCTTTAATCTATCAGATTTTTCCCCTAACTTTGAATAAAGAGGATTCAGTTAATCATACTTTTTGATTCATGGCTATGATTTGTTTTCTTTTTTTTTTCTTTCCTTCCTTCCTTTGTTCTTGTTCCTCTCTCCCTTTCCCCCTCCTTTCCCTCTTTTTTCTTCCTTTTTTTTTCTTTCACCCTCATTATAGATAACATTACATTTTATTTACTATGATATATTTTTCTTTATAATTATACTTTGGGGAGTTTTTATATGAATATTTTCTTGAAAACTTTTGTTTGTGATTAATTTATTTTTAATCAGTATGAATGGCATTTAATTATATTTCATTATTTTTCTTTTCTTTATACCACAAATATTATCATTTTAACACCCATTCTAGGTTTTAAGCACACATCTATATGCTACATAGCACTCAGTCATGGAAATCTACTGTATTAACTATTTATCCTCTTAATGATGGTTGGACTCTTCCCTGGTTGTTCAGCAGAAAGAATGCACCTACCAATGCAGGAGACATGGGTTCAATCGCTGGGTCAGGAAGATTCCCTGGAGAAGGAAATAGCAACCTCCTCCAGTATTTTTGCCTGGAAAATCCCAGGGACAGAGGAGCCTGGCAGGCTGCAGTCTAAGGGGTCACAGAGTCAGACATGACTTGGTGACTAAAGAACAACAAAATGATGGTTACTCTAAGTAGTTCCAGTTTCCTGCACCATTAATTTTACTTTCTTCAACAAATAATATCAAATAATATTAACTGTGTGACAGACATGTCTAAGTACTAACAACATACATGTTTTATGAATTTATATAAGAATGGAGAAGGGGATTTATGCCTAGGAGTTAAATTTGTGAGTCAGAATTTTGTCAGATGTTTTCCAGAATTCTAGCATGTCATTGCAGGTTTCCATTAACTTTAGGCTTTTTTCATTAAGCGAGATTTTTTTTTTCCAGTTTTTAAATGTTTATTCCATTTTGAATATGTAATAAACTCCATAGTTCAAAAATGAAAATAATATAAAACAAGTTAATGTGGCAAAAATCTTGATCCAACCCATTTCCACCCATCCCATTCCTCTTCCATGCTTTGTCTTAATTACGTTTGCATCATTCCAATGACAGATCCTTGATTATGATGTAACCTAGATTTATTGTGTTTGCTTCCTGCCTTTTGGTTTATGCTCCTGAAGATTTTTAGAAAACATTTTCTCGTATTTTTAAAAATTCTTTTCTTTAACATTTTCATTCTTTATCATCTTATTAGTATGAGCTATTTTATCTTAAATATTCCCAATTATGTCTTGATCTTACTAACTTTAAAATTACGTGCAAAGGGTACAATTTTACTTTACTAATTTTTTCATCTATTGAATCTGATCTTTGTCCTCTGGAGGTTATTGAGCAGCACAATGCATAAAGATTTTTATTTTTATATTGTGCTATATTTAAATGACAGATTTGCAAATAACTTGGCAAATGCTACATCAGCATCAGTTTTTGTAACTCTGGGCTTAGAGATAAGGCAGATTGATTGGCCTGAGGGGCCCATGGTTTTCCTAAAGGGCAGGAACCAATCCTTTTTCAAGTTCCACATTTAAGGCGTTAAACTAGGGTGGCCACAAGAAGGAAAGTAAATTGCAGAGAAAGTAGGGAGGACCAGTGGGCTTCTCTGACTGTGAATCAGAAAATGTGGGAGAGGGCACAATGGCTCTGGTGCACAAAATAAAGATGAGGCCGCTCGCTGTACCTGAGAGCTCCTGACTGGTGCCTTCAGCAGTAGTGTGATCATCTGGGACTGGCAAACGGGAATAGTAGGTGGGATTATTCAGCCCCCCCACAATGCCCTGGACATGGCCTGCAGAAACAGTAGGTGATTTCCAGTGAAGAGACTCTGCATTATTTGTGAGCTGTTTCAACTTGGTGAAAGTGTTTGCCTCACTTTCTTTTCTGTCTCTTTATGGGAAGCCCAGCAAGCATTCCTCCCTGAGGTCTTGAACCTGCTGGTACTGGCCCACTGTGGTTGGAATTTCCACCACCTCATCTCTACCAGGCTAAACCCTGGGGTATCTTAGCGCCTTATAGAAATGGTTGGGTGAGGAAGTCACCAGGCTAGAGAGCCTGGCCAGTTCGAATAGGAACATCCTCATCCCTGAACTTGAAAAATGATCCATGCCAACTTCCCAGGAGAGCCAAGTTACCACTACCACCTCGGAACTCCTGGCCTTCTCAGACCAGAAAGCTTTGCTCCTGCCCCCAGTGTGAGATGCAGTTATTCAAAACAGCACTTTTATTTTAACAAGATCTTCAGTGATTCTTGTTCATGTTAAAGTTTGAGAGAAGCATTTGGTCTCATTTTTATCTCCTCTGGTTGGCTCTCTTGTTCTCCCCTGGCCCCTCTAATAGATGCACAAGTATTTGGCAACACTGAGCCTCTTAAAGCTAAGACCAAATAACTAAGCTTTTTATATGATTTCTCCATTTATGAAGGGATTCCAGTCCCCTATACCCCAACGTAAGACTCCATGTTAAATGTGAATGTCAGTCCAACAAAAAATAATATTTTAATGTCCTGAGTAATACTTGATTCTTGGATCATATTTATGCCAAGTAATTGTTATGCCCCCAGTGTGAGATGCAGTTATTCAAAACAGCACTTTTATTTTAACAAGATCTTCAGTGATTCTTGTTCATGTTAAAGTTTGAGAGAAGCATTTGGTCTCATTTTTATCTCCTCTGGTTGGCTCTCTTGTTCTCCCCTGGCCCCTCTAATAGATGCACAAGTATTTGGCAACACTGAGCCTCTTAAAGCTAAACCAAATAACTAAGCTTTTTATATGATTTCTCCATTTATGAAGGGATTCCAGTCCCCTATACCCCAACGTAAGACTCCATGTTAAATGTGAATGTCAGTCCAACAAAAAATAATATTTTAATGTCCTGAGTAATACTTGATTCTTGGATCATATTTATGCCAAGTAATTGTTGATAATATGAAATGCAAATTTAACTGGACACCCTATATTTTTATTTTCTGCATCTGGAAACTCTATCTACAGTAACAAAATTACCCCTTGTATAGCTAGTAATTTCTGCCAGCATCAATATGAATATTTGATAAAGCAGCTATATCTTTTTATATAAGGTTTTCACTTCCTTTTTGAAGAGATAGACGTTGAAATCCTAGTCTCTGCCCTCTAACAAGCCAGCATCTATATGCTTTTGTATACCTACAGAAGATGTCATTGAACAGAGACATATTATCTTAAACAGGAACTGGCTCTGAGATACAAAACACTCTACTTTCTAACACTTGTCAGAAGAAAGCACTCAAAATTAACTGTGGAAAAGAAAAAATCTGTTTTGAAAATATTCCCCAACATAAAATATCAATGTTAACTAACTCTGCAGTAAATTAAATCAAGTGCCAAGGGTACATTATACAACTGAGTCATTCTGGCTTGCCCATCAGGAAAGCTTCTTGCTTTAAATGTGATACTCTCTGCTGGATCACTGCTAAAGTTTCCTCTAGTCTTGGAAGATAGCTGGTAACACCTGCTTTTGTGTGGGTTTTTCTTTAGATAAAAATTGTCTCTGCTATAATCTGTGTTAAGAATTTGCAGTTGAATACAGGATTGGTCCTGGGGGCTGGTAACTAAGACACTTTCTTGAGGAAATCTTTTAATGGCTAACTTTAGTCCAGCCAAACTCTATGCGAAGATAAACTGCACTTTTATTTCCATGAGAGTACCTGATGAGAGCACACTTTAATTTCAATGATGCAAAGTCTGTCCCTGCTTGCCAGATTTCCAGAACTTAGATAAATGGCCTTAATCACAATATTATTACTGCAATTTAAACTCTGACTACAGGAGTACTATTGATGTATAATTTGTAGTTTCTTACCCAAGTCTCATAGAAGATAATTTAAGGAGTATGCTGCTAACAATGCACTCATCTGTATGTTTAAGGTCTATTTATGGATCAAATTAGAACATCAGAGTGCTGTAAATGTAATCATATCACTGGCAGAATGACCTCTTCTGAATTCTCTCTTTAGATTTTGCCTTCAAATTTTATCAACTGTTGTTTCAGATACAGTCCTGTGCGTGTAATTTTTAATTTTATTTATTTATTTTTGGCTGTGCTAGGTCTTGTCTTCGTTGCTGTGAGGATTTTTCTCTAGTTGCAGCAAGCAGGGGCTGCTCTCTAGCTCTGGTGCATGGGCTTCTCATTGCCCATTGCCATGGCTTCTCTTGTTGCAGAGCACAGCCTCTAGGCATGCAGGGTTCCGTAGTTGCACCTCCTGAGCTCTAGAACACAGGCTCAGTAGTTGTGGCATTCAGGATTAGTTGCTCGACATCGGCATGTGGGATCTTCCCAGATCAGGGATTGAACCTGTGTCTCCTGCATTGGCAGGCAGATTCTTTATCACTAAGCTACCAGAGTAGCCCAGTCCCATGTATTTTGAAATTTTCACTTTTTAGCTTCTTGTTAACCTCATTTCTCCCTTGTCTGTCACATTTACATAATATTTTCATTAATTTTATGTGTGTGTGCTTAGTTGCTCAGTCATGTCTGACTCTTTGTGACCCCATGGACTGTAACACACCAGGCTCCTTTGTCCATAGGGATTCTCCAAGCAAGAATACTGGAGTGGGTTGCCATGTCCTCCTCCAGAGGATCTTCCCAACCCAGGGACGGAACCCAGGTCTCCCGCATTGCAGGCAGATTCTTTACTGACTGAGCCACCAGGGAAGCCCTACATTAATTTATATTATCTTTATTTTAAGGACATAGTGCAGAAGATTTTGTGTGTTTTTATGATGAAAATGGGCATTCATGTGATAAAGTAAAGTGAAAGAATACTATCAAAGTAAACATCTTTGTACAGAAATCCTGGATGTGATAGTTGGACCATAAAGAAAGCTGAGCGTGAAAGAATTGTTGCTTTTAAACTGTGGTGTTGCAGAAGATTCTTGAGAGTCCCTTGGACTGCAAGGAGATCCAGTCCCAAATATTCATTGGAAGGACTGATCCTGAAGCTGAAACTCCATCCTAAAGGAAATCAGTCCCAAATATTCATTGGAAAGACTGATGCTGAAGCTGAAACTCCAATACTTTGACCACCTGATGCAAAGAACTGTCTCATTTGAAAAGACCCTGATGCTGGGAAAGATTGAAGGCAGAAGGAGAAGGGGACAACAAGGATGAGATGGTTGAATGACATCACCGACTCGAGGGACATGAGTTTGAGCAGGCTCTGGGTTGGTGTTGGACATGGAAGCCTGGCATGCTGCCGTCCATGGGGTCACAAAGAGTTGGACTAGACTGAGCAACTGAACTGAACTAATAGCAATTGATGTTTACATATCAATCTTCCATGCAGTCATTCTGCTAATGAGGTTGAACTTTAATTATTTGTTGGCAATCAATATTTCTTCTCTTAAAAGCCTGTTCATAATTTTGTTCATTTATTCATGTTATCATTCCCTTTTTGATATTACGATATTCTTTATGTATTCTGTACACTCTTCTTTTGTTGATTAATAGATGTTGAAAGTATTTTCACCCAGTTTGGGCCTTGTGATTTTAATTTCTTTATGAGGTTGTTAGTTAACTGAAGTTATTTTTAATAATAATGACCAATTTTTATAACGATAGTCAGGGTGTTTATCAGTGTGTACATGTGTCTATGCTTCTGTGCTTTGCCAGTTTAGTTCCTCTGGGTATCTACATTTTTGAAAAGATAAGACATAGTGAAATTCCCATACCCTAATTCACCTCCTTTATATTGTAACTAGTGAGTTCCAGGTGGTAAAATTGTAGAGAGAGGGAAAAAATAGCCAGATGGGAAACCAATATCACATCATAGCCAGACGATGATATGCATCCATATTCAAACTGAGATTCCAGAGCAAACACAGTCTTACTAGCACCCCAGTTACAGGAAAATAACACATACACACACTTTAAATATAGAGAGACTGACCAGCATGCGTTCACTGACCACAAGGAAACAAGAACTTCTTGAGAGACTAGAGCCTGTCTCTGCTCTGGGGTCTAAGAAACCTACCCATTAGTATATATGTTCAGTGAATGTTTGTATATAGCTGAGCCCAATCAAATTAGCAATGCCTATCTGGTAGTTCAGTCAATAAAATATCTGTCTGCAATAACAGAGACTCGGGTTTGATCCCTGGATCAGGCATTTGCCCTGGAGAAGGAAATGGCAACCCACTCCAGTATTCTTGCCTGGGAAATCTCATGGACAGAAGAGCCTGGCAGGCTACAGTTGTTCCCTGGCAGTCAACAAGGGCAATTGAATGAATATAAAATTATCACTTGGACAAAGCTACTGTGGTAAAATGCGGGAGACAGTAATCATCTCATTCCCCTAATATATATACCTCTGTCTTTTATCTCTACTAAGCCACTGAACTCTGGTCAATTGAGAGAGAAGCTAATCTGATTCCCAGCTTCATAATGCTGCTTCTCTTGCATCCAGGAATCAAGGTTTTGGGTATTCATGTCTTCATTCCAGAAATCTCTGTAAAATGGAAATTTTTTGTAAAATCTCCATTAAAAATGGATCTCAATAAGACGTCCGTTTTTACTCTAACCACACCATACCATGGATCAAAAATTCACATCTTAGTCTAACTTCTATTTTACATTAGATTCAGTTGTGTTGGCCAGTATACTCACATGAAAAGGTATGGGTTCAAGTAACAAAATAAAATATGACCTAAATTTAAACAATATAATCTGTCCTTCCCATTAGTTCCTATTGAGTACTTTTAAACCCCAGTCCTTCTGTAATAATGTATATTTAAAGGGATTACACTACAAATATTTTTTTCTCATAATTTATTTTTTCCCTTGTCTCAGCCAGAAGGGTGAAAGGACAAAAGATCATATGACAAGAGCTGAGTTAGGGTAATTCGTATACCAGACACTTTGTATTTCATCATTATAAGCATTATGAGAACTTAAAGTAAAACCTAGAGGTCATCATAAATATTCTCTTTATAACACTATTTCTTTTCCTTATTAAAATGTAATGTACAATAAAACTTTAATCGAGGGGTTGGCTATACATGAAACAAAAATAATGCAAGCTTTTGAAAAAGAGAAGTGTATGTGGCAACAATTTGATAAGATTGTCTCTTGAAATCAACTATCATTAAAAAATCTATTAAGTAAGCACATTTTCTTGCTTATAAATTTCCCTGTGTGTCTACTGAGAAATACTCTTTTCATACAAATAAAAGTTCCTCTAGAATCTTAATGAAAATAAATTTCTAGGAAGTTAGTTCAGAGAAAAGTAACAATTGAATCTAATTTGACAAAGTAATGTATATGTACTGTTTTATATACTCTGAAAGATGTCAAGCTTTATCAACAACCAGGATATCTTAATATATGGGCTTCTGTCTCAGAGTGGTGAAAGAAACAAAAGTTCTGGAGGCAAATGCCCAAGGCAATCTCCATTAAGAAGGAAATTGATTTGACTAATTTGAAAAATTTAAACAGATGATACCTGCTGTCATTAATGCTGTTTTAGGCTTGAATGCAGTTGTGGGTTATATAATTTATTTTATCTTATAGAAAATATTTGATGTTACAACCTCTTGGAATCAGCATTCAAAATACCATGCTTTTCACACCTGGTGAGCAATCCACATACTTATCCTATGTATCTTTCAGTTCAGTCTCTCAGTCGTGTCCAACTCTTTGCGACCCCATGAATCGCAGTACGCCAGGCCTACTTGTCCATCACTAACTCCTGGAGTTCACTCAGATTCACGCCCATCGAGTCAGTGATGCCATTCAGCCATCTTAGCCTCTGTCGTCCCCTTCTCCTCCTGCCCCCAATCCCTCCCAGCATCAGAGTCTTTTCCAATGAGTCAACTCTTCGCCTGAGGTGGCCAAAGTACTGGAGTTTCAGCTTTAGCATCATTCCTTCCAAAGAAATCCCAGGGTTGATCTCCTTCAGAATGGACTGGTTGGATCTCCTTGCAGTCCAAGGGACTCTCAAGAGTCTTCTCCAACACCACAGTTCAAAAGCATCAATTCTTCAGCACTCAGCTTTCTTCACAGTGCAACTCTCACATCCATACATGACCACTGGAAAAACCATAGCCTTGACTAGATGGACCTTCGTTGGCAAAGTAAAGTCTCTGCTNGCTGAAGCTGAAGCTCCAGTACTTTGGGCACCTTATGCGAAGAGTTGACTCATTGGAAAAGACTCTGATGCTAGGAGGGATTGGGGGCAGGAGGAGAAGGGGACGACAAAGGATGAGATGGCTGGATGGCATCACGGACTCAGTGGACGTGAGTCTGAGTGAACTCTGGGAGTTGGTGATGGACAGGGAGGCCCGGCGTGCTGCGATTCATGGGGTCTCAAAGAGTTGGACACGACTGAGCGACTGAACTGAACTGAGTCCACAGAAACCAGAAACCACTTGTTTCCTCGTCTTCATTTGTCTCTTGGTGAGGGGCACCCTCCATCTACCCTGCTGGCCACGTCGGAAGCCGGAGTGCCTGCCTACAACTCTGCTCCGCCTTGTGTCTTGGCAACAAATCCTAAAGGTTCCACCTGTGGCAATCTTTGGAGTAGTTCTCATCCATCCCAGGCCCACCCCCCACTCCTTTCCTAGACTGTCTTCCTTCTAGATGCCTTCCACAACGATCTCTCTGAAAGGCAAATCAAATCAAGTCACTTATCTGCTTTAAAACTCTCAGAGAGGCCTCGCCGCGTGCAAAGGTCAGAAATGAGCCAGTAAGATCTTTGTGATCTGACTCCTTGCTGTCCTGCATAATCCCGTCTCTCGCCTTTGCACCTCTCACCTGCTTTCTGCAGTCACACAGATATTCTCATATTCTTCCTCTTCATTCCACCTGATGCCGTTCAGTCTTCAAAACTCAATGGCAGCCCCTTCTGGGGAAGCCTGCCTTGATTTCCAGCATGATTCAAAACCCATCTCAGTGTTCTTGTAACCCTCTTGACATGGACTATTACAGCAGCTTCACAACCGCTGAAATCCTTGCTTTCCACTCCCCTTCTCTCTCCCTGCCCTGCTACTCCTAAGGCACTTGCGAGTAGAGACCTCAGGCTTTTTCCGTCAGTGTTTCCCCAGCCTCGTGCCTGGCACAGAGAAGACACACAAATGTTTCTAGGCGGAAGGAAGGGGAGGGGACGGAGCCGGGAGATTCCCTACGTCGATCTCATTTACAGAATAAAATGGAAGACCTTGAGACACAGTAATTTCTCCTCGTTTCCCGTGCTCATTGTCAGAATTTACTTAAAATAAACGCAGAGATTTTTTTCCCCCCGTCTCCCTTTGAGGGTTGTGACCGCTTTGAATAATGAGCCATTCTGTTCTGGAGGCTGGCCCTTTACAGCCGCATCAAACTGAAGTCATTCCCCCGAAGGGACAGACTTTGCAGCGTGTTTACAGAGCTGGGGGAGGAAGCGTGCGCGGGAGCAGCCCCGAGGACCGCGCCCACCCTTCCCCTGCCCCGGGGCTGCGATCGGCCCTCCCCCGGGAGCCGGCCGCCGAGCCCGCAGTCGGCGCGCGGGGGAAAGCTGTCTGGGCCGGGGCGCCGCATTGCGTGCGCTTCGCCTGCCTTTTGTGCGGGGATTAGCGCCGCGCCGGGGCCGGGAAAACGGCGGGCGCCGGGCGGCGCGTAATCCAGGATTTGCCGGGGACGCGCGGTTGATGGAAAACAGATGTCTCAGCCCCGGGCCTGAGCACGGGATGAAGTGACCGACCCGAGAGCCTGCTGGAAGCGAGGACGCCGAGTCCAGGCCCTCGGGGATCCAGCAAGGAGGCGGCGCTCCCTCGGCTCGTCCGTTTTCGCAGCTTCAGCCTAGAGCCCGAAATCGCCGGCGGGTGGGCGGCTTCAGCCGCCGCGGGCCGCGCACGCCGCTCCAGTCGCCGAGCGGGTCGCCGTCGCGCGGTAAGTCGTGGTTGCAGGACGGCGGCCGGCGCTGCGCGTGGGCGGCTGCGCCCGTGGGCTGGGCCGGGTCACCCGGAGCCTCCCCTCCGGGCTCCGGCTCGGGGACCGCGGTGCGCGGAGCCGGCGGAGACTCCGCTTCCGGGCCCCGGTCGGCGCGCCGGCGCGGGCGCTGGTGCTGGGCAGCCGGGGACCCGCCGCCCGCCCCGCGCCTGCCCCGCTCTCCGGGGGCCGGGACCCTCCGCAAGTCCGGAAAGGGGCGAGCCCAGCTCGCTTTTCTCGTCATTTTGCAACTGAGGGGAAAAGATATTCTGTAACCTTACATCGCGCGATTTAATAACTGTTGAAAAGATGGATCTCCTGTCTTGTTACATTTTGGTTTCCTCCAACCAACTCCTGAAACCGGGTTCCTTCCTAATTAGCTTCCACTCTGATCCTCTGCCCAAGTTGACACTGCAAGTCTGGTTTCTTGGAGGAGAGAGATGTTGAGTTTTGAGGGTTTTCGGGGCTTTTGTGGGTTGATACCTTCTGAAAATACATGCCCCATGTTGAAAACCGCACGCTGCGGACAAATTCGGTAAGAGTGGGAGTGGGGAGGAAGGCTGGTCTCACAAAGCGCCTGTCAGATCCCAAGTTTCTATGAACCCTAACTTAGTTTCCACCTGTCATCCAATCCCACAGACAGCTAGTTCTCTCTCCACCCTTCCTTTCCCCTCAGGATTCACCAACCTGCATTGTAGACAGACAAGAGCAGAGACAGCTTTAGATTCAAATGCTTTTTAAGTGGTTAATTTTAAGCACCTAGACATCCAGAGAGTAGGTGAGCCTCGGGTGGGAGGGATTATTGTCATAGGAACAACGCTCACCAATGCTTTTTTTCCTCCGTTAAATACTTTTTAGCCTATTTTCTTATAAAAATTGAGAGTAACCTTTGCATCAGTCTTTAGGATATAGGGTGGGTTTGTTGCACGACTCATTGGTGTTTCCGGGTCCTTTGTCAGCGGTTTGAAGATGGGCTGTGCTTGCTGGGCTCGCTCCCTGTCGCTCTCTTGACCTCCGGTCTCAGATGGCTACGTGATTTCATCCCTGGCAGATTTAGTTGCCTTTGGACTGAAAGGAACGAAAGAGCAGAAATGACTCAGAACCCTTGGGCTACCACAACCTTAACCAAAGATGCGAAGGATTTGATTGAATTCTTTATGGCGCACATTACTTGCTTCCTTCCTCTTCAAATATATCTAGGAATTAAGAGTCAATAATGGACGCGAATTTGAGCAAACTCCAGGAGATAGTGGAGGACAGAGGAGCCTGGCATGCTGCAGTCCATGGAGTCCCAAAGAGTCAGACACAACCTAGCTGCTGAACAACAAACAACAACAATTTTAAAAGAAAATTACCTCCTTCCTCCCTTAGGGTAAACCCAGATTTAGTTGAGTGGGGCATGGCCGCTTACACTAATGAAACGTCTTCATGGTGGAGATAATTCATATTTTGGACTGGGTAGGGGTGGGATTGCACCAGATCTCACTCACACCCATGTTTGTACATTCTTTTCTGTGGACCCTACCTTTTTCTTTCTACCATTTTTTATACTATCTTATTTAGGTACATACCATGACTCTATTTTGGCTCATGGAATCTAGGATATCTACCTTTTAGAGGCAAGTTTGTTTAGCTGACTGTGCCCCCTTATCAGTATTAGAACATTTTCCCAAACCCTGCATTTGTTTTCCTGGAAAAGTCTTCATCAAATCTTCCATTGGAAATTCCATTGTATCTTTCAAAAGTAAACCTGACCCAGGGATTGAACCAGTGTCTCCTGCATTGCCGGCACATTCTTTACCATCTGAGCAACCGGGGAAGCCCTATGTGCCATTGGTCTTGAGTTATTTTTCCTGCATCATCATTTTAATGTTGACTGGCATGGTTTCCTGGTTGTCTGGTCAGCTTTTTATTCCTGCTTCATACTGAAACACAAATGGAAGGAACTTCTCACATTTCTTCCCACATTTCTTCACACTGAACAGAGCATACACACTGACCTTTTTCTTTGATTTGTCCTTGAGTTGAATTCTGTCCTTGGAATTTCTGTCCACTGCTTACTTTAGAAAGAGGCTGGATATTTACCTTGGGGCTCAGGCATGATATGTTTAAGGGCCTTGTCTGAGCAGCAGTAACTCATCACCACTCCAGCTATTTCTTGATGAGAATTGGGCCTACTCAACAGAGATAACCCAGTCTGGTAATTGGCACTTTCAAAGTGCCATCCTGAAATCCTAAAACCTGGGAAGATAACATGAGCAGAACCTTCTCCTTCTCTTATTACTGAAAATGACACTGCTGGGTTTACAGTAAATCTATCTTGGATTGTAAATCCCCCAAAGACAAACTTAGTTTGATTTGCACAGGTTCTAAAGGTTGATGCTGGCAAGTGTTGGCCAAATGCTTTTGATGCTGCTGCTAATGAGGTAGATAGAAACGATGATGGTTTTCCTTTGGGGTTTCATGAGAAAATACCTTCATGGATATCTGCGAGGCCTCTCTGAGACTGTTATCTTAAATATTTTGCGTCTGGGCTGAGGCACTGTCATTTTCCGTCACCAGCATTATTTCTTATCCTCTTGGATATCAGACCTTAAGACTGGCCTGCCAGTTGGCAGGTCTAAAAAAGTCAATGCAAGTTATCTAAGAGTTTAGTTTATTTTCTCTGCAAGAAAATGGTAAGTCTTTGATATGGCTCGTATTTGTTCCTAGAGTTAGAAGAATTGGTAAATGCAGCCTTCGAGATAAGTAGCTAGAGAGGAAATGAAGTTGAGTAAATCTGATAATACTGAGCCAATTGTTTACCAGCCACTCAGCTTTTATGCATTTTTGAAGAGTGGAGTGGTAATTCAACCACCGAAAGTGAGCTCGTTGGCAAATATGAATACTGGCTCCTTGCTATGTAAAACTGTTAGTTTAGCATATCCTCCCTTTTAATCTCATCTTGATCCTAGAACTGAAATATCCTTTCCCTAGAATTTACAATACTTTCTTTTTTTCATAACATACTGGATGTCTGGATGAATTTTATTTAGGCAGAAGAGCTGGCCAGAAAGATTAGGATGTGTCCTTGAGTCAAAGAAAAACACTGTGTTGGTCAGCGTCTTTATTCATTTATGACAGTGTAGAAGGTCTCAGATAGAAGCTGTGGAACTGGTTCACTTCTGCCCTACCTGCAGTAAAATGATCACCATGCAGACTTCTGGCACCAGAGCAATTTGCACAAATATGCTGGAGGCAGTTGGAGTTCTGGAAGTTGACTAGCCGTTTAAATAATTATATCTTTATTGGAAGTGTTTTTCAGGTTTCAGAATGTCTGCTGTTTGAGCAATGTCTTTTTTGGTTTCAGTTGCACTAAACCAAAATATCTGCTGCTTCTGCTGCTGCTAAGTCGCTTCAGTTGTGTCCAACTCTGTGTGACCCCATAGACGGCAGCCCACCAGGCTCCGCTGTCCCTGGGATTCTCCAGGCAAGAACACTGGAGTGGGTTGCCATTTTCTTCTCCAATGCATGAAAGTGAAAAGTGAAAGTGAAGTCGCTCAGTCGTGTCTGACTCTTAGTGACCCCATGGACTGCAGCCCACCAGGCTCCTCTGTCCATGGGATTTCCCAGGCAAGAGTACTGGAGTGGGGTAGCCAAAATATCTAGAGAGGCATAAAGTCTGGCCGACCTGCTTGTCCCCTTCTAGGGTCAGGACTGGCGTTTTAGAACTTTCATTGCTGACCTTCAAGGATGCTGATTTTAAGGACCAGGAAACAAANAGAAAGTCATCGGTACAAGTTCGGAATCAAAATATGTTCATAGGAGAGAGGAAAAATAATGTCTCTGAAATTCTACATCTGTTTAGTCAAAGCGTTCCTAGAACCCAGCTCTCCCAACTCCCGGCTAGTGTTTGTCTGGGTATTTATTTTTGTTTGTTTTTTACGTTATTCTGGTATATGTGGCCTTTCTGTTTCCTCTGGTGAGTGTCTGTGGGAAGTCTCTGCCAACAATTGTGCAGACTTCTGATGTCCCTATAGAGTATCACAGAACATGGGTTTGGGTTTCCTCCACTAGTTCAGATCTTAGCTGTAGTCGTCTCCGTGTACAATGCCTAGCTTATTATAGGCCGATGCAAATATTTATTGAACTGAAATAAATTTAGTGCCTTAATTGAATTAAGTAACCTCACCCCCCGCCTTTTTTTACCCCAAGCAAGCGCCAGATTGTATGCGACCTGATTTCCTAAAAAGACTCTCCAGTCTGGTGGTTCCTAATTTATGGGTCATGAATTCCTGGGACTCTCAGAAATCATTGTAAGGGTTTCTGTAAACCCATATGGTGTCCAGGCATCATCCAGAGTCAGTCACATCTCAGCAGGGAGATATTGCCGTTTTTTTTTAATATATATATATCCATGTATTAGAACTTAGAAATGTTGCATATTCAACAATTGCTAAAAGTAATACTGCTATTATGTTGCAAGATTATAAAATAATTTTATTTTTCAAAATATCCTAAAAATATGTAAGTATGAAAACCATTTGATTAATCCAGTTGATTTTTAAGGCTGAGTTTATAGGGTAACCACTAGTCACATATGGCTATTTAAATTTAGAGTTGAATTAAGTTAAATAAAATTTAAAATTCAATTTCACGAGTTCTCAATACCTACATGTGCCTGGCAGCTACTGTGTTGAAAAATACAGGATATTCAAGACAAAAGTAACCTAAGCAGAGGTATCCAATTTATAGCAAAATAGAAAAAAGTGAAATTGGAATAAAATGATTTTATTTTTCAAAATATCTCAAAAATATATAAGTATGAAAACCATTTCATTAATCCAGTTGATATTTAAAGCTGAGTTTATAGGGTAACTAGTCACTAGTCACATATGGCTATTTAAATTTAGAGTTGAATTAACTTAAATAAAATTTAAAATTCAATTTCACGAGTTCTCAATACCTACATGTGCCTGGCAGCTACTGTGTTGAAAAATACAGGATATTCAAGACAAAAGTAACCTAAGCAGAGGTATCCAATTTATAGCAAAATAGAAAAAAGTGAAATTGGGGATAATATTAAGCAGTTCCCACCCCACCTCCCCCCATCCCCACCGTTGAGTAACAGGGGTGGGAAATATATATCTCTTCATAAAGATTTAAATGAAATTTACTGTGTTTATCTGGGTTTTTTTGTGTGTGTGTGTGTTTTGTTTTTTTTTTTAATTGTAAAATGCTTCTCTTGCCTTCATCCCACTCAGTGTAGGTTAGAGTTACTTGTGAATTGGTAAAAAGCCACTATGGAGACTAACGACCAGAAGAAACACAGAAAGAAAAACAGTGGGCCCAAAGCTGAAAAGAAGAAGAAACGGCATCTGCAAGATCTCCAACTTGGTGATGAGGAAGATGCCCGGAAGAGAAACCCCAAAGCATTTGCAGTCCAGTCTGCTGTGCGGATGGCGAGATCCTTTCACAGGCATGTTTAACTGGAGTCTAGTGGTTCTTCCACTTATTCTTTTTAAATAGTAGGAGCCTCTCCAAGAGAAACGGCGTCTGCAAGATCTCCAACTTGGTGATGAGGAAGATGCCCGGAAGAGAAACCCCAAAGCATTTGCAGTCCAATCTGCTGTGCGGATGGCGAGATCCTTTCACAGGTATGTTTAATTGGAGTCTAGTGGTTCTTCCATTTATTCTTTTTAAATAGTAGGAGCCGCTCCAGTTATTTGGGTTCATGAGTCTGTTCCAACTCTGAAGGACATGGAGGTGCAAGCTGTGTTTCATTTACTGAAATGTAAGAAGTCTTTCCTGCGGAAGCCACTTAGCCTCCAGCATCTGCACACAGATTGGCTTCTTTTGTCCAAGAGAAAAGCTTAAGAATTTATAGAATTTGTAAATTTTAAACAGTTACTATGATAACAGGTACTCTTGTGTTACTTGCTGGATATCTTTCATATAATTACAGTGTGTAGTATTAAATAGCTTTCATTAATGAGTCCTTATTATAGGTATATTAAACAGTATTGAATTAAATTCTTCTAGTAGGAGAGCCAAATTTAACCCCAAAGCCTCCTCTTTTATTTATTATGGTACACTGCCTCCATGTTTGTCTCTTGTTTTCTTTTTAAACTATTGAAGTCAACTAATAAGGCAGACAGATTTAAGGTGTGTATAGTTTTCAAATCTGTACTATTGAAGTCAGCCTGATATAAATATATTTACTGAGGTGGTTATTTGGATTGGGACCAGAAGTTAACGATGTATAATTGTATTCACTTATAGTATTGAATTAAATTCTTCTAGTAGGAGAGCCAAATTTAACCCCAAAACCTCCTCTTTTATTTATTATGGTACACTACCTCCATGTTTGTCTCTTGTTTTCTTTTTAAACTATTGAAGTCAACTAGTAAGGCAAACAGATTTAAGGTGTGTATAGTTTTCACATCTGTGCTATTGAAGTCAGCCTGATATAAATATATTTACTGAGGTGGTTATTTAGATTGGGACCAGAAGTTAACAGTGTATAATTGTATTCACTTATTGTCTGTTCTGCTCTCTTTAAAGTCTTTGCTTCTAGGAATAATGCTGTCTATATTGAAAGTGAATTTATTTATTTATTTATTTTTTTAAACAAATAGGACTCAGGATTTGAAGACAAAAAAGCATCACATTCCAGTGGTTGATCGAACTCCACTAGAGCCCCCACCAATAGTGGTGGTAGTGATGGGGCCTCCAAAAGTTGGAAAGAGCACTTTGATTCAGTGCCTCATTCGGAATTTTACGAGATAGAAGCTGACAGAGATCAGAGGCCCAGTAACAATTGTGTCAGGTAAGAGATGCTCTCACAGACTGGCATGGCAAGTGTTGTCATCTGGGGGACATGCCTGTCTTTGTTGAACACTTTCTTGACTGGTAAATGTTAAAGTAATATTGTCGCTTCATGTTACTGCTCTTGTACTTTTGTTGTGGCTGTAGCTTCAGAAAAGGATCGGTTCCCCAAGGTAATAATAATGTAGATTTATACCTTATTCTGACTGCTATATGGACTTTCAAGCTGTGCTCCTCTGAAAGGCTTGGCAGACCTGGGTGGGCTGGCTTGATCATGGTGAGCACCTTCATTTAACAGATAGTGAGTACCTGCTATGCACCAGGCACAGCTGCCTGCCCTCATGAAGCCACATTCTTGTGGAAATGAGGGAGTTTTTCATTTATTTTTCCTGTGAGAACTCATCTGCTCTGGAAAATGGTGACCTTTCTAAAGTCTGAGGGAAGACGAAACAAATTCTCATATGACAGTGGTAGAATCTGAAGTCTCTTCTTATGGCAATAATATATTTGGATTAAGGCTTTTCTTTTTCTTTAAGGCATTCTCATGATTAAACAGATAGTGAGTACCTGCTATGCATCAGGCACAGCTGCCTGCCCTCATGAAGCCACATTCTTGTGGAAGTGAGGGAGTTTTTCATTTATTTTTCCTGTGAGAACTCATCTGCTCTGGAAAATGGTGACCTTTCTAAAGTCTGAGGGAAGACGAAACAAATTCTCATATGACAGTGGTAGAATCTGAAGTCTCTTCTTATGGCAATAATATATTTGGATTAAGGCTTTTCTTTTTCTTTAAGGCATTCTCATGATTATGACTGATTTCTTTTAGTTTAAAAATAATGATTACTACAGGAACTTTCTGTTGCATTATGTTTGAGGGTTTTTTCCACTGTTAAGAGAACAGAGAAAACTTTGATAGAGATAGAAGTGTTAACCCACTTCTAAATAGGATGATCATGGCCATCATGAAGCCTACTTATCTGCCCATCCAGTTGGAGTTTTACCTGTTTGAGCACTTGATTCATAGGATGAACTTTTGATACTCTTTTTAAAGTGAGAGAACATAGGAAGAAAACTAAGATGGAACTTGTTTGATTAGTTTTCTCCCATAAAAATGAATTTCTGATATATTCTTGTGAATGTATAAGGTGCTTTACCAGATACAATTAAAAAATAATAAGAATTAGAATTAACAGATTTTTTCCAAGATTTTTTAAAAGTAAAATTTTCATTTTTTCACTTATAGGTAAAAAGCGCAGACTCACCATTATTGAATGTGGCTGTGAAGGATGAACTTTTGATACTCTTTTAAAGTTAGAGAACATAGGAAGAAAACTAAGATGGAACTTGTTTGATTAGTTTTCTCCCATAAAAATGAATTTCTGATATACTCTTATGAATGTATAAGGTGCTTTACCAGATACAATTAAAAAAATAATAAGAATTAGAATTAACAGATTTTTTCCAAGATTTTTTAAAAGTAAAGTTTTCATTTTTTCACTTATAGGTAAAAAGCGCAGACTCACCATTATTGAATGTGGCTGTGACATTAACATGATGATTGACCTGGCTAAAGTAGCAGATTTGGTAAGTCACTGGGGACAGCATGGGTTTCTGATTGGGACTTACAGCAATGAGATAGGTTATTTATCCCATGTTGAAGGAAAGAAAGGTTTAAGATTATAGAAAGAATGATGAGTATCATCAGGAATACAAAAGATGTGTTTGAATTGGTGATAATGATAACTGTTATAATAAAAATAGAATGTGCATAATGAAACATACTCCGAAATCTAAAGGCAAACCATAGGTCAGACAAAACGTTTAATGAATGTAGCTGATAAAAGCACATTGATGGAACTTCCTTGGATGTCCAGTGGTGGAAACTCCCTGCTCCCAATGTAGGGGGTTCAGATTCAATCCCTGTTCAGAGAATTAGATTCTTCCATGCTGCAACTGAAGATCCTGCGTGTTGCAGCTAAAACCTGGCACAACCAAATATATATATATATATTTTAAAGCTCATTAAGATATACATACATACATACATACAAGTTTATAATAATACCATTTCTTGGACCTTTACTAGGCACTGTGCTAACCGCTTCTACAAATTTAGCTCAGCTAATCCCTCAGTATGCCTTTGAAGTAAGTAGGTATTAACTCTAGTTTACATATGATGAAATTTAGCCTCCCAGAAATTAAGCAACTTGTCTCAGGATGGAACCTCTGTTCTTGATTGTGTTGAAAACTCTGTTCTTAAATTATGATCAAATATGGATCTTTTTACCATATTCAGTAAAAAAATCTCATGACAACTTCTGAGTATTTACAATAGAAAAATCTGTGCTTTACTTAGCATAGGGAAATTTTATAGCCTTGATTGCATTTATAGAAATTAGTTAATGTCTGTTAATTACCTTTAAAACTAGCAAAAATAAAGCCAAAGAGAAAAAAATTAAACCATATTGATTAGTAAGTGTGGGTTGACAGATANTGAACTGAAATAAATTTAGTACCTTAATTGAATTAAGTAACCTCACCCCCCGCCTTTTTTCCCCCAAGCAAGCACCAGATTGTATACGACCTGATTTCCTAAAAAAACTCTCCAGTCTAGTGGTTCCTAATTTATGGGTCATGAATTCCTGGGACTCTCAGAAATCTTTGTAGGGGTTTCTGTAAACCCATATGGTGTCCAGGCATCATCCAGAGTCAGTCACATCTCAGCAGGGAGTTATTGCCGTTTTTTTTAATATATATGCTAAGTCGCTTTAGTCGTGTCCGACTCTGTGCAACCCCACAGATGGAAGCCCACCAGGCTCCCCCCTCACTGGGATTTTCCAGGCAAGAACACTGGAGTGGGTCGCCATTTCCTTCTCCAATATTAGAACTTAGAAATGTTGTATATTCAACAATTGCTAAAAGTAATACTGCTATTATGTTGGAAGATTATAAAATGATTTTATTTTTCAAAATATCTCAAAAATATATAAGTATGAAAACCATTTCATTAATCCAGTTGATATTTAAGGCTGAGTTTATAGGGTAACTAGTCACTAGTCACATATGGCTATTTAAATTTAGAGTTGAATTAACTTAAATAAAATTTAAAATTCAATTTCACGAGTTCTCAATACCTACATGTGCCTGGCAGCTACTGTGTTGAAAAATACAGGATATTTAAGACAGAAGTAACCTAAGCAGAGGTAACCAATTTATAGCAAAATAGAAAAAAGTGAAATTGGGGATAATATTAAGCAGTTCCCACCCCTACCTCCCCCCATCCCCACCGTTGAGTAACAGGGGTGGGAAATATATATCTCTTCATAAAGATTTAAATGAAGTTTACTGTGTTTCTGTGGGGTTTTTTGTGTATTTTGTTTTTTTTTTTTAATTGTAAAATTCTTCTCTTGCCTTCATCCCACTCAGTGTAGGTTAGAGTTACTTGTGAATTGGTAAAAAGCCACTATGGAGACTAACGACCAGAAGAAACACAGAAAGAAAAACAGTGGGCCCAAAGCTGAAAAGAAGAAGAAACGGCATCTGCAAGATCTCCAACTTGGTGATGAGGAAGATGCCCGGAAGAGAAACCCCAAAGCATTTGCAGTCCAGTCTGCTGTGCGGATGGCGAGATCCTTTCACAGGCATGTTTAACTGGAGTCTAGTGGTTCTTCCACTTATTCTTTTTAAATAGTAGGAGCCTCTCCAGTTTTTTGGGTTCATGAGTCTGTTCCAACTCTGAAGGACATGGAGGTGCAAGCTGTGTTTCATTTACTGAAATGTAAGAAGTCTTTCCTGCGGAAGCCACTTAGCCTCCAGCATCTGCACACAGATTGGCTTCTTTTGTCCAAGAGAAAAGCTTAAGAATTTATAGAATTTGTAAATTTTAAACAATTTCTATGGTAACAGGTACACTTGTGTTACTCTCTGGATATCTTTCATATAATTACAGTGTGTAGTATTAAATAGCTTTCATTAATGAGTCCTTATTATAGGTATATTAAACATTATTGAATTAAATTCTTCTAGTAGGAGAGCCAAATTTAACCCCAAAGCCTCCTCTTTTATTTATTATGGTACACTGCCTCCATGTTTGTCTCTTGTTTTCTTTTTAAACTATTGAAGTCAACTAATAAGGCAGACAGATTTAAGGTGTGTATAGTTTTCAAATCTGTACTATTGAAGTCAGCCTGATATAAATATATTTACTGAGGTGGTTATTTGGATTGGGACCAGAAGTTAACGATGTATAATTGTATTCACTTATTGTCTGTTCTGCTCTCTTTAAAATCTTTGCTTCTAGGAATAATGCTGTCTATGTTGAAAGTGAATTTATTTATTTTTTT
>SJXQ01007200.1:0-47256 GCA_006408695.1 Aepyceros melampus | reverse complement strand
GACAATTTAAGGTTACACAATTAATGTGAATATGTTGATTCCTATTATTTTTTCCATTAAACTCCTTTTCTGAAATGGCTCCATTGTACTGTTTTCCAAATAATTTGAAAGAAATTATGAAGAACAATTCTTAACATTTTTGTTAATTGAAAAAAATAAATTAGGGACATGCATTTAGATAATTTAGCTGTATTTTTCTATAAAAAAATATGAAAAAACAATGAAGTTGTTTTTGAATGTCAGAATATTCAGCTAGACTGCAGTGCTGTTAACTGATAGGTGTTATATAGCTCAAGAATTTTTGGAACTGAAACATAATGAACAAGGAGGAGATTATGGGCACCAAAATCCACTTATAAATCTTTACAGTTGGCTCTCCTTCTACGAGGCTCCTCTATATAACTGGCTCCTCCTTATATGTGTTTGATGGCCTAGATTATGAATAATGGTTGTTCTAATTAGAATTGTGAGACTCTAAAAGATCTCATATACACTTTAGATCTGGCTCAATAAGAACTGTTTTAATACAAGCTGTTCATTATGGATGCTGTTCAACAGTATTTTTCTGTGCCTTTTTCCTTCGATGACTGCTGAAGTCTTCATTTACACTGAACAAATTATCCTGAGCAAGGAGTAGGAAGCAATCAGCAAGGTATAGTTGGGAAAAGGTCTATTTTCTTTTCATTACAGGTTGGAAAGGGCCAGGGGATGTGCCCAGTCCAGCCTGGTAATGAAGTATTCTATTAAGAGAAAAAAAAAAAAAAAAACAGAAAACAGAAACAAAACAAACAAAAAAAAAATAGTAAAAAACATAAACACAGTTAAGCTGCTGTCTTGCTGAGAACACAGATAAAGGAAAGTTTGACAGAGTATGTAGTTTATTCTGCAAACATTTTCTGCATATGATGGCATACGATGGTAAAAGAAGACAAGTCTTTTAGGGCAGATTTTCTCTTTTTTATAGGTAATTTCAATTTCACTTTCTCTTAGGGATGCAACAAATTACATTTTTATGTGTAAATGAGGAAAAAACAGTGGGCAAAGAAACAAATATTCAAATGAAATTTAGAAAAAGTATTTTTCAAAAGATGGATAGAGGTTTAGTTCTATTTCTGAAAAAAAGTAAAAATATAAAAATTAGATTAAGGCTGTATATTATCACCCTGCTTATTTAACTTCTATGAAGAGTACATCATGAGAAACACTGGGGTGGAAGAAACACAAGCTGGAATCAAGATTGCTGGGAGAAATATCAATAACCTCAGATATGCAGATGACACCACCCTTATGACAGAAAGTGAAGAGGAACTAAAGAGCCTCTTGATGAAAGTGAAAGAAGAGAGTGAAAAAGTTGGCTTAAAGCTCAACGTTCAGAAAACGAAGATCATGGCATCTGGTCCCATCACTTCATGGGAAATAGATGGGGAAACAGTGGAAACAGTGTCAGACTTTATTATTTTGGCCTCCAAAATCACTGCAGATGGTGATTGCAGCCATGAAATTAAAAGATGTTTACTCCTTGGAAGAAAAGTCATGACCAACCTAGACAGCATATTGAAAAGCAGAGACATTACTTTGTCAACAACGGTCCATCTAGTCAAGGCTATGGTTTTTTCAGTGGTCATGTATAAATATGAGAGTTGGACTGTGAAGAAAGCTGAGTGCCGAATAATTGATGCTTTTGAACTGTGGTATTGGAGAAGACTCTTGAGAGTCCCTTGGTCTGCAAGGAGATCCAATCAGTCCATTCTAAAGGAGATCAGCCCTGGGTGTTCTTTGGAAGGAATGAAGCTAAAGCTGAAACTCCAGTACTTTGGCCATCTCACGCGAAGAGTTGACTGATTGGAAAAGACTCTGATGCTGGGAGGGATTGAGGACAGGAGGAAAAGGGGACGACAGAGGATGAGATGGCTGGATGACATCACTGACTCAATGGACGTGAGTTTGAGTGAATTCCAGGAGTTTGTGATGGACAGGGAGGCCTGGCGTGCTGCGATTCATGGGGTCACAATCAGACACGACTGAGCGACTGAACCAAACTGAACCGAAGGTTGATTTGATACCGAAGGCTGCTGACTTCTTTCTGAGCTTTTCTGATTGCTTATTATTCATCTGCTATAGTAAGGAATAACCAGTCAACTCCTGGAGACATATTTCATTTCACCGTAATAAAAATCCCACAAAATCTTTTACCCCAAAATATGAATAGAAAGGTTGATTTATCACTTTTAGAAATACTACAACTTTTTAAAGTTCATTTTATCAAATTTTTCCATATTAGTTATAGAATAATTATTCTAATTAAAGTAAGAAGAAATCACCAATACTTATTTAGGGTGAATATATATCTATATATATATATATATATATATATATATATATATTGCTCATCCAAGACAATGCAAGTTTACTTAAAATGGCCATGATAATTGACTATGCTTCATGTAATTCCAGTGTCACGTCTTACAATATTTATATGGTGGATTTAAAGAAAATTTGTAGGTATTCAGTTACACTTAGTGGTAGATTCATTTTCTGCTTTAAGATTTAAGCAAAGGAAATTCATATTAAGAGCAGAGATAATTCTACCTTTCTGAAAGCTACTCCAGTAACACCATGTAACAATTTGCGAATGACACTCTACAAAAATACTCTATTGTTTAAAAAGGATTGTCTGGAATAACTACTCTACAAACATTGTTAAGACTAGTAAATGAATCAGAACTTATATCGCTGATTCCTTGTGGTAGTGGCAGGAACTGGAGATAACACTGGATTATTTAGATACAGAGAAAGTCAAAATTGTATTTGTCCTACTTTGGTAACTTTTAACAAAATTATCTATACTTCTAATTGATATAATTTTACTTTCTGAATCTGATTAGTGACATGAGAAATGTACTCATGCTTATCACTAAATTTTCAAAATTTTTTACTTTTTTTCAATCAACATTTCACATCATTTATATTAGGTTGGGAAGAACATAGCCAATATCATTTTTATAAAAACTAATTAGTTTTATTCTTTTCATATTTTATATGTGAGGTTGTTATTTGAACATTATTTTGTTTTTTTCCTTTTTCTTTCAATATACATTATTTTTGTGTGTGATTCTATTTAATGCCTTGAGGAAGGAAATGGCAACCCAGTCCAGTATTCTTGACCAGAAAATTCCATGGACAGAGGAGCCTGGCAGCCTATAGTCCATAGGATCACAGAGTTGGACATGACTGAGTGACTTTCACTTCACTTCACTTCATGACAGGTTCTAGGTTCATGAACAGGTTCCGCCTCAGTTCAACTGATGCAAATTCATTCCTTTTTATCAATCTCAGTTTATTATCAGTTGTCACAAAGACTTGGACACAACTGAGCACACATATTTAATGTCTGTAGCTGACAACTATAAGTAATTATAAATTTTGTTTCACTGTTTCTTTAAAAAATGTTTTCAACTTAATATTTTTCTTCATATCCTTTGTGTCTTATTATTTTAGAAATAAGTATAATTTTATTTCTATAAAACATTTTTATTGTGAAATAATTTACTTCTATATCGAAGGGCACAAAATGAAATATATGCTCAATTCAGTTCAGTCATGTCTAACTCTTTGCAACCCCATGGACATCAGCATGCCAGGCTTCCCTGTCCATCACCAGCTCCTGAGGCCTACACAAACTCATGTCCATCCCATCAGTGATACCATCCAACATGCTTAATAAATTGTTACAAAGAGAACACATTTCAATCACCACCAAGATCAAGAAATAATATATAATTTACTGTAGATTATATGTGACTAGCACACACAGAGATTATAGGTTTACCAGCATAAATACACACTTCCTAAAAACTATGGCTTAGTCTTATTTTTACATTTCACATACATGATGCTTTAGAATATATATTTTGTATTTGGCCTCTTTCACTCAAAAAATTTTAAAATAGCCATGATATTTAATGTAGCTATTGTTTATTTACTTGAATTGCTCCATTGTATTTCTCATATGAATATCTTTCACCACAAATTCTTTATCCATTATGCCATTGGACATTAAAATTGTTCCCAGTATTTGATTATTATGATAATGACTCATTAAACCTTCTTTACTTTGGGCACAGTGGATATGCATTTCCCTTGTTTGTACCTAGAAGTAAGTTTGCTTAGCTGTAGAGAATATAGGACATAGGACAATGCAATAGAGAAGACCAAATGAGTTTTACAGAGAGACTGTGCCAATTTGTACTCCCACCAATAAGACAGAATAGTTGCCTGTGCTAGATCATTTGTCCATATATATTGCTGGACTATTACTCTAATCATTTGGATGGGTATGTTGCATTTTATGGCTGCCTTTTTGGTTTCCCTGATAACTAATGATGTCAAAGACCTTTCCATATGTTTATTGCTCATATTGATATCATCTTTTCTGAAGTAGCTGACCAAGTCCTTGGCCATTTTCCTAATTTTGACTAATTTCTTTTTCTTATTAATCTGTAGGTAATCTTTAAATCTTCTCAGTAGAAACCCTTTGTTGCTTGTAGATTTTGGAAATGTCTTTGCTTGCTATTTGTCTTTTCATTATTTTAATGGTGTCTTTTGTGAACAGAAATTTTTTATTTTAAAGAAAAAATATATATAATTTTGACCTTTATTTTTTAATTAATTTTTATTTTTGTAGTTTGTTTTGCTTTACAATACTGTATTCACTTTGCTACACATCGACATGAATCAGCCATGAGTTTACATAAACTCCCAATCCCGACCCCCACCTCCCCCCCTTCCGCCCCACACCNAGAGGACAACAAGTATGAAGACCCAGAGATCAGAGACAACACCAGGAACCAAAGCCTCCAGTGACTGGACACTGTAAAGTGTGAGGCAGGGAGAATACCTGATCACAGGGCTGAAGAGGAGAGCTTGGAACAGACCCTGCCAGGCCAGGTTCAATTCTGTTAGGAGTCTGGATTTTATTTTCTAAGGTCAAAGCAAAGTTATCAATGGGTTAAAGGCAGAGAGGTGATGGCATCACTTGTTTCAGAAAATATACCCTGGGGACTTCCTTGGTGGTCCAATGGCCAAGATTCTGGCCTCTCATGCAGGGAACCCAGGTTTGATCCCTGGTTAGGGAACTAGATGCCATAACTAAAGAGTTTGCTGGCTGCAACTAAAGATCCTGCATGTCACAGCTACAGAAACCACATGTTTCAATAAAGACTGAAGATCCTGCATGCCACAACTAAGATCCAAGGCAGCCAAATAAATAACTATTTTTTAAAAATAAAGCACAATCCGAGTAACCCTTGGGGAATTCCTACAGGGAGCACAGACTGAAAAGTTCACTAGGAAAGTTACTCCAGGAGGCCAGATGAGACAAGACGGTGGCTGGAACCAGAATGTGGTCATGACTACAGGGGAGAAATGGACAGACTTGAGATTTACCTGGAGGTAAGTTTGGGGTTGGTCCAGTGAGAATGAGAAAAAATCCAGTGTCTTAGAATCCTGTGCAGGTTGCTTTGCCCAGGAAACTGGGATGGTTACTACCATGCACTGATACAGAAGACAGTCAGGGAGAAGGCGGCTGCTGACTTTGGGATATGCATGCTTGAAGTACCTGGGTGATAGTTACAGAGAAGGTTGAAGGAGGCAAATGGATACAGGAGTCTGGCTCTCAGAGGGTGGGACTTACTGAGAATCGCAGGCGTGCAGCTGATATTTAAAAGCACAAGAACTTGATGAGATCACCAAAGGAAAGAGTGGAAGAAAGTGGGAAGGACCAAGTCTCGGGGCACAC
Organism: Aepyceros melampus; assembly: GCA_006408695.1. Taxonomy (NCBI): domain Eukaryota; kingdom Metazoa; phylum Chordata; class Mammalia; order Artiodactyla; family Bovidae; genus Aepyceros; species Aepyceros melampus. The sequence continues at coordinate 41,459 of SJXQ01007200.1, read as the reverse complement.
TAACACTTAAGAGGTTTGGAAGCAGGAAAGCAACCATCAGAGGTCTGAGAAGGAGCCATCAGAGAAGGAAGTGGGAAACAAAGAGAGGGACAAAGCAGAAGCCAAGAGAAATGAGTTTCTAGAAGGATGAAGTGATGAGCAGCATTGGATAAGCCAGGGGCAGTTTAGGTCACCCTTCCTGCGATACTGGGCTGCTGTGTAGAGGTGACCTTGTTCAGCAGTGCCCCTGGTCCCAGCCTTGCTGCTGCAGCTGCCCTTCACCTGCTTACCCTGCCCATAGCCAGGTCCTGATTGTAATGCAGAGCTGAGGGGGATCTCTGCTCTCACAGTGTCCAGCTTGTTCCTTGAAGGGAAGCTGGGAACATCCATGTTCCAGCTGGTTCTCCTGAGTCACAGCTGTGTTCGAGGCAGGCACACAGGTACTACGCCATGTCCCTCTTTCCAGCACACCTCTGTACCACACAACACACACCAACCAGTGAACGAAGCCCACAGCTCCCCTGGTCCACGCTGTCGAGAGCTGTCAGCTATCTGAGAACATCTCATCTAGAGATGAGAAGCGGCTCTGTACTCAGGGAGGGTTCTGATGCTGTGGTTTTCCTACACTTTCTCCAAGGATTCCCAGGTGCTGAAAACCCCTGGCAACGTCCCAGGTTTCCCCAGATGGACGTGCAGCAGGGACCTCCCTCCCTCCCTCATGACATACACATATCTCTGATTTCAAAGAAAAATCTCACTGCAATTGTGAGTTTTGTTTGACCCTGTGATGCTTGTCTGAATGAGATCATGATCATGTACAGAGTCATATATGGAGGATATGTGTGCATGCAGAATGGACTAGACCTCACGTCTGCCACAGAAACCTTATTCTGGGAAATTTTTATCAATCTATTTTCATTTCAGGTCCATTTTCGCTGATTGGGTTCTAATGAAACAGGATGGTGGCCCTTTTTAAAAGGTAGCAGGAGAAAGGAAAGCAATTTAAAAGGATTTGGTTAATCATTTCTTCATCAAATATTTATTGCATGTTTATTAACCACTTGCCTTTGCTGGGGAAGGGTCATTTATGTTATAATAAGGCAACTGGCTTTGGGCTATACAAAAATGAGATCATTCTTGCCCCTGAGATGCTAATATCTAAGCCACAGAGATGAAAACTATATGTGAAATTTGGTAGAATCACACAAGAGCTAAATGATGATATGCAACCTTTCTTTGGACACTGAAGAAAAATAGAATGGAGCAGGCATATAGTGTAATTGTTAAAAGTCTCAGCTTTGGAGTTAGGGGTCAAGGGTAAGACCTGCTATTAGTAGCTGGTGACCTTGAGTAAGGTATTTAATCTCTGAAAGCCTCAATTCTCTCATCTGTGAAACAGGAACAATAGCAGCACTTATTTCAGAGTTCTTCTGAGGACTATAGGGTTTAAGGGATGCAAAGTACTTAGCTATTTCCTTATGCACATAAAATACTCTTTAGATGGTAAGAAGGAAGGCTTGTGAATTATTAAAGTGAAAGTGTTAGTTGCTCAGCTAAGTCCCACTCTTTGCAATCCCAGGGAGTGTAGCCCATCAGGCTCCTCTGTCCATGGAATTCTCTAGGCAAGAATACTAAAGTGGATACCCATTTCCTTCTCCAGGGAATCTTCCCGACCCAGGGATTGAACCCAGATCTTCTGCATTGTGGGCAGATTCATTAGAGCATTTGAAAATATGTTTTAAAGTTAAAGCTTTAATTGATTTCTTTCTTCCCATCTGGTTTCCCGATTTTGGCCATGAAAGTATAGCTATGGAACATTAGGAACAAAGAGGTGTTTGCCTGGAGGTTACGAGGAGGGGCAGCTGCATGTGAAAACTGAACAGGTTCCTTTCCATGGACATCGCAGAGTGAGGGCCTGGCTCACAGAAAGCCGTCTCACTCTCACTTGTAAGCTCATTTGATTCATCTAAGATACAAGTGCATCCTGGGGTTATATTTGTGCCAAACAGGGACAGGGAACAGGTGAGTAGGGAAGGAAACAGGGGCCTGTTTGGATATAGACCCCATGGGTCTAGGTCAGTCCCAGGGTACCTAAAGTCAACGAGGGGCCCTGCAAGAGACTGTTGAAATTAAAAAGGCCACCTCAGCTCAAAAGATGATCCCCATAACCTTGAAGACAACTGTCTTAAAAGAGCTGAAACTTCATGAGAGCAGAGAAGACTAAAGGAGACCTAGGCTTAGGTACTTTCTAGAAGTCTCCTTGATGTCACTTGTCAGGTGATCACTGGCCAACAGCCAACCACATGCTGCTCTGTGGTGGAAAGAATGCCTGGGCCAGGTCCTGTCTTGTGAGTCACCTTACTTCTCTGACTATGAACTTCCAACTGGTCACACAGAAACAACAGGATCCCCGGGGCTGCAAACTTTTGGGCTATTCTACCACACAGATTAAAACAACCTGTGAAACATGGCAAAAACTGCCCAGTCCTGGCTCTGACTGCCTCTTAGAATTGGAGCCTGGCCTCTTCTCTGCCCTCAGTTTCCTCATCTGCAAAGCATGCACTAGAATCACACAGTCTGTTCCAAATTCATTCAGCAGAAGGATACCTGGAAATCACAGGAGTCTCTGCAGCTGACCGTGCATCTCATCACATGAACTGTAACTTAGCATTTTCTTGGGCTCCAAAATCACTGCAGATGGTGACTGCAGCCAGGAAATTAAAAGACACTTGCTCCTTGGAAGGAAAGCTATGACAAACCTAGACAGTGTGTTAAAAAGCTGAGACATCACTTTGCTGACAAAAGTCTGTATAGTCAAAGCTATAGTAGTCATGTACAGATGTGAGAGTTGGACCATTAAGAAGGCTGAGCACTGAAGAATTGATGCTTTCAAGCCATGGTGCTGCAGAAGACTCTTGAGAGTCACTTGGGCTGCAAGGAGATCAAACCAGTCAATCCTAAAGGAAATCAACCTTGAAAATTCATTGGAAGGACTGATGCTAAAGCTGAAGCTCCAATACTTTGGCCACCTGATGCAAAGAGCTGACTCACAGGGAAAAAACACTGATGCTGGGAAAGACTGAGGGCAGGAAGAAAAGGGAGTGACAGAGGAGAGATGGTTGGATGGCATCACTGACTCAAAGGACATGAGTTTTGAGTGAACTCTAGGAGATAGTGAAGAACAGGGAAGCCTGGCATGCTGCAGTCCATGGGGTTGCAAAGCATTGGACATGACTGACAACAATTCACTACTCATCCAGTCATGTCATCCACAAAGCTTCACTGAGGGCCTGCTCTGAGTAGGGACTGTCCTGGGTGCTCGGCATATACCTATGGGTGAAACAAACCAAATCCCCATCCTCACAGAGCTCAAGTTCTACTTGGGACACAACCCTCAATAAATAAGACACATGATACTGTTGCGGGTGTGCTCCAAAGAAGAATAAAGAAGGGAGGGAAAAAGAAAGTGATGGTGAAAAGGAAATGCTATTTTAGACAGAGTGCTGTGGACAGGCCTTTTGATAAGGGGACATTTGAACAGAAACCTGAAGACGTGGGAAAGGAGGCCATTCCATTACCCAGGGAAAGTGTCTTCCAGGCAGAAATCAAAGGATGAGGGCCCGAGGCATAAAGGCACTCCATGATGCAATCTATTCAGCACAAAGGGTCACACTGGGGTAGCCGCTTGCCTCTTCTCCACTACCCCCTCAGGCAACTACAAGGATTTCACTCTCTCATAACCATACTGTCAGGAGAACAGAGCAAACCCACAAAATTCTGGGGCAAAAAGGAGAGATGAATTTCCAATTAGGAACTCAGATAAGACTCCCAGAGAAAAACTAAATAGCATCAGTAGAGATGGGAGCAGTTAGAGGGTAACACACGCTACCGAGTGTTTCAGGGCTTTCACACATTGAATAACATCATCTTCACACCAACCCTATGAGGCAGGCAGCTTCATTAGCCTGTTTCACTGCAGATGAGGACCTAAAGCACAGACATCTGGGCTAAGATCACACGGCGAGGAAGGAGGGAGCCTGGATTCTCACCAAGGCAGCTGGGCTTCAGACCCAGCTTAGTCATACATTGAACTCCAAGGTACAGTACATACAGTTTCCTTTAAATATCCTAATGCATTTTATTGACTATGCCAAAGCCTTTGCCTGTGTGGATCACAATAAACTGGAAAATTCTGAAAGAGATGGGAATACCAGACCACCTGATCTGCCTCTTGAGAAACTTATATGCAGGTCAAGAAGCAATGGTTAGAACTAGACATGGAACAACAGACTGGTTCCAAATAGGAAAAGGAGTACGTCAAGGCTGTATATTGTCACCCTGCTTATTTAACTTATATGCAGAGTACATCATGAGAAACGCTGGGCTGGAAGAAGCACAAGCTGGAATCAAGATTGCTGGGAGAAATATCAATAACCTCAGATATGCAGAAGACACCACCCTTATGGCAGAAAGTGAAGAGGAGCTAAAGAGCCTCTTGATGAAAGTGAAAGAGGAAAGTGAAAAAGTTGGCTTAAAGCTCAACATTCAGAAAATGAAGATCATGGCATCTGGTCCCATCACTTCATGGCAAATAGATGGGGAAACAGTGGAAACAGTTGCTGACTTTATTTTTCTGGGCTCCAAAATCACTGCAGATGGCAACTGCAGCCATGAAATTAAAAGATGCTTACTCCTTGGAAGGAAAGTTGTGACCAACCTAGACAGCATATTAAAAAGCAGAGACATTACTTTGCTAATAAAGGCCCATCTAGTCAGGGCTGTGGTTTCTCCAGTGGTCATGTATGGATGTGAGAGTTGGAGTGTGAAGAAAGCTGAGCACCAAAGAATTTATTCTTTTGAACTGTGATGTTGGAGAAGACTCTTCAGAGTCCCTTGGACTGCAAGGAGATCCAACCAGTCCATCCTAAAGGAGATCAGTCCTGGGTGTTCACTGGAGGGACTGATGTTGAAGCTGAAACTCCAATACTTCATGTGAAGAGCTGATTCATTTGGAAAGACCCTGATGCTGGGAGGGAATGAGGGCAGGAGAAGGGGACGACAGAGGATGAGATGGCTGGATGGCATCACCGACTTGATGCACATGGGTTTGGGTGGACTCCGGGAGTTGGTGATGGACAGGGAGGCCTGGCGTGCTGAGGTTCATGGGTTGCAAAGAGTGGGACATGNTCCAATACTTCATGTGAAGAGCTGATTCATTTGGAAAGACCCTGATGCTGGGAGGGAATGAGGGCAGGAGAAGGGGACGACAGAGGATGAGATGGCTGGATGGCATCACCGACTTGATGCACATGGGTTTGGGTGGACTCCGGGAGTTGGTGATGGACAGGGAGGCCTGGCGTGCTGAGGTTCATGGGTTGCAAAGAGTGGGACATGATTGAGCGACTGAACTGAACTGAATGACATTTGTGAATGAATGTCAGGTCAGTGGTTAAAAAAAAAAAAAAAAGTTTAAGCCTGGTTCTGCCATTCACATTCCCCGTGTGTTCCTGGTCTGCTCCTAGTTCATAAGCCTCAGTATTCTGATTTCTAAAATGAGGAGAGTATCAAGCATGATTGCTCTGAAGCTACATGGTCATATTGCAAGTAGCTCTATAAGAATTTCCTTCTTCCTCCCATAGCTACTGAATGCGTGGAGAACATGCTGCTAATTTACAGCTGATGATAGAATTTTTTTGGTATATCTGGAACCTAGCCTCTGAAACAGATGGAGAAATGTACACTTCTGGAGGACTGAAAGGTTCAGAGTAATCGCTAAGCAATTTCAACCCCTTTCAGTGGGGCTGCCATCAACTCAGCTGTGTGTCACTGGGCAAATGACTTCCACTTTTCTGAGCTTCAAGTTTTCTCTGAAAAATGAGGGTATGTGTTTCTAAAAAGGCCTTTTTGTTTCATTTTACTTGTTCATGCTTGGTTCCCTGAGGGCTCCTCAGAATTCCTGAGTGTAGTTTCAAAAAAGCTCTTCAGCTGATTCTGACACAATTCTCTCTCCACAACTCATGTACCTGCACACACACGCATTCTCTCTTTTCCTCCCTCCCTCCCTCTCTCCCTCTCTCTTCCTCCCTCTCTCCCTCTCTCTTCCTCCCTCTCTCCCTCTCTCTCTTCCTCCCTCTCTCCCTCTCTCCCCGTCTCTCCCTCTCTCCCCCTCTCCCTCCCTTCACCCCTTCTCTCTCTCTCTCCCTCTTCCCTCTCTCCCCCGTCTCTTATACACATCTCACTATTTGGAGATGGGAAAATGATTTAAAAGTTCTACTTGGGAACTCTGTTCTATGTGGTATCCCACCTAAAGAAAATAATCAGCTTCTGGGCCCCTTACCTGAAAAGTCGGGGAGTGCATCTAGTAGCTGGATCCAGGGTCTGGCACAGCCTCTTACCACCCCTAGACTTGTCTGTCTGTCTACCGTCTTCAGCCTCCTATTATATTCTTCCACAGGGGTGGCAAAGATGGTACCCATTACTCTGTTTATTCTACCATAGTCACAGCCCAGGGGAAAGCACGTGCCTCTGTCTCAGTGACTCCAGTATAATTCTCAAGGCTGAGTCAGGTAGCGCTCTATCTGTCCCTTAACTAGGCACTCTATACTGTGATGTGGATGGCATCCTGACTGAGATGAGGGCTAAGGTTGCTCTTAAAGTACAGATGAAAGGAGAGCAAAAGGCATTAAAGGTCAGCATAGAGGGAGAAGAAAAGGAAGTGTAACATGTGGGGGATATTACGATACTTGGATGGTGTGGGAACCGTCCAATGAGAACACACGTCTGGGGGTTCTTGGGCCCAGTGGAGAGAGTTGCTGGATCTGGGACATCTTGAAGCTCTCACAGGTACGGTAGGAGGAGCTGGGAGCGACAGCAATTTACCAGCCACTATGCAAGTATTTCACTTTTACAACCATGGTTGCTGTTATTACTGGTAGAGAAAAGCCTCTGAGATACTGTATGTTCCTAAATGGTCACAATGCTCATTCCTTGAAGATAACATTAGCATCAGCCAGGAAATGGACTTATCTGGTGCCTCAGATGGTAAAGAAATTGCCTGTGATGAAGGAGACACGGGTTCAAATTTACAGGGTGGGAAGGTCCTCTGGAGAAAGGAATGGCTACCCACTCCAGTAGTCATGCCTGGGAAATTCCATGGACAGAGGAGCCTGCAGGCTACAGTCCATGAAGTCACAAAGAGTCAGACACAAATGAGCAATTAACACTAACAGATAGGAAATAGGTGTATGAAATTGCTCCTCACTCCTCCTTGGCATATCTTTACACGAGGCTCCCCAAGGACTTCATCCAGACTCTAGTCTCATTCTACCTGTTCTCCTTGGAAGACTGCACATCCTTTCCCAGTGGATTTAGGTGTCGCTTATCTCCCAGATCCCTATCTTTGGTTCAGACCCTTCCTCTGAGTTCCAGATCAGCAACAATGACCAACATACTATCTACCCCTGATAATCTCATGGGTGCATCACACCCAATGTGTCTAAAACAGATCCACTTTCCTGGAAAACACTGCTCTTCTCACTGTCCCCAAATTCAGCAAATGGCACAATCTGCCTCTTAAGTCCAGGACTCACCTTTGACTTCTTTTTCCTTAGACCACATTCAGTCAATTGTGTCTTACTCATTCCACCTCTTACATTTCTCTCAAATCCACCCATTTCTTTTCATCTCCACCACCACCATCCTCCTTTAAGTCTCCATCATCTAGCTCCTTGAAGACTTCAAGAAGCTGGGCTCCACCTACTTCCATTCTTGCCTTGTGTATTCTTGCTGACATCAGAGACATCTTTAAAAATACACTGTAATCCATGGTATCCCGTGACTCGCTGGAAAATCACTAAGGTGGCCAATGCATGCTACTCCTTTATCTTGTATCATTTTTCCTTTCTCTGGGTTCCAGTCACATGGCCCTCATTTCTTCTTTCCATCACGAGATCCTGATAGCCTCAGTGTTTTCTCATATGCTATTTTCTCTGCCTGATAAATTCCTGCTCCCTCAGGTTACAAGTTATGTGACAAGTTGAATTATAAGATAGCCTCCAAGATTTCCACCCTACTTGAGTACACATCCTTAATAACAAAATAGGTGGAAGCTGTGAATATGCGGGGATCGCATTCCTGGGATTGGGATACTAAACTGATAACTTTGAGTGTGAGTGAATAAACAGAAAGATTATCCTGGATTGGCCTGAATCGATCAGGTCAGTCTTTGAAACAGTTTCAATGTCAGTGAGATCCTTCTGCAGGCTTTAAAGAATTAAGTTACCATGTTGTGAAAAAGCCTGGGAAGACCAGGAGTCATGAGCAGCCCCTAAGAGCTCAGAGCAGCCTCTAATTGACAGCCAAGCAGGAAAGGGGGAACTTTAGTCTGACAACCACAAGGAAATAAATTCTGCCAATAACTATGTAAAGGACCTTGAACTCAGAAGGAATGAAGCCTGGCTGAAATCCTGATGGCAACCTTGTGGCATCCTGATTAGAAGACCCCAATGTGTTGTATCCAGATTTTTGGCCCACAGAGAAACTATGAGATCATAAACATGGACTGTTTTAAGCTTTTAAAGTTTGATGTAATCTCTTATGCAGCAATATAAACCTAATATAGGCTTAACATATTAGTTTAGGATTAACACATACACACAACTATGTATAAAATAGGTTACCAACAAAGACCTACTGTATAGCACAGGGAACTGTACTTAGTATCTTATAATAACCTATAATGGAAAAGAATCTGGAAAAGAATATACAAAATATATATACACTCAATATATACACACACACATATATATATTTATGTGTTCTCTTCCAGATTCTTTTCCATTATAGGTTATTAAGAGATATTACATAAGTTATTATAAGATATATGTATACACACAACTAGATAACTTTGCTGTATACTTGAAACTAAACCAATTAACTGTATTTCAGTTAATAAAACTAATACAGGTTATAACCCATTAATTCTGAAATTACATATTTCACTGTTGTCTCTAGGAAACCATACAGCTTCCTGAGCTGTATTCCCAGAACTCAGATATTACTAAGCACATAGTTACGGAGGATGAACATCTTGGGACCTAGAATATAAGTAACTTTCTCTCATTATTGATTACCTTGTTAAAACACTACCTTTAACATTACCTTGTTCAAAAACTCATCTTCTTGTCACTATGAACGTTTCAATGTGGTTTAAATTACATATGAGAAACTTAAGTAAATACTTCTCCAGGTCACAACCAGGAAGGATCCAAAGCTGAAGAGCTAGGCACAAATCTTCACGTTTCCTCAGAGGTTCCCTTTGTTGCAATTAAGTGAACACTGATGCAACATGCTCTTGGTTACTCTGCATCAACCCTGGTGATCCCTATATCAAGCCTAGGAAACTCACTGCACTGGCCTACCTGAAGAAAACCCATGTTTGGCATATTAAGCTAAGTTATGCTGCAGCAACAAATAAACCCAAATATCAGTGGCTTAAAATGATAGGTAATTCTCCAAGCCAGGCTTCAATAGTACGTGAACAGTGAACTTCAGATATTCAAGCTGGATTTAGAAAAGGCAGAGGAACCAGAAACCAATTTGCCAACATCCGCTGGATCACAGAAAAAGCAAGAGAATCCCAGAAAAACATTACTTCCGCTAAAGCCTTTGACTGTGTAGATCACAACAAACTGTGGAAAATTCTAAAAGAGATGGGAATACCAGACTACCTTACCTGCCTCCTGAGAAATCTGTATGAAGTTCAAGAAGCAACAGTTAGAACTGGATATGGAAGAACAATCTCATTCCAAATTGGGAAAGGAGTATGAAGGCTGTATATTGTCGCCCTGCTTATTTAACTTATATGCAGAGCATATCATAGAAACACTGGGCTGGAGGAAGCACAAGCTGGAATCAAGATTGCCGGGAGAAATATCAATAACCTCAGATATGCAGATGATACCACCCTTATGGCAGAAAGTGAAGAAGAACTAAAAGCCTCTTGATGAAAGTAAAACAGAAGAGTGAAAAAGCTGACTTAAAATTCAACATTCAGAAAACTAAGATCATGGCATCCAGTCCCATCAGTTCAGTTCAGTTGCTCAGTCGTGACTGAGTCTTTATGACCCCATGAACCACAGCACACCAGGCCTCCCTGTCCATCACCAACTCCTGGAGTTCACCCAAACCCATGTCCACTGAGTCAGTGATGCCATCCAACCATCATATCCTCTGTTTTCCCCTTCTCCTCCTTTCCTCAATCTTTCCCAGCATCAGGGTCTTTTCAAATTAGTCAGCTCTGCGCATGAGGTGGCCAAAATATTGGAGTTTCAGCTTCAACATCAGTCCTACCAATGAACACCCAGGACTGATCTCCTTTAGGGTATACTGGTTGGATCTCTTTGCAGTCCAAAGGACTCTCAAGAGTCTTCTCCAACATCACAGTTCAAAAGCATAAATTCTTTGGCGCTCAACTCTCTTTATAGTTCAACTCTCACATCCATACATAACCACTGGAAAAACTATAGCCTTGACTAGACGGACCTTTGTGGATAAAGTAACATGTCTGCTTTTTAATTTGCTGTTTAGGTTGGTCATAACTTTCCTTCCAAGGAGTAGTGTCTTTTAATTTCATGGCTGAAGTCACCATCTGCAGTGATTTTGGAGTGATTTTTCCACTGTTTCCCCATCTATTTGCCATGAAGTGATGGGACCAGATGCCATGATCTTCGTTTTCTGAATGTTGAGTTTTAGGCCAACCTTTTCACTCTCCTCTTTCACGTTCATCAAGAGGCTCATTAGTTCCTCTTCACTTTCTGCCATAAGGGTGGTGTCATCTGCATATCTGAGGTTATTGATATTTCTCCCAGCAATCTTGATTCCAGCGTGTGCTTCTTCCAGCCCAGCGCTTCTCATGATGTACTCTGCATAGAAGTTAAATAAGCAGGGTGACAGTATACAGCCTTGACGTACTACTTTTCCTATTTGGAACCAGTCTGTTGTTCCACGTCCACTTCTATTGTTGCTTCCTGATCTGCATACAAGTTTCTCAAGAGGCAGGTCAGATGGTCTGGTATACATATCTCTTTCAGAATTTTCAAGTTTATTGTGATCCACACAGTCAAAGGCTTTGACATAGTCAATAAAGCAGAAATAGATGTTTTCCTGGAACTCTCTTGCTTTTTCCATGATCCAACGGATGTTGGCAATTTGATCTCTGGTTCCTCTGCCTTTTCTAAAACCAGCTTGAACATCAGGAAATTCACGGTTCACATATTGCTGAAGCCTGGCTTGGAGAATTTTAAGCATTACTTTACTTGCATGTGAGATGAGTGCAATTGTGCGGTAGTGTGAGCATTCCTTGGCATTGCCTTTCTTTGGGATTGGAATGAAAACTGACCTTTTCCAGTTCTCTGGCCACTGCTGAGTTTTTCAAATTTGCTGGCATATTGAGTGCAGCACTTTCACAGCATCATCCTCTAGTATTTGAAATAGCTCAACTGGAATTCTATCCCCTCCAGTAGCTTTGTTCGTAGTGATGCTTACTAAGGCCCAGACTTCACATTACAGGATGTCTGGCTCTGGGTGAGTGATCATACCATCATGATTATCTGGGTCGTGAAGATATTTTTTGTACAGTTCTTCTGTGTATTCTTGCCACCTCTTACCTCTTAATATCTTCTGCTTCTGTTAGGTCCATACCATTCTGTCCTTTATTGAGCCCATCTTTGCATGATATGTTCCCTTGGTATCTCTAATTTTCTTGAAGAAATCTCTAGTCTTTCCTATTCTGTTGTTTCCCTCTATTTCTTTGCATTCATCACTGAGGAAGGCTTTCTTATCTCTCCTTGCTATTCTTTGGAACTCTGCATTCAAATGGGTATATCTTTCCTTTTCTCCTTTGCTTTTCACTTCCCTTCTTTCCATAGCTATTTGTAAGACCTCCTCAGACAGTCATTTTGCTTTTTTGCATTTCTTTTTCTTGGGGATGGTCTTGACACCTGTCTCCTGTACACTGTCACGAACTTCTGTCCATAGTTATCAGGCACTCTATCAAATCTAATCCCTTAAATCTATTTCTCACATCCACTATATAGTCATAAGGGATTTGATTTAGGTCATACCTGAATGGATTAGTGGTTTTCTGTCCACTTTCTTCAATCTGGTCCCATCATTTCATGGAAAATAGATAGGAAAACAATGGAAACCATGACAGACTTTATGTTCTTGGGCTTCAAAATCACTGCAGATGGTGACTGCAGCCATGAATTTAAACGACACTTGCTTCTTGGAAGAAAAGCTATTACCAACCTAGACAGCATATTAAAAAGCAGAGAATTACTTTGCCGACAAAGGTCCATCTAGTCAAAGCTGTTTTTCCAATAGTCATGTATGGATGTGAGAACTGGACCATAAAGAAAGCTGAGCACCGAAGAACAGATCCTTTTGAACTGTGATGTTGAAGACTCTTGAGAGTCCCTTGGATGGCAAGGAGATCCAACCAGTCCATCCTAAAGGAATTCTGTCCTGAATATCCATTTGAAGGACTGATGCTGAAGCTGAAACTCCAATACTTTGGCCACCTGATGCAAAGAAATGACTGATTGGAAAAGACCTTGATGCTGGGAAAGATTGAAGGCAGGAGGAGAAGGGGATGACAGAGGATGAGATGGTTGGAAGGCATCACCGACTCGATGGACATGACTTTGAGCAAGGACCAGGAGTTGGTGTTTGTCAGGGAAGCCTGGTTGCTGTAGTCCATGGGGTTGCAAAGAGTTGGAAAGGACTGAATGACTGAACTGACTGAAAATGGTAGTACTATACTCTCCATATGGGAGCTACTAAGTACTTCAGATACAGCTAGTCCAGATTGAGGTCTGTGGAAAATATGAACTAGGTTTTGAAGACTGAGAAGTCTGAAAACAAGAATATAAAGTATCTCTTTATCTCTTGATTACACATTTAAATGATAATTTAGATTTACTATATTAAATAAAATATCAAAATTAACTTTGCCCATCTTTTACTTTTTATACACTGTTACCAAAAATTTAGAATTACATGCTTCTATTGGCTTGTGCTATGATAAAGTTCAATTTCCTGTTTGTATTATTGGGTTGGCCAGAAATTTCGTTCGGGTTCTGAATGCCCCTTCTGGCCAAGCCAATGTGTGTTCACTGCAGGTCAGCTTCCTGCAGTGACTCACTGATCCACGCTGAGGGAGACTGTGCCAGAGCAAAAGCAGAGCTCAGAAGGTTTCATGAGGACACACATCACTTCTGCGCCCAGCTCACCGAACAGAAGTCGTCATCTGGACCCATTTGTCTATGAGGACACCAGGAAGAGGAGTTATAACTGATGAGTAGTGCTAATTAATACACACTGAGACAGAATACCCTTCTTCCACCACCTGATTATCACAGTATATCTTTTGTGTAAAACAAATGTCTCATCTATTTCACAATGTAACCATTCATAGTCATTCAATAAATACCTAAAGATAAACTTAACATCCTAGGTACTAAGCTGGGATACAGAAAAGGCTAAAACATGGTCCTGGATCTCAGGGAACTCACAATTCATCAGATCCACTGCAAAATTATGCTGAGTATAATGTGATGAATATGAATAGATGTTGGTCTCATGCCCAGTGGGAGGGTAGGAGAGAAAATGTTCCCCCTGTGGACGTTCCTTTCATGGAGTACTAAATCGCTTCTCAGAAGTAAGCAATGTCACTTCTGATCTACCCAACTTCAAAAGTCCTCACCATAATATTTCTCTTTTTCTTCAAGGTGATGTATTAGATAAGCTGAACTTGGAGACAACTGTATCATCACAGTTACACTTTATATTATATGAACGATTGACCTTCTGATAACTATTCACAGTTATGACCCAGTCAATAATCAATGTGTTATTATGTCCTTAATAAGCTGTGGCGATTAACAGCTATGAAACAAGCATGACCCAGAAAGGTGAGTATCTTGTCTGCTGCCAGTGAAGCAGGAATTTGACTTTGGAAATAACTTTCTAACGCACTTGGAGAGGTTATGATATTCTTCCTAGGCTGATTCTAGTTATCTTTGGTGGAATGCTGACAGAAACTAGAGGATGCAGAAACAGTGCAAGGAGTGATAGTTTACAAACTGCTTTTTAACCTATAGGTTAAGATAAAGCTGTCAAACACTGGGGCTTGTATGATCAGAAATGTAGCTGATAGATTATACTTCATCTCCTATCAGTTCCTCATTGGTGTAATGCTAATATAACTCCTTTGCTTACTTTATGGGGCCAAGATAGAGAGATAGACAGGTATATATAGATATAAATTACACATGAAATTATATAATGCATTTGAAATCATGTTGTGTTGGGGGCCATTCATGTATCACTGGCGTCGGGTTCTCCTGTACCCTGGGCACATAGAAAGCTGCGCTTCCTGACCTAGTGGTTAGGCTGGAGCCATAGAACGTGCTCAGGCTACTGAGCTATAAGCAGAAGCCTTGGAGACTGGTGTGCAATTTGCCTTTCCCTTCCACAAAGGCAAGTTTCTGGATGAAGTTAGTGTGATGCTGGGTCCCTGAAGATTACATGTAAATGGTAACTCTTCCCCATGCCCCCACCACTTCTATCCTGAGATCAAGAAGTAAACCCTCTTGCTTCAAGCCTTGAGTGACATATAGAAGTGATATAAAAGCTCTGCATTGAACTTCATGGGATTATAAGGAGACACAGCAGGAGAGGCACCCACGACCAGATCTTAGGACGCTCTAAAAGCTGGAGGTCAAGTGGAAGAGGAGCGTGAGCAAAGGAGACTGACAAAGGGTCAGAAAAGAAGGGAGAAATCAGGAGATCATGAGATGCCTTCTGAGTCAAGAAAAGAATGTTTTTCAAGGAAGCAATAACTTACCATATGGACAAATGCTGTTGACAAAGCAAGTAGGATAACAGAAATGGCATGAGTGCTGGGTATGGTTAAAACTGATCTTAATAAAAAACAATGTCTATGGAGGGAGAAAGCCCAGATCCAGTAGTTTGAAAAGAGGCTGGGCCCATCAACTGACAACTGGCATAAGATGTTGTCTACTGCAGGAACATGACGGACCATGGATTATCACACTAAGCGAAATGAGTCAGACTTAGAAAGACAAAAACCATTTGATATCACTTGTATGTAGAATCTAAAAAAAAATGATACAAATGAACTTATTTATAAAACAGAAATAGACTCACAGACATAGAAAACAAATTTATGGTTACCAGAAAGGAAAGGGAGGGAAGGAGGGACATATTAGGAGCAGGGGATTAACAGATACATACAAACTATTATACATAAAATAGATAAGCAACAAGGATATACTACACAGTACAGGGAATTATATTCAATAACCTATAATGGAATATAATCTGAAAAAATGTTTAACAATCACTTTGCTTGCTATGAACTTCCCTGGTGGCTCAGATGGTAAAGTTTCTGCCTACAATGTGGAAGACCCAGGTTCAATCCCTGGGTTGGGAAGATCTCCTGGAGAAGGAAATGGCAACCCACTCCAATATTCTTGCCTGGAAAATCCCATGGAAGGAGGAGCCTGGTACGTTATAGGCCAGGGGGTCGCAAAGAGTCGGACACGACTCAACAACTTCACTTTCACTTTGCTTGCTATAGACTTCCCTGGTGGCTCAGATGGTAAAGCATCTTGCTTACAATGCAGGAGACCTGGGTTAGATCCCTGGGTCAGGAAGATACTCTGGAGAAGGAACTGGCAATCCACTCCAGTACTCTTGCCTGGAAAATCCCATGGACAGAGGAGCCTGGTAGGCCACAGTCCATGGGGTCACAAAGAGTCGGACACGACTGAGAGACTTCACTTCACTTGCTTGCTATATACCTGAAACTATCTGTATTGTATATCAACTACGTGCTGTGCTTAGTTGCTCAGTTGTGTCCAACTCTTTGTGACCCCACGGACTGTAGCCTGCCAGGCTCCTCTGTCCATGGCGATTCTCCAGGCAAGCATACTGGAATGGGTTGCCATGCCCTCCTCCAGGGGATTGTCCTGACCCAGGAACCAAACCAGGGTCTCCTGCATTGCAGGTGGATTCTTTACCTTCTGAGTCACCAGGGAAACCATCTCAACTATATTTTGATTTAAAAAAAGAGAATCATAGGTGAGAAAGTGGAGACAAGGACACTAGACAAATCATTGAACAAGTTTTTTCTGTGGAGTGCAGGAAGGAAATGAGGTGGTCACTGGAAGAGAATATGGGGGAGGTGGTCAAGGGATTTTTCTTACGAGTTACAGGAGCATGTTATAATGATTGAGTAGAGAACAAAAACTGATGATGCAGGAGAGAAGAGATGATCACAGAAGCAACGTCCTTGAGAAGGTGAAATGGCAAGGATTCAGCACATAACTGGGGGCTCCCAGGACAGTGGCAGCCACTCGGAGCACAGTCACAGCAGGAAGGCAGAGAGTGAGAGAGGGGATGGCCACAGAAAAGCCTGTTTAACTGCTTCTAGTCTCTCTCAAAGTACAGACAAGATCATAAGCAGAGCCTGGGTGGGTGGTGGGGATACAGCTAAAGGAGGTGAGAGGGCTCAGGAGCAAGAAGATGGTGGGAAATCACAGCTGGTCAACTCCTATTCAGTCTTTTCAGATGTCACCTTCAGTGAGCCCCCCACATCACTCTATTTAGAAAGCATATTCATTCACCCCCCAGCACTACTTTTTCCTTTGCTACATCATATTCTAACATGCTGTATTATTTTTATTAGTTTATTTTCCCTGTCTCACTTATTATGTTAGGGGTAACACTGACTGAAACTGACCACCCTGGTCAGGTAAGATAGTAGCCACTGGGAAGGTCCTGATAAGGAACATGGAACTAAAAACTACTACCAACTGGAAGAATTAGGGAAAGGTCAAAAGGAGATGCCACATGTCTTACCAACCTCCCAGAACCCTCCTCACAGGAGTCCATCTTGGCTGAGCAATGTACACACCACCAGGAAGGACCCTGGATCAGAATGAATGGCCAGCGAAAACCCAGAAACTAAGCCCATCACCATAAAACCTGAGACCTTGAACCACATGGCAGAGCAGTTCTTCTGGGTTCCCTTACCCTGTTGCCTTCCACCTGGTTGCCCCTCCCAATAAATTCTCTTGCTCTGGCAGCAAATGTGCCCCTCAGACAATGCATTTCTGAGTGATAGATGAGGGCCCACTCTCATGCCTGGGAAGGGGTCCTTCCTACTTCAACAATTAAAAGGTGAGCACTACAAAGATAGGGGCTCTTTGTTTGGTTCCCTGACGTATTCTGAATGTCTGGAATTATGCCAGGCATTGTCTATTTATTGAACAATTAAAACTTTTTAAATGAATGAATGAAAGGAAGAGGCCAAGAATGGAGGATGGGAAGAAGAAATGAATGTAACTGCTCATTATGGTGAGGAGCGAAGCACACCTATGAGGCTCCCTGGCATTCTTTGGTACTCTGGTCCTTGTCCGAGAGAGTAGTCATAAAGGGAACCAGTCAGCATGTTTTTCTAGGAACATTCAACCTGTTCAGGTGCAGGCACAAAGAAGGTGGGATTTAATCAAGGCCAAGGCTTTGTCAGGCAAATAAGTCAAAGAAATGAGGGAATGAGAGAATTGAAGTACTTGTAAATGAGTGGTCATAATGATGGATCCTGGAATCGAAGTGAAGTAAAGGGGGGATGAAATGATGGTCAAAAGAGAGGCTGGGACAATTCATCAGCAGGCTCATTATGATAGTCAATGCCAACTGGAAGAATTAGGGAAAGGTCAATGACAATGTGAAATATCTAAACCCATTCAAAGCAAGTTTCAGTTCCAAGCATTTAAGGGTTTACTTAGAATTCTCTTTCCCTTGCAAAGAGTCGGACAGGATTGAGCAACTGGACGCAACTGAACTGAACTGAAAGAGATTTCATTTCAAAGAGAGATTAAGGTATATCTTTGTTAAGTATATCTAGAAAAAGAAGAAAAGAACAATTACAAACTAAATTTCAGTACTTACCTGCTAAATACTATCTCTGTTTTGCAAACTAAATAAACCACTGCGTGATGAAAACAATCAAGACTAGGGCTTTTTCATTCCACTGGAGTTTGTACAGAAAACTGAAGGGTAAAAGATTCCTTCTGGCAGTCGAAAAGAAGCAAGAGTGGATGCCCCAAACATAATGTACACAGTGTGATCCATGAGTCACTGAATGAAGGATTAGATTTCAGAAGACCCACAGGCACTGATTAGAGTCTGAAAAGCTGAATCAAGGCAGCCTCAATGAATGCCAAAGTGATTTACTGCTGTGCAATCCAAAATAATATACTGGTTAAAGCAAAGAACTGTCAGTCTGTAGATGAGGAGAGGCGCCAAGAGGAGACAGAACATGCTTCTGAAACACTAATGGACACCAGGTCTCACCGTGTGTCATTTTCTTTACTGCCTACTGGACTAAGTCAAGGAAAATTGTGTGTAGTACACCTTCATTTTTCTCCCTGCTCTACTCCCAGTCTTCTCTAAAGCTCTTTTTAATTTCAATCTGCGTGGAACAATCAGAATAGAGAATGGACATGAACAACAAAGAACTCTGTTGAGCAACAAACACCCTCTTGTTGGAAAACTGTCATGATCTTGGTTGAGTTTTCAGGTTATAGCGGTGCAGTTGGCTGAGTAAAACACCTAGCTTGAAAGAAATCCAGCAACAAGATGACATTATTTAAATAGAAGTATGGTTGGGATGGATTCAGTTGCAAAGAAGCTAAGTGATAATAGTTTAGACCATTTTGGAAAGCAAATGCCTAAAAAATGCTTATCTGGCCAGAATCAGTACACTCATCAAGGCCTACGAGGACAATTATGTCTGATGAAAATTATAGTCATGAGAAATTGCTGAATGAGCGTAAATAACTTGGAAGTCAAGGTGAAGTGATGAGCCAGGCACGAGGCTAGGCTCTGTGGGTAAATCCATGCAGTCCTCATGGGATTCCTACTCCAACTGGGGAAGCAGAGCCGCTAGAAGAGCCGTGATGCCTCCACTCAAACTGCTTCCATGCCCTTCTACTTCACTGCTCCGTCAATCATTCTTCAAGGCTCAGGTCACTGCTGCTAACCTTCCTGAAATCTCTGGGCAGAGTCTGAAGTTCTCTTAGTGTTTTCAGAGAAAACTTTTAGGCTATATTCTAGTCATCTGTTTCATGCCCATCTTCACTTCTAGTCAATGAGCTCCTCAAACACATTGAGTATAACGTGGCATGCTATATTTTCCAAAGATGGCCCTGACAATAGCTTTCATCCCACATATCTCCCAGAACCTTCTGTCTCTTCATCAAGAGGGAGAACCTATGTACCTTTCCCTTGTTCCTGCCTCTGCCAATAGAGCACAGCAGAAGAAACAGTTCTGAGTCCAGGTCATAAAAATGCACATCTGTTGATGGGTTTTAGAAGAAGCGGCATATATATACACATATATATACAAGGAAGTATTACTCAGCCATAAACAGGAATGAGTTTGAACAAACTCTGGGAAATAATGAAGGACAGGGAAGTCTGGAGTGCTGCAGTCCATGGGGTCACAAAGAGTTGGACATGAGTGAGCGATTGAACAACAAAACAGGAATGGAATATTACCATGTGCAGCAAGATGAATGGACCTACAGAATATCATACTAAGTGAAGTAAGCCAGGCAGAGAAAGGTATTATATGATATTATTATATCATATATGCTATATATTATATATGCTATGTATTATATATTATATCACTCATATGTGGAAGCTAAAAAACAATACAAATGAATCTATACATATACAAAACAGAAACAGACTCACAATCACAGAAAATAAATGTACGGCTACCAAAGGAGAAAGAGGAGTGGGTTAGTCGCTTAGTCATGTCCGACTTTGCAATCCCATAGACTGTAGCTGGCCAGGGTCCTTTGTCCATGGAATTCTCCAGGCAAGAATACTGGAGTTAGTTGCCACTGTCTTCTCCAGGGGATATTCCTGACCTAAGAATCAAACCTGGGTCTCCTGCACTGCAGGCAGATTCTTTACCATCTGAGCCACCAGGGAAGCTCCCATAGAGGAAAGAGAGAAGGGATACGGATAAATAGGAGAAGGCGATTAACAAACTATTGATACTATACATAAAACTGATAAGCAAAAAGGACCTACTATATAGCACATGGAACTTATTCAATATCTTGCAATAACCTATAATGGAAAAGAATGAAAAATATATAACTGAACCACTTTGCTGTATACTTGAAACTAACACAATATCAACTATATTTTAATTTTTTAAAAATGCACTTCTGCTTCATTATCTTGGAACCCAGGCACTATGTCATGAGGAGGCCCGTGGCAGGGAAGCCTCAGAGAAGCTTGTGTAGAGATCCACATGGAAAGAAATGAAGCCTGAAGCCTGCAGACCTAGCTGAGCTCTCAGCTGGGCGCTGCCTTGAAAGCGGATCCACCAGTTTCCTGGGAGCATGACCCAGGAAGCAGAAAAGAGCCAGTCCTGCAGAGCCCTGCCCAGCTGCAGACTTCACAGTAAAATAACTGCTGCTTTAAGCCACAAGTCCTGGAGTTGTCTGTTACGTAATAACAGATAAAAGGAACACTTTTTCATTACTGGTTCTCCACTGCCTGAAACTGTACCTAGAATATGACATTCCCCCCATACACGTGATGATGGACCCTCTACCACCATAGGAGCCGCAAGTGGTGGTGGGAACCTTCCCCTTTTACTCAGTTGTGAGAGGAGTTTTCAGCTTGTCTTTCCTTTTCCTCTCCTGTCCTCATGCACCACAGATACCCAGATGTCTCCTGATGCAGGCTGGGGACTGCTACTGTCTGAATGTCTAATTAAAGATTTGGTTTCAATGAATTTAGATCTGCTATGAACAAAGAACTGCCTGGGGTTAGCATCAGAACAATGGTGCGGGTGTGAGGGAGGTATTTCGACTGTGGGCAATATATCCAGCTTCAGCCACGTGATGAAAGCTGTTCCATCATCACTTTGCAGGGCAGCACAGTAAGTCCCCTCTATGCAAAGGAGTTCCAGTCCAAGAGCACATTCATAAGTCCAATTTGGTGTAAGTTCAACAAAGTTAGACTAGGTACTCCACTAACACAATCGGCTATTACTGTAATACATTTATAATATTTTTCACACAAATAATACATAAAAAACAAACACAAAACATACAGAAAAAAACATTTAATCTTACGGTACAGTATCTTGAAAAGTACAGTAGTACAGTACATCTGGTGGTGCTTTTTAGCAGACCAGCCACGTCACCACTGCTTTTAGGCTTGCTTCCAGACACCCTGGGCTTGAAATAAAGATACTTTATTACCATACTGTGGCTTCCCAGGTGGCTCAGTGGTAGAGAATCTTCCTGCCAATGCAGGAGATGCGGGCTCAATCCCTGGGTTGGGAAGATCCCCTGGAGGATGAAAAGGCACCCCACTCCAGTATTCTGGCCTGAAAAATCCCATGGACTGAGGAGCCTGGTGGGCTGCAGTCCATGAGGTCCAAGAGAGATGGACATGACTGAACACACTCACATTCTACTAAACTGTATACAGTGCTATAAAGTATACAAAAGCATAATGTGTGTATTGTAGAGTATATTACACAAAAGCACAACCCCTAGTAACGTGAAGGTTTGTATGTGGGGGACTTACTGTATTAGGATTTATGACTTACAACTGTAAACCTTTTGAGTATGACAGAGAAGGGGCTGGCGTAGCCTTAAATGAAGGGCGAGGTGGTCAGACCTGGCAGGAGGTGGGGTAGTGGCTGCGCTATGCTGTTTTTGTCATCTCGGCATTTCCGCCCCTCTTTCTGAAGTCCTCTGCACTGCTGGGGAGAAACTGGGACTACATTTCTCAGAATGCCCTTCCCTGTGGAGCTGTGGGTTAGAGTCAACAATGAGGGATACACTCAGGAAAACGAAATCTGGAAAGTAGAAGAGGCTGGTTCTCCCTCCAGGTAGTCACAGTTGTGTAAGTTAGAGACAGCTTCAAGTAAGTCTTTTGAGAGTCATCTTTGCCAGACATTCTTGGGACCCCTGTGTCTAGGGGGGTCAGTGCCTGGGAGCACTGCTATGATGTTTCAGGAAACAACTGAAGGTGGCTTCCCTGCCCTTTTCATGAATGGTGCAAGCCTCTGTATCAAACACTTAATGCTTCGAAGACATACAGTGGCTTGTTTTCTGCATAACTCTTACTGAAAGAGGGGCCAAATAGTTACAAGCACTAGGGAAGCCTTTCAAAGAAGAAATTTGATGTAAACGTAGATGAAAGTGTGTCAGGTCATGAAAGATGAAGCACCAAAAGAGGGGGAAGCTAAACTCCTGAACGGCAAAGGACAAGTCAGGGAGGGGTTTGGAAACAGGCCAGCAAAGGTCCCAGTATTGCTCACGCACTTGATTTGGCCCCTGCTCTGGGCCCTGGGCAAGGTCATGTAGATGCAAACACTGTCATCTTCTCTGCCCCAGCCCAGCCAAATCGACCCATTTCCCTCTTCCTATAGGACATACTCCCACTGCATTCAGTGGGTCCGCTTATTCTTCAACCCTCATTCCACTCCACACGTGGAAAAATGCAAGCAAAAGTAACCCCAATAGTGGGAAAACTCTGAGGGGCTTTTGAGAACTGGGTTTAGAAACGCATATTCCAACTTCTCTCTTGGTTCACTCATTATCTTGGAGATTTACCTTGAACTCCTGGACAAAATAGTGACTCTCTCCCAGGATTCCTGTGTATTTTCTTCACAGCTCTCATCACACTTGACTTATTTAATGCTTCTCTCCCCTTAATAATTAGACATGGTGTTCATTAGATATTTGATGAACGAAGAATGACTCTATTTGGAAACGGGAATCGTCAAACACCATCAACTGCTCTTAAAATATGCCTAAGCCACAACAGGAAGTGAGTTAAAGCTTGGGCTCAGCCTCCAGGGACAATGCTGCGTCATCACTTTTGCAAATGAAGTGTATCAGGCTCGGGTAATAAAAGTCAGCTTGCAACTGACCTTTGTCAGATTTTCAACTTGTAAGGATTATGAGCAGGAGACCTCGGATTTATAGTTTTCCAGACTGCTTCAAAGCTTTGAAATCACTCCATCTCATTAATGAATAATTAACATCATATCCCTAGTGTATAATTTGTGTAATTTTCAGCAACTTAACATAACACATAGTAAGAACAACAGCAACAAAAATAACATCATTAAGAAAAGACTTTAGTTCCTTTCATAGCTGCAACTCTACGTGGCCCACACTTGGTATGTAAAAACAATGTGAAATGTGTTTTATATCAGACAAGTTCAATTTAGACCAGTGAGAAGATCTTTTATTAATTTTCTTCTCGTGGGATGGTAACAATAGTTCATAATGTGATTTCAGTTCTTCAGCTGTGTCTTATATAATGCGTAATTTTCCCCTTAATATTCTGTCTTAAGCAAAGGAATACGCATGAGTCATGTAAGTATGTATTGATTTAGAATGATTCTTTGAGTAAATCAGCTCAGGATAACTGTGTACTGGTCATCTTGACCTGGCAACAGAAATGTTTTGCTTAAATTCTGTCTTCCTGAACAAGCAAAAACAGTCAAGGTAAAAATAAGTAGGCCCTCCACTCTTTAAAGCAATCTCACAAGTCAGAGTGAAAGGAAGACTGAGACAGAAAGTAGAAGACAGAAACAGGGCCAGAGAAAGAAAGAATGAGAGAGAGAGAAGAAAGTCCCCCATCCCCCACCATTTGGTGAAACAATCTTAAGATGGACCCGTGACAATGAAGCCCTGATTCTGAGGGGCTGGTTTAGGGCAGTGGTAGGTGCCAGAAGGACTGAGTCCTAGAGATGAGGTGGGGGTACCACCCTCCAGACCCCCACAGCTTTCCCTAGACACAGGCCAGGGACCTTCAGTCTAAGAGGGGACAGGGCTGCATGTCTGAGATCAGAACACAAGTTGACCTGGGGCTGAAACCACTCTCGTCTTTATCAACACCCACAGCTACCACTCACTGGGCCCTTCATATGTGCTGGACTCTCTTCTAAGCAGGCTACAATATACTAGCTCATTTTATCCCCATGAAGAAGCTGCGGCACAGAGCGCTAAGAGTCTCATCTGGATATTTACTCAGTAAGTGATGAAGTAGCAAGTGGATCTAAATTCCTGTTGTCTGGCTTAATTTACCCTATTCTCTCTTCAAAGACATAGGGTCTTTATGATTCAAAAGTCCGATATTAAGAGTGCTTAAATTATTAGCCTAGGTGGATGAAAGCACAGCTGCTTTGAATTCCTTTATCTATCTCATAGACACTGCAACTAACTGCATAAAGTTGGATCTAAGAGTCTACCTCAGTAGCTCTCAGCCAGGGATAATTTTATACGCCTATTCCTGGGGACACAGGACAATGCTTGGAGACGTTTGGGTTGTCATAGTTTGGTGGGGTGGGGGTAGGAGCACTGCTGGGATCTAGTGGGTAGGAGTGATGTTAAACATCCTATAGCACAAAAAACAGCCTCCTATAACAGAGAGTTACCCAGCCCCAAACATCAATACTGCTGAGGTTGAGAAATCCTGGAGCTAAATTGATTGATGCTACCCAGACACAGCCATGGAAATCAGCTACTTACAATCTCTTGTGACAAACTCAAAATCCCACAAGCTAAGCACTGGGCTCAGTCTTATTGTTAAAAACCAGCAAGACACCATCTCTGCCCTCAAAGTGATTATACCAGCCACATGGAATCCTTGCCTGTAAGACGGAGTATCTTAGAGGGAACACTGGGCAAATTAAAGCAAAGTAAGTGTCTTTGTTTCGCTCTCTTCTTCACTCCCATCATGAATTCCCTGACTGCTGTAATCTCAAAGCGGGCCATCTAAAGCCACAGGTGACTTCCCTGGTGGCTCAGTGGTAAAGAATCCGCTACCTGCTAATACAGGACACGCGAATTTGATCTCTGGGTCGGGAAGATCCCCTGGAGCAGGAAATGGCAACCCACTCCAGTGTTCTAGCCTGGGAAATTCCACGGACAGAGGAGCCTGGTGGGCCACAGTCCATGGGATTACAAAGGGTCAAGACAGGGCTTTACTAACTGAACAGCAACATATGATCAGTAGAGATATAGTATCACTGGTAATGAATTCTGATGGTGTACAGGCCAGAAGCCAAGCAGCCTTGAGTGCTGAAGAATCACCCTCCGCCAAGCAGGGGCAGCATCTACCTCACACCATTCCCCAGCCTCAGCCAATCATTGATGGGTAGGAGGACCTCTGCTTGAAGGGAAACAGATCCAGAACTCTCTACCTGGAATAGAGACTATACTCTCAGCTTGGCTTTTCTCCTCGGACCTCTGCTACTTCCCCATACCTCTTTCTCCTGAGCTCACTCTACCCAACAACAACTTTGCAAGAATCCTCACCTCAGGCTCTGCTTCTGCCTAGGAAAAAATTCAACCTCAGAGACCACTTTTTAAAAAGGCCACTGTCAGTATGGATCAACAATGAACTTCTGAAAGGTACTGCTTTGATCTGAATTGTATCCCCTTAAAATTCATACATTGAAATTCTAACCCCTAATGTGATGGTATTAGGAGCTAGGGCCTTTGAGAGGTGATTAGTTCATGGAGTCCTCAAAAATGAGATTAGTTCCTTCAAAAGAGAGAACCTCAGAGAGCTCCTATCTGCTTTCACCATGTGAAGACACAGCAAAAAGGTGCGGTCTGTGAACCAGGAAG
The DNA here is from genome assembly GCA_006408695.1 of Aepyceros melampus. NCBI lineage: Eukaryota > Metazoa > Chordata > Mammalia > Artiodactyla > Bovidae > Aepyceros > Aepyceros melampus. The sequence continues at coordinate 15,699 of SJXQ01007200.1, read as the reverse complement.
GTTTTCATCAGCACCTTGAACTCCCAGCTTGCAGAACTATGAGAAATAAGTTTGTGTTATTTATACCCCATTTAGTGTATGGTATTTTGTTATAGCAGCCCAGACAGATTAAGATAAATACTCAAGGAATTTCCAGGGCTTTGATTTTCACAAGAAAATCTGCCTTCTTCATTCTGTGCCTAGGAGCGTCCTTAATTTTCCCTTCCCTTCAAATCCAGCTTGAGACCCTTGGTAGAACATATGTTTGACATACCAGAAAATGGAGATTATTAAGTGGAGGGGGTTCCAGAAAATACTAGAGGACGTGAATTTGGATAATTCAGTTTGTCCTGACATTTATTTTAGATATTTATCATGGTTTGAACTATAAAGAAGGGAGAAGACTCTGGTCCTTTTTCCTTCATTCTCAGAGTTCTGGATCCAGAGAGAACATCTATAGTAACTGCGGTTGTGGAACATAATCAGGGATGAAAATAAGAAGGATAGGATAAGGAGGAAGCCTGTGAAGGCAGAGAATAGTGATGAGATTAGCACCTTCAATGGGGAATCTTTGTATAGATTTCCTTGAATAGGTGTCAAGCAAGACTAGGATGGGCAATTGAGCACAGTGTTTTAGTTCTGGGTTGATATACCATTTTATTCCCTGATGAATCTAAAACCAAATTCTCTGGGCACAGAAATGTCTGAAACTTGACAATGCTAAACATGTTACCTAAGGTATTTTAAGTTCTTCTAAGAGCACTGAAGGTAATCAGCAATCTCATTAATACATACACATTATCAGCAATATATAGTCAGTTGATGTTGCTACCCTAATAATTATATTTTAAGGTATTTATAAACTGTATGATAAATTTTCTAAAGAGTTTACCTTGAAAAACTATTTTTGAAGTATTAATGTTCATATACTGTGTTTAGCTGTTATGATAACTATAATGATGGTAATAAAGATTTATTACTTGCTTGCAATATGACAGGTACAGAGATAAGCAGCTGATATGAATGAGTTCATTTAATTAGTATAATAACCCATGCAGTATTATAACTTATGGAAAAACCTGAACAAACTTTTTGGTCAACCCGATAGCTCTCATTATTAGCCTCATTAAGCTAAAGTTCCCAAGTGCACACAGCTTTTAATGATGAAAACAAATGAGAACTCAGAATGTGTGACCCCAGACTACCACTGTATTAAGTTACCTACTGCTGTAGAACAAATCACCACAACAAAACAACACATATTACTGAGTTTACCAGCTGAGCCACAAGGGAATGACTCATTTGAAAAGACCCTGATGCTGGGAAAGATTGAGGGCAGGAGGAGAAGGGGACGACAGAGGATGAGATGGTTGGATAGCATCACTGACTCAATGAACATGAATTTGAGTAAGTTCCTGGAGTTGGTGATGGACAGGGAGGCCTGGAGTGCTGCGGTTCATAGGGTTGCAAAGAGTCAAACACAACTGAGCAACTCAACTGAACTGAACTGAGTTTACAGTTCCTGTAGGTCAGGAATTCAGACATAGCAGAGCTGGGCCCTCAGCTTCAGGGTCTCACCAGGCTACAATACAGGTCTTGGCCAGGGTTCAGTCTCAACAGAAGCTCGACTGCAGACAGATCTCCTTTCAGGATCCCTCAGCTGTTGGTAGAGCTCATCTTGAGGTTGCAGGTCTGCAGTCCCTGTTTTCTGGCCAGTTTCTGGGAGCAATTCTTAGCTGTAAGAGATCAGCCTCCCTTCCTTGCATAGAGCCCCCTTCATAAACAGTTTCACAACATGAGAGCTTACTTCTTCAAAGCCAGCAAAAGAGAGCCCAACATCTGTCAGCTGAGACAGGGTCTTACACACCATAACATAACCATGGAAGTAACCTCCCATTTGCCATATTCTGTTGGTTAAGAGCAAGCCACCTCTTCTCCAGGAGAGGGAATGATACAAAGGCATTAAAACCAGGAGGCAGGGCTTCAGGGTCTGTCCACCATAACCACTAGCCAAGTAACAGACTAACATCATGCTTCTGCCAAATCTGTGTGTATTATCTACAATATTTTTACTTCCTGTATTTCCTTAATTTGAGTCACTTTTTAAAATATTTCACAAAGAACTTTTATATCACAATCATAAATTGTTTGTCATGAATAGAAGGTGGAACAGGTAAAATTCAGGTAAATAAAAAAGATTTACACTGTATTCTGTATTCACCTGGAAGGACTCACTTAATCCTCATACTTTTCATGGTAAATAATATCATCCTCATTATTAACAATGTGAAAGCTGAGATCCAGAGAACTTTGATAAGTTGTTCAAGACTATTCAGCTTATAAGCTGTTGAATCAAGATTCAAACCTATGACTCAGTTCAGTCGCTCAGTCGTGTCCAATTCTTTGCGACCCCATGAATCGCAGCACGCCAGGCCTCCCTGTCCATCACCTACTGGCTGCCAAAGTGCAAGGTAATAGTCTAGATAGCACCCAATTTCACTATGCACTCCAGTTTTCCTGGTTCTCTTTCAAAACTCCACCCATGTCCTAACCTTGTTTAACCCTGAGATTCCATCTTCAGATAGCAGGAATCAACATAATACAAGGGAAAAGAGTTAGCAGGCTCAGGTTTAATGTGGCCTTTATCTCTTACTGGCCTTGTCACCTGGGGCAAGTTATTGGTTTGCCTCAACTGTCTCACCTCTAAAATGGAGATAATAGTACGTGGTTCATAAAGGCAAGAGTGAGAATTTTAATAATACTATTTTTGTCATCATCTCAAAGAAAAACATCCACAATTCCCAACCTTGAGTGCTACGCATGTTTACCACAGTGAGATTTTCCCCAGTCCTCCTGAGAAACAAGTGAAAAGAGAAATAGGCTGTTTTGACACATTGCATGACTTTGGGAATTTGTTTTTAAAGTTGATGATATTTTATCTTTGGAGGGGGCAATGTCCTTGAGTAGGACTGAGAAGATGGAGTGTGATACCCAAAGCAAACTGTGCTCAGTTGCTCAGCTGTGTCCAACTCTTTGTGACCCCATGGTCTGTAGCCCACCAGGATTCTCTGTCCATGGGATTATCCAAGAAAGAATATTGGAGTGGGTTGCCATTTCCTTCTCCAGCCCAAAGCAAAAGGTTGGCCTTAGCTGGGAGCACGTTTAGAACACCTTTAGCACCAGGGGCAAGGCTACTTTTATGGACACAGATGCAGGCAGGTAGGTCCCTGCATGGGAGGAACTTGTGGCTGCTCTACTTAGTGCTTTGAAGTACTAAACACAGTACGAAACACAGGTCTAAACATTCTTCCTTTACTCTTCCACAATATCAATTTTGTCTCTCAGATTACTTCTATCATGAAATCACGCAGTTATTTTTCCCATCTTAGTAAAAACATCTCTTTATTGACTCCACCTCTTACACCAGTCTCTTTCCATTTCCAGTGAACCTCTCTCAAAGAGCTATTTTTATCTGTTCTCTCCACATTTTCTCCTCCCATTCCTTCCTTGAATATACTTTAGTCATGCTTTCACTTCTACCTCTGTGGAAACTTCTCTTGCCCAGCTCACCAAAATACTCCACATTGATAAATTCAGTGACTAAATTCAATGACTAACTTTCAGTCTTTATCTCACTCACTCCATCAGCAGCTTGGACACAACTGTCTTTCCCTCCTGGCACACTTCCCTCCAAGCACCACTTTCAAGGTTTCCTTCTAGCCCCTCTCTGCTGACTCCTATCATCCAAAAGTCTTATTTCCAGCCCAGATCAACCCCTGTCTTCCACAATCTTCCCTCCTACTCAACATCTGCACCACCGGAACACCTCAAACTTAACACACCTACAAGGAGACTCACTTCCCTTTGCTTTCCTGTAAATGGTGATTCCTTTATTCCAACTCTTCAAACGAACAGTGTACGACAACAGCTGAATCACCTGTGCGGCCTCCTCTCTCACATCACTCATTCAGTCTATCTGCAATCCACAGGCTCTCCTCACTACTCTTCTCAACATCTCCTCTGCTGTGCACTTAGCCAAGCTGCCATCACTTCTTTCCTGGATTCTTGCAACAAATCTCCTAACTGGCATCTCTGCTTCTGCCCTAAACCTGAGTGGCCCCAATAAAACAGAAACCACATCTTATAATGCCTTGGCTCAAAATCATCCAGTGATTTCCATGTCATGTTGAGAAAAACTAAAGTTGCCCAGTGATCTCAAAGCTCTGATGCCAGCTGTTCCATTGCCTCTCTGATACGATTTCTCACTCTTCTCTACCCTGCTCAGTCAATTCCTGTCCTACCGGACTTTACACTATTCCATAAACACACCGGCATCCTCTTGCCTCATTGCCTTTGTATGTGCTCTTCTTGGTCCCTGGGAGAAAGACCCATCTTTACCAACTTTTATAAAATTATAAGCCCCTCTCAACACTTACTGCTTTACTTTTTACTCAGCATTTACAGTTGTTCTACATAGATTTACTTATTTACTTTGCTCTCAAGTTCCAACAGGGCAGGAATTTTTTGGTCTGTTTCGCTCACTACTGTGTTCTTAGTGCTTAAGATAGTGCCTAGCAAAGAGTGAATGTGCAATAAATATTTGTTGAGTGAATTATCAAGATGGTATGATTTATATAATTACAGTTATTTTGTAAACACCTGATGATATGAGTTTCCCCTATGTTCAGCATGATTCTAAAGAGGATGGGTGCTCCTTTAATCTAAATGGTACTCATACATTCCAAAGTCACCCACAACCTGACCCCTTTTAAAAAGGAAAAGATAAACCTCATTGATACTGATTTCAAAATGGGTACCAAAGAGTCAATGATGGACACAAATTTTAAAATGAAAAAAAAAAAAAAACTAAAATAGAAAATATGGGTTTATAAACATGAGTTTACCTTTAAAAAAGAGAGTCTCTTTAAATAGAGACTTGAGAATAAAATCACCTGGATTTGATACTTTATTTGGGAACTTGGTTATCAATTGCTTTCTATGAACTAATATGAGAGATGAGTTACAGAATGTTAAAGACCCACGGTGCTAAAGCAAGCACTTACCTATTGACTGACCAGGTAGAGGGTTAAGTTTTCATGAAACATGAAATTTGATTGGATCCTCACTTTTATCATGAATCAAAGATTTTCCTGATTGTGTTTCATGATTCTCAATGTTATGAGACAAGGATTCTCCTATTAAACTTCAACTAGAGATCCCGTCTTTGCTGATTTGGACACAAAAGCTTCTAAGTCTGTGAGATATTTTCTGTAATTATTGGACATCATGACACACAACTAATGAAGATATTAATAATTCATAAAATTTATTCAGTGTTCATCATTTCAGGTATACATGGATTGACAGGCCTGGGTTTTCTTTTTCACCTTGAACTAAATTCTTTGTTTTATGTATAAAAGGTGGAAATAACTTCTGGAAGTTGAAATAGCTATTAAAATTGCTGGCTTTCTATTGCACTTGTTTATGAGAACATTTGATTTAAATAAAATTGCTTCTGCGTGCAAGTGTACACTCAGTCATGTTCAACTCTTTGAGATCCCCATGGACTATAGCCCTCCAGGCTCCTCTGTCCATGGGATTCTCCAGGCAAGAATACCGGAGTGGGTTGCCATGCCCTCCGCCAGGGGATCTTCCTGACCCAGGGACCCAACCCATGTCTCTTGCATCTCCTGCACGATAGGTAGATTCTTTACCTCTGTGCCACCTGGGAAGCTCAAAAATGCTTCTGATGGTTTAATAAAATACAACTCTTTTCTTAAAAAAATGAAGATGCAGATTTGCTGTTTATGCTGCTACTGCTAAGTCGCTTCAGTCGTGACCGACTCTGTGCGACCCCATAGACGGCAGCCCACCAGGCTCTGCCGTCCCTGGGATTCTCCAGGCAACAACACTGGAGTGGGCTGCCATTTCCTTCTCCATTGCTGTTTATACAGGGACATTTTATTTTAATTAATTATGACAGGGAAAATTAATTTAGCTATAATTTCCTGCTGCCTCTAAGCAAGGAAGATCCTGCAGAGACCCTTTTTCTGCTGAGCCGGCTGAGACCATGAAAATACAAAGCAGAGCTTGGAGATGGAACTGAGAGTCAAACTGTGCTGCTTATGCAGAGTGTGGGCCACAGGGAAAAGCTGCTTAGGAAGAAGCTTTCAAAAAGAGGAAAACCAAGCTTTTGGTAGTAGATAGAACACTGCAGGGAAGCTGCCATCAAGAGAAAAACTTTTGGGGGAAAGAGGAGAAAGACATGCTTAGATAAGTGTTTATTTTTTAATTAGAGTATAATTGCTTTTAATATTATATTGGTTTCTGCCATACATCAACATGAATCAGTCACAGGTATACTTATGTCCCCTCCCTCTTGAGCCTCCCTTCCACCCCTCTAGGTTGTAAGACAGCACCAGGTTGAGCTCTCTGCATCACACAACTAATTCCCACTGGCTATCTATTTTGCATATGGTAATATATGTGTTTCCATACTACTCTCTCAACTCCTCCCACCCTCTCCTTCCCCCTGTGTCCGCAAGTCTGTTCTCTAGGTCTGTGTTTCTATTGCTGCCCTGCAAATAGGTTCATCAGTACCATTTTTCTAGATTCCACATATATGCATTAATATGCCATATTTGGTTTTCTCTTTTTGATTTACTTCACTCTGTATGACTCTAGGCTCATCCACCTCACTAGAACTGACTCAAATTTGTCCTTTCTATAGCTGAGTAATATTCCATTGTGTCTACGTACCACAACCTTATGTGTTCATTAGGTAAGTGCTGAATGAAGTCTGCCATATGGTGATACATGCTTTACAACTGCTATTATTTCCATACATTAAAATAAATACCTAGCTATTAAAATTTTTAAAAATTAGAACCAAACAAAATCATATGAGCCATCTATCTAACATACTCTGGTCAACTCTGGACTGCACAGCAAAACTGCACGTTAGAAGGCAGAGTAACTCTCCTTAGCTACCCACTCTAATTCTGGCAGCTGAATACTGCAGTAAGGAAGACTTTCAGGAAACATATGGGAGAGCTGTCAACTCTTTAGTAATGTACATTACTTGTAAAGTATTAGGCTTTTTGAGTTTTAACTTTTCAAAGTCATGAAATGACACTGAAAAGACCTACACAAAAGAAGCCCCAGAAATGGAGAGAACAATGATGAAGCTTAAAATATAAATCTTTCATTAATTCAACAAAGCTACTTAGTTTTAACAGGAATCAAAACTTTGACAGAATCAGAATGGATCACAGGAAGTACTTTCGTTAGATCATGCGGCAATTCAGATCTTTTATTTTTTTATATGAAAATTCTGAAACAGAATAAAACATGAAGAAGATTTTTAAGGATAAAATATTAATATACTATTAATGTTAAGAAAAGAATACACAACTGTTTACTGGATACCAACATACAACTTATCTAAAGAACAAGGTTTATCAAATGTATATTCCAGTGGGTATAGGAAAGATTTTCCAGAATCCCACAGAAATGGAAAAAGCAACATATTTAATTCTGTTTGTTGCTCCAGGGGAAACTCCAACTGAAGCAGTCTTTTGAGCAATCTGCTTCCACTTTCCTGAGAATGAGAACCTGTTCCCTTAAGGCCATACTCATCTCACCGTTTTTCTAATTCTCTTTTTGGAGACATTCCAGAAAAGCACTGGTTCTATTTTATAAATGCTCCAGGGTTGAGGCTAGTTGAACAGAACTGAAAAAACCTATTTATCAGAAGAGTCCCAGGAACAGCATGCAACCTTTCCCTTACAAAGAAAACAGGGATGCCTGACTTCAAAGATCTATCCTTCAGCCTTGAAGAGAAGAATCAGAAGCAAACACTTTTAATTGCAACATGTTCTTCTCGACTATGAAAAACTCCAGAAGCTGTGCACAATGTTTAGGGAAAATGTGAGAGGAGTTATGTAATCTGGCAAACAGGGCCAAGTTCTAGAAAAGTGCACAGCGTTTCTGGGTACACAACAGTCCCATTGTGGATTATTATCAGAGGCCTGGCTGGGTCTTTTAAACTTTCCTCAAAACTTCTCCTGTAGAGGAGGAGGGAAGGGGAAAGAGTAAACACCGATAAGGTAATCCTTGAGTTTGGGAACCTGATACAACATCCTGAACGTCTCTTAAAACCAGAATCACTTTGTCAGTCTCAGCTGTTTTTGGCCAAATCAGCCAGACAGTCTCTTTTGGTGTGTGAGGATACCCAAACCCATGATGCTTCCTGAGATGTAAAAAGAGCCTCTAGGGTCAGCGGGTTGCATTTTATCCAGTTTTTTTTTTTTTTTTTTAATCCATGCAAATATTGGGTTGGCCAAAAGTTCGTTCAGGCTTTCTGTAAGAGGGTATGGAAAACCTGAATGAACGTTTGGGTGAACCCAACAGAATCCATCGTTAACATGGAGAGGCAGCAGATGTAGAAGTCAGGTAAAATAGCACTTTGAAACAATCCACTTAATTGGGATATTTTGATTTTTATGAAATCTTTGGATATCAAAACGCTCTCAAAGGCAAATTGTGCTGCAGAAGTCTAATTGCAGGAAAATTCTCCATACACTGCAGATTGGCAAAGCCTCAGAAAATGAAACATTCAGTTACTCTACTAACTGCTTATTTTTTAAATTGTCTCTTGATATGAACTGAGATATATATATATATATATATATACATACATACATACACACACTTTTCTCATTCAGGCAAACCATTTACCTCTTTCTCCATTTGTAATCCTTTGCTCTAATATTTCTTTCAAATACTTCTCTCTTTTCCATCTGGGGGTTGGATTTTCTGTACACAAGAATGTAGTCAATTCGACATTTTCCATCTCTGAAGTAAAGGCCATTTAATTTGTTTTTTTCTGGTACTGTCTGCACACAAAGAGAAAGGGACCAGTTTAAGACACTCAAAACTGAGCCTTGACTGAGTAATGTTAAAGAATAACTAAAACTAAATGAATTTTCCTAGTGGTTTATCAAAATTACACTTTTATTATGAAAAATGTAAACAGAAAACAAAATAAAAATCAGAAAAAGCATTCAGTCTAATGAACAAAACTTAAAGATACCCAATGATATTAAAAGTTGTCAAGGATGTGCAGCAACTGACATTCTACAGGTGAGAGTGAAAACTGATATACTAACACTAGAAAACACACTAACATCATCATGTAAAATTGAACACTGGCATTAGTTCAGTTCAGTCACTCAATCGTGTCCGACTCTTCGCAACCCCGTGAATTGCAGCACGCCAGGCTTCCCTGTCCGTCACCAACTCCCAGAGTTCACTCAACCTCACGTCCATCGAGTCGGTGATGCCATTCAGCCATCTCATCCTCTGTCGTCCCCTTCTCCTGCCTCCAATCCCTCCCAGCATCAGAGTCTTTTCCAATGAGTCAGTTCTTCGCATGAGGTGGCCAAAGTACTGGAGTTTCAGCTTTAGCATCATTCCTTCCAAAGAACACCCAGGACTGATCTCCTTTAGAATGGACTGGTTGGATCTCCTTGCAGTCCAAGGGACTCTCAAGAGTCTTCTCCACCACCACCATTCAAAAGCATCAATTCTTTGGTGTTCAGCTTTCTTCACAGTCCAACTCTCACATCCATACATGACTACTGGAAAAACCATAGCCTTGACTAGACAGACCTTTGTTCGCAAAGTATTGTCTCTGCTTTTGAATATGCTATCTAGGTTGATCATAACTTTCCTTACAAGGAGTAACTTCCAGATGTTCAAGCTGGTTCTAGAAAAGGCAGAGAACCAGAGATCAAATTGTCAACATCCGCTGGATCATCAAAAAAGCAAGAGAGTTCCAGAAAAACATCTATTTCTGCTTTAGTGACTATGCCAAAGCCTTTGACTGTGTGGATCACAATCAACTGTGGGAAATTCCGAAAGAGATGGGAATACCAGACCACCTGACCTGCCTCTTGAGAAACCTATATGCAGGTCAGGAAGCAACAGTTAGAACTGGACATGGAAGAACAGACTGGTTCCAAATAGGAAAAGGAGTACGTCAAGGCTGTTATTGTCACCTTGCTTATTTAACTTCTATGCAGAGTAAATCATCAGAAACACTGAGCTAGAAGAAGCACAGGCTGGAATCAAGATTGCTGGGAGAAATATAAATAACCTCAGATATGCAGATGACACCACCCTTATGGCAGAAAGTGAAGAGGAACTAAAAAGCCTCTTGAAGAAAGTGAAAGAGAAGAGTGAACAAGTTGGCTTAAAGCTCAACATTCAGAAAATGAAGATCATGGCATCCAGTCCCATCACTTCATGGCAAATAGATGGGGAAACAGTGGAAACAGTGTCAGACTTTATTTTGGGGGGCTCCAAAATCACTGCAGATGGTGATTGAAGCCATGAAATTAAAAGATGCTTACTCCTTGGAAGGAACATTGGCATATATAACCCTAATAAATTCCTGACAAACCAGGAAATGTGTATAAGAATGCTCACAGCAGAATTATTCATAAGAGAAAAAAATTTTAAATGGGAATCAATGCATATCAATGAATAGGCGAACATAAATAAATTATACAGTCATATAGTATAATATTATACAGCAGGGGAAAAGAACTAATGATGCATCTTATAGTAAGCAAAATCTTAAAAACAATATTGACAGAAGAAAAGCAAGTCAGAGAAGACTTTATACTGCATGATACCATTTTTTACAAAGCACAAAACAAAATCAATGTAAAATAATCTGTTAAGGCTACATATGTATGCATGGTAAATGATGTTTAGAGCAAGGTAATAAAAAATGCAAAATTCAGGAAGACAGTCTATCTGGTAGGGAAGAAGGATGAGACTACATGTAGTTTGATGGTTTTAGTAATACTTTTTAGTCAGTGTCTCTCAAACTTTTTTGCCCACCATAGTAAATATTTTTCTTTGTGATATTTGTGTATACAGTTATAAACAACACAAGGATTAAATCTGCTTGTAACTTATAGCCAGAGCAGGGTCTTCATATCCATGGTTTTTCCACATTGTGGTTGCAACCACATACTATTTAGTACTATAATATTTATTAATGAAAAACATCAACAGATAGATGGATCCACATAGCTCAAACCCACATTATTCAAGGGCCAACTATAAGTGTAAACACACAAAAAATTGAGATCACAGTGTATATCAGTTTCTACATAGCAGTATGAAGAAAGAAAATATGCCAGACCTCCAAGGCTATTGTTAGAGTCCATATTCTTGCAGCAGTGCCATGCATGCAACTGCATTCAAAAGGAAAATCTCAGCTGGGAGAGATGGAAATAACATGTCTCACACCTGGGCAGGTATTTATAACTGATGATCAATCTTCACTATTTCTGGCTTCTGCTCAGAAGCCCACCCAAATAAACACTTTCTTAGCAATCATCTGCCAGGCAAGGGAACTATTCAGTACATTTAGCACATTACCATCTATCTGCAAAACCAGCCGAGCCTTCAAGAGAACGTTTAGCAAAGCCCTAATCTCCCAGAGACTGTTCAATCACCTCTAAATTAAGGGGATTAGACTAGCTGCTTTGTGAGGTGCCTTTCAAGGTCCTTCCTTGTGTCATATTATGGTATCCAAAGTTTCTGTGTGAAGAAATGCTGACAGAATGAGTTTTTTTTTTCTTAAAACACACACACAGAGATAAGTAGTGTATGGCAATTATAGAAAGAGATCTGGGAAGTTTGACAGAAGTAAACAATTTTTCCTGCTCAAAGGTGTTATCCTTTCACTGGCTAACAGCCTCTGGAATAACAACAGCATTAAGAATACACAATAAATTAATGACTCTGATTGTGTTCCTATTACCTAAACCTAGTGCATATACAAGTGTCAGTCGCTTAGTCACGTCTAACTCTGTGACCCCGTGGACTGTAGCCCACCAGGCTCCTTTGTCCTTGGAATTCTCCAGGCAAGAATACTGGAGTGGGTAGCCATTCTCTTCTCTAAGGGATCTTTCTGACCCAGGGATCGAACCTGGGTCTCCTGCATTGCAGGCAGATTCTTTACCTACCATCTGAGCTTCAAAATCACTGCAGATGGTGATTGCAGCCATGAAATTAAAAGACGCTTGCTCCTGGAAAGAAAAGCTATGACCAACCTAGACAGCATGTTAAAAAGCAGACATACTACTTTGCCAACAAAGTTCCGTCTAATCAAAGCTATGGTTTTTCCAATAGTCATGTATGGATGTGAGAGATGGACTATAAAGATAGCTGAGTGCTGAAGAACTGATGCTTTTGAACTGTGGTGTTGGAGAAGACTCTTGAGAGTCCCTTGGACTACAAAGAGATCCAACCAGTCCATCCTAAAGGAAATCAGTCCTGAATATTCATTTGAAGGACTGATGCTGAAGCTAAAACTCCAATGCTTTGGCCACCTGATGTGAAGAGCTGACTCATCTGAAAAGATCCTGATGCTGGGAAAGATTGAAGGCAGGAGGAGAAGCAAATGACAGAGGATGAGATGGTTGGATGACATCACTGACTCAATGGACATGAGTTTGAGTTAACTCTGGGAGTTGGTGATGGACAGGAAGGCCTGGTGTGCTGCAGTCCATGGGGTCACAAAGAGTTGGACACGACTTAGTAACTGAACTGAACTGAGCCACCAGGAAAGCTCATATACAAAGTGCATATACAAAGAAGATATTAAACTCCACTGAGACACAGCTGAGCAAGAGCGAATGCTTTTAACAAAATACTTTTTTTTTCCCCAAAAAATAACACATGAACAGACGGTCTGTTTATAATTGCAATGAGTTTCTGTAATCTTAGTTTCCAGATTACAGAGGCGAATGGGAACTCAAAGAGGCTAAGAAAACACAGTCTACTGAGAGCTGGTCCACTTTACATCACTGTTCCACATGATGGGAGATTTCAACAGGGAATCCATTCTTGTAAAGCTAACTTTTGACTAGTTAGCCATACCTAAAATGTCAATCATTTTAAAATGATGAGTGTTTTTTTTTTTTATACAAATAAAACATTTATTCCTTTTTTACCAATCATTTAGATAAACATTTTTATATGATATATTTGAGGTTGGTAGCAGATATTAAATTTTAAGTACCAAGGAATAATATATAGCTTCTACCTTCAAACAGTTTGTATTGAGATAGTGTATAAAATGATGAGTGTTTTTAAAAATCTTCTTTGTATAAGCTAAATGCCTTTAGCTATAAGAGAAGTGCATGACCCACTGACAGTCTGTTTTGAGCTAGGTAGATTTCGGATTCCTGAAGTGTGCTAGACCCCCAGAGGTTTTCAAAAGCGTGTAAGACTTCACCCCTTCTTTTCCCTCAGGAGCCCTCAGTTCAATGAGATGACTTTAAACAATCCACTGGAATATGCTTCTCCAGTTCTGGCCTGGATCAAGAATTTTGTTTTTATGAAATGACATACTCTTACCTCTCCCCCGGCTTCCAACCTGCTAGCATCATCTGAAGTACTGGTAAGATTTCCAGGGTGAAGGAGAGAGTCGTCATCTTTGCAAGGACTGTTGACAGCTTCTAATTCATCAAAAAGAATATTGACATCCTTGGCCACTAGAACCAAAGTAAATACATTACAAATCAAGTCAAGAATCTGAGATCTTAAAAGCAATACTAAAAGTAAAGACATCTCCCTCTGGCTTCATAGTTCTTCATTGTTTCAATGACACCTTGAATGACATATTATTTCCAAAGAAAAATGGACGTCAAATGTAAAATGTGTTTAACCAAATAGTGTCTCCATTAGGCCAAGGTGAAAGACAATGTGAAGTAAAGTGAAGTATCTCCATAATATAAATATAATTTATCTTCCATGATAACAGGAAGTGGTGTTTTGTTTAGCTTTCTTCATACAGTTGTTTAGCATGGGTTCTTTAAGACTTCAAAGAACTCATTTTTCATATTTTTGAAAATTTTTAATTGGAGGATAATGGCTTTACAAGGTTGTGCTGGTTCCTGATGTACAACAATGTCAATCTGCTGTAAGTATACATACGTTCCCTTCCTCTTAAGCCTCCTTCCCACTCACCCCCAATCCCGGTCATCACAGGGCACCAAGCCGAGTTCCCTGTGCTGCAGAGCAGCTTTCCACTATCTGTTCTACACGTGGTAGTGTGTATACGGGCTTCAGGGCTACTGTCTCAACTCGTTCCACCCTCTCCTTCCCCAACTGTGTCCACAAGTCGATTCTCTATGTCTGCATCTATATCGCTGCCCTGCAAACAAGTTCATCAGTATCATTTTTTCTAGATCACATACATATGTGTTAGTATACAATATTCACTTTTCTCTTTCTGACTTACTTCACTCTGTATAATAGGCTCTAGGTTCATCCACCTGACTGCAACTGACTCAAATTGTTCTTTTCTATGGCTTAGTAAGACATGACTGAGCAACTGAACTAAATTGAAGGCTCAGTAATATTCCACTGTATATATGTACAGCAACTTAAGATCTCATTTTGTATTGGAGAATACAAAAAACAAAAATGTTTTGTTTTCATTTAAATGCTTCCATGTCTTATCTACTATAAATAGGGTTGCTATGAACATTGGGGTGTGAGTATCTTCAAATTACAGTTTTTGTCTTTTCTGGATATATGCCCAGGAGTGGGATCACTGGATCATATGACAACTTTTAGTTTTTTTAAGGAACCTCCATTCTGTTCTTCATAGTGGCTGCATTTATTTATATTCTCACCAACAGGGGAGGAGGGCTCCTGTTATTCCACACCCTCTCCAGCATTTATTGTTTGTAGATTTTTTGATGATGGACATTCAGACCAGTGTGAGGTGATACTGTATTGTAGTTCTGATTTGCATTCTCTAGTAATTAGCAATGTTGAGCATCTTTTCATGTGCCTGTTGGCATCTGTATGTCTTCTTTGGAGTAATGTCTATTTAGGTCTTCTACCCATTTTTTGATTCAGTTTTTTTTTATACTGACCTGTATAAATCTGTTCATATATTTTGGAAATTAAGATTTTGCCAGTCATATTATTTGCAAATATTTTCTTTTGAGTGGCATAGGTTGTCTTCTTATTTTGTTTATGGTTTTCTTTGCTGTGCAAGTTTTTAAGTTTAATTAAGTTCATTTGCTTATTTTTTGCTTTTTGGGTCCCTGCTATACTGACTTAAATTTTAGAACAACATTGAAGTTCACTTTTTCTTTGATGCTTTATTTTTTTAACCATTTATCATTTATTATTATTTTTTTTTTACTTTACAATATTTTATTGGTTTTGCCATACATCAACAAGAATCCGCCATGGGTGTACATGTGTTCCCCATCCTGAACCTCTCTCCCACCTCCCTCCCCGTACCATCCCTCCAGGTCATCCCAGTGCACCAGCCCCAAGCATCCTGTATCCTGCATCAAACCTGGACTGGAGATTCGTTTCTTATATGATATTATACATGTTTCAATGCCATTCTCCCAAGTCATCCCACCCTCTCCCTCTCCCTCAGAGTCCAAAAGACTGTTCTATACATCTGTGTCTCTTTTGCTGTCTCGCATACAGGGTTATCGTTACCGTCTTTCTAAATTCCATATATATGTGTTCGTATACTGTCTTGGTGTTTTTCTTTCTGGCTTACTTCACTCTGTATAATCGGCTCCAGTTTTATCCACCTCATTAGAACTGATTCAAATGTATTCATTTTAATGGCTGAGTAATATTCCATTGTGTATATGT
>SJXQ01007199.1:85884-97244 GCA_006408695.1 Aepyceros melampus | reverse complement strand
TAGGTGAAGCGAGGGGCACAGCGCCCCTCAGGATGGGACAGCCACCCACCCACAGAGAGAGAGCGCCTCGGTGTTTCAATGACGGCGACGGAGGTCTAGAGACCCTTGGAGGTCCTGCACGGCCCCCAGTCTGGGGAGCCACACCCCACTCCAGGGCGCAGGGCCAGGGCACTGACGGGCACCCCACTGGAACCCTGACGGAGGCAGTGAGCCGAGGGGGGAGCAGCTGATAAGTCAGGGTCAGTGAACATGAAGAGTGATGGATGCTGGCTACCAGGAACTTGAGTGTGTGTGTGTGTGTGTGTGCGCACGCGCGTGTCATCCAGCTCCAAGTCCCAACTGTGGACAAGTAACAGTCAGCAAACATGCATAATGGATACTGGCCACCAGGAACTCGAGTGTGTGTGCATCTGTGTGTCTGTGTGTATCATCCAGGTCCACGTCTCAGCTGTGGACAGGTCCCCGGAGGACAAGGCCCGCCACCTACAGCAGCCTCCTCCACGGGCCAGGGGCACCCCCAGAAGGACTTATGCACCCAGCAAGGGCACGCTGTGCTGCTCAGAGATCAGGCTGGCCTCAGCCAGCTCCACCAATCATCACAGACGTCTGCAAGGTCCCTATGAGCCCAGGGAGGCCACAGCCCGGGGAGCGAGGCTGAATGAGGGGGACTGCTCCGGGACCCAGCACCGGCGGAGGCTGGGCCGCTCCAAACGCCTGAGCTCCTGAGGGCAGGCACCATCATGCCCGGCGGGCGGAGGATGAGGACGAGCGTAAAGCCCGAGGCAGGCAGACAGCGGGGCGGGGCCGGGGCAGGGCCGCTGCCCAGACTGTGCCTGTCCACCAGGCGGGTACCTGCAGGAGCTCCGCGAGCCACAGCGCCTGGGCGGCAGGAGAGGGAGGACAGTGCCCACGCAGCCCTGGGCCTGAGGGCAGGCTTGAGGAAAGCAGGCCTGAGGAGGGCAGAGACGGCAGGGCAGCCGGCCCCTTGTTGGCCCTTGTGCCCGGGGCTCAGGGGCTGCAAGTGGCTCTATTTAGGGGAACAGTCAGTGGGCCCAGGAGTGTGGGACCACAGGGGGCTCGAACCTCTCCAGGAGACCCCCAGACCCTGTGGTGGCCCCACATCCTGGCCGAGGGGTGTCCCCACGAGCCACGTCCACGATCCCTGAGGACAGGCCCCGCAAGTTCAGCCTCAGCCTCTGCTTCTGCCCCGGGACGGAGACAGAGAGCCCGGCTCTTCCGAGGCCACGGTCATCAGGCTCGAGAAGAGCGTAGTGGCCACGGACGGGGCCGGGAGATTTCGCCAAGGGCCCCAGCACTGCCCAGAAGCAAGAGGCAACAGGAGGAGCCCTCACTGTCCGCAGAAGCTGCGTGACACATTCAGAGCCACCAAGCGGGTCACCGGGAGTCCCGTCTCAGTCCCAGCCAGGAGGTGGGGCGGCGGGCACGTCCCCCATGGGCACAGCGGGAGCGCCTTCCTGGGACCAAAGGGACAGTCAGCTGCCACCCCAGGCTGGCACCAGGGCTACCGGGCACAGTCATTGAAGAAAAGGGGCTCATCCGCCTTCACCCCCTCAACGGGGGCCCTCTGAGAAGGAGGGGGTGCGGGCAGGGCTGACCACAGGGTGGGGACACCTTGGAGGTCAGAGAGCACGGGGCTCAGGCCCGAGCGTGCACTTGCACAGCCGTGGCGTACACAGGCTGCCCAGGTGAGAAAGCTTCTGCGCTCGTGCCCAGGGCTGTACCACCGGCTGTAACCCTTCGGGCTGCAGACTCCTGGGAGGAGGGCAGAGGGCACACGCCATGGGCTCTGTGGGCCATGCTGGGATCATCACATGGTCTGTTTCTCTGGCTTTCCGCGTGTTTGGTCTGCAATCATTTCAAGGTGAAAAGCCACTGTCTGCCTGTACAACACACGCCTGGCCTGGCCTGGTTCCGGGCTGCAACCCGCCATCCCTGCTTCCACAAAGGACACATTCCTGAGGGGCCCGGGCAGCCTGGGAGTCCCACACCCGGGCTCAGGGGCAGGGACCCTCCTCAGAGCCTTTCATGCGGCATGAACGTGAAGAACCTAGGCCCACGCGGGTACCGTTCTCTTCTCCACAGGGTGACCAGTGTGAACCATAAAAACACAGCAGAGGCGAGGGAGTGAGTTATGAGACAAACACTTTGGCTTCCATCTCAGGGCTGCTCTGTCTCTCTGAGATCACTCGATCTGGGGAAGGCCTGACCCGAGCAGCCCGGTGGAGAGGCCTGGTGGGGAGGGACCATCCCTTGCCGCAGCCCCGTTGAACCCTCCTACCCCCCTCCCACTCCGACACCCCAGGCAGACCAGAGGGCTGTGGCCCCGGAGAAGCCTTGACCGCAGCCTGTGATGGACCCCAGGCCAGAAGCCCCAGCCAGGCCTTCTAGAATCCTGTCCTTCAGACACCTGGGAGATCACGAGTGCTGGTTGTGTCTCCAATGCGGGAGACGCGGGTTCGATCCCTGGGTCGGGAAGATCCCCTGGAGAAGGAAATGGCAACCCACTCCAGTATTCTTGCTTGGAGAATCTCATGGACTGAGGAGCCTGGTGGGCTGCAGTTCATGGGGTGACAAAGAGTCGGACACGACTGAGTGACTTACTTACTTACTTACCCTCCATTTGGGGTAATTTGCTATGCATGCTTGCGTGCTAAATCACTTCAGTCGTGTCCGACTCTTTGCAACCCCATGGACTGTAGCCCTCCAGGCTCCTCTGTCCATGGGATTCTCCAGGCAAGAGTACTAGTGTGGGTTGCCATTTGCTTCTCCAGGGGATCTTCCCAACCCACGTCTCTTATGTCTCCTGTGTCGACAGGCAGTTTTTACCGCTAGCGTCACCTGGGTGAGGTGAGGTGAGGTGAAGTCGCTCAGTCGTGTCCGACTCTTTGTGACCCCATGGACTGTAACCTACTAGGCTTCTTCGTCCATGGGATTCTCCAGGCAAGAATACTGGAGTGGATTGCCATTTCCTTCTCCAGGGGATCTTCCCAACCCAGGGATCGAACCCGGGTCTCCTGCATTGGAGGCAGACGCTTTAACCTCTGACCACCAGGGAAGCCCTGGGTAGCCCCTCGTTATTTAGCAATGGGTAATTTATACACGATGACGTTAAATGGAGAAGGTCACCCTAAGTCAATTGGGAGCAAAGAAACCAACAAGAAACCCCAGAAACCATCAGGAAGAGCCTGGAAAGTCTGATGACACAAACGCTAAGATTGTCTGCCTAGTCAAACACAAACCCCAAACCACCAAGTCAAGAGACAAGTGACAAAGTGGGGCAAAAAATATTACCAAGATGTGACTCAGGGCTCATATCATTAATGTATAGAGAACTTGAACCAGTCAGTAAGGAAAGACTAACAACTCAAAGGAAAAGGGTGCAAGAGAGGGCCTTGGAAAATGCCAACCAAAGCGCCACCCCCACCCCGCCCCCGAAATGATCCCACTGCAAGAATGTACTCGGGGGCTGGGGTTCCAGAGCTGCTGGTTCTGGGCACATGGGGCAGCTGGACACTGGCATTGCTTTTCGTCTGTGGCTCCAACTGGATGGCGGGCCATCCTGGAGCCAAAGACAGACCAGCCTCGGCAAAGACTGACCAAAGAAGTGGGTGGTGGCGCTGGGTGTTGAGGAGGTCTGGACAGCATCACCCAGGAGCTGGGAGATCCTCTTGGTGAGGAACGTGTGGCAGGAAAGGCAGTGGCTTCCCACCAGCGAGAGAAGGCTGACCACACCTGCAGACCAGACAACTGTCAGGGCAGTTCCTGGGCAGACAACCCCCTTGCTGGTCTCCGTGCGTGTGTGCTAAGGCACTTCAGTCGTGTCCGACTCTTCGCAATCCCATGGACTGTAGCCCACCAGGCTCCTCTGTCCATGGGATTCTCCAGGCAAGAATCTTGCAGTGGGTTGCCATGCCCTCCTCCACGGGTCTTCCCAGCTCAAGGATTGAACCCGCATCTCCTTACGTCTCCTGCATCAGAAGGTGGGTTCTTTGCCACTAGCACCACCTGGGAAGCTCTTCGGGTCTCCATGCTCCCCCAGACCCACACTTGGTCTCAGGGCCGATGTTCTTTCCCATCCCTGACCTCGGCACGCACGCCTTTTTCCTCTGCCTCATCAGATAGTTCCTCCATCCCCACACCCAGGCACTGACTGGACCTGATCTCGCCCCACCCTCCTACCTGTCCAGATGTTATCAGTCCAAGTGAGGAGCTGTTGAGCAACTCGACAAACCTGACACCTGATCCAGCCTGGGCTGTGGACAGCCCCCGCCTTCAGCTTCAGGCAGGGAAGGGTGACGACTGCTCAGCAGGAAGCCACAGATCTCGAGAGAGCCACCAGCCCCCTGGCTTTTCCCAACCCTGCGGGGACCCTGCAGAGAGCCAGTCCAGGAGAAGGGCAGGGGGCACACACCTAGGAGTCTCAGGCCTCTAGAGCAGCGCGCTTACTGTGGGGTTTCTTACCAGCAGCGGCAGCAGCACCGGGAGCTTGTGGGAGTTGCAAATGCTCAAGCCCCACCCAAAATGTGCAAGATCAGAGATTCTAGGGCGGGGCCCTGCGGCCGGCTTTGAATGAGCCCTCCAGGTGTTCTCACAACCCTTCCAGCACCCCGCCTTCAGCTTCAGGCAGGGAAGGGTGACGACTGCTCAGCAGGAAGCCACAGATCTCGAGAGAGCCACCAGCCCCCTGGCTTTTCCCAACCCTGCGGGGACCCTGCAGAGAGCCAGTCCAGGAGAAGGGCAGGGGGCACACACCTAGGAGTCTCAGGCCTCTAGAGCAGCGCGCTTACTGTGGGGTTTCTTACCAGCAGCGGCAGCAGCACCGGGAGCTTGTGGGAGTTGCAAATGCTCAAGCCCCACCCAAAATGTGCAAGATCAGAGATTCTAGGGCGGGGCCCTGCGGCCGGCTTTGAATGAGCCCTCCAGGTGTTCTCACAACCCTTCCAGCAATGAGAACCAGCGTCGGGATGGATGGTTTCTGATCGCATCCACTCCTAGTGAAGCCGGGAGGTTTCTCTCCCTGCCGGGCTCACTCACCTTGACCTCCAGGGAAGAGGCAGGCAGCAGGCACTGAGGGCTGCAACCATAGGTGGTCCTGGAGAACAGGAGTGCTTGGGCAAGATTCCCTCCCAGCGGGCCACACCTGTCGAGTGACAGGGGGAAGACTGTTACTTCGGGCCCTCCCCACCTCCAGAAGCATGGCACCCCTGGCCGACTCCACGTTTCTGGGCACTGGGCTCAGCTCTGCCCACCTCTCCCTTGTTACTCCGTGTGGGGCGGGGGGAAGAGGGCAGGATCCGGGCTTCACAGGGAATCATCCCAGTCACACTCACGGGCGGTGGAACACGGTGCGCCGGGCAAGGGGTGGGGGCGGCTGGAGGCGGCCAGATTCTAGACCCTGGGAGGGTGGAAGGCATCAAGAGCGCGGGGCAAGGCCGCCCTCAGAGGCCAGGACTGGAGGGCGGGGCCGAGCGGAGATCCCCTGACCCTGCCCTTTGGCATTTTGGCGGGGTTGCCGCCCACCCTCCCTGCTCCCCCGGTCCCTGGGCGCCCCCAATACACTGTCCTGGGCCATCTCGAGGGCCAGACGCCCTCAGTACATCAGGAGGAGTCCTGCCGGGAGCGGGCCCCGACGGAATCCCCAGGGTCTCCAGGTCCCTAGGCTCGGGGGAAGAGTCTCCTCGCTTTCCTCGCAAGAGAGGGCGCACAACCCAGCGAACTGCGGGCCTCTGGCCCCGCCCAGGACCCAGAGGGCGGGCGGCGGAGTACCGAGATGGAGGGTGGGGACAGGGAGCCAGAGGTGCCGTCTCGGCGCTTCGAGCCCTGCGCTGACCGCCCCCGCGGGTATCATCTCTGGCTCCCCGCTCAGCCCGCCCACCGGAAGACATGGAGCCCCGCCTTCCTGCCCACCTCTTCCGGCTTGATTCGCCGATGACCATGCTAGACTCCTGGGAAGACCCGCCCTCTAGCTCCGAGCAAGCCCGTCCCGCTTTATGACGGGCACCTCTATGGCCCAGTCAGAGCAGGCCGATCGCGTGACTCCGCCCTCCGCTCGGCCTTCGGGCTCTCTTTCCTCAGTCCCTAGGCGGGCGTCCTGTGGGCTCGTGGACCTCCCCGCGGGGAGATTCAGACTTTCCGTGCAGAGTCACGCGAGTGTACACGCCAAGCCCTGCTGTGTGCCTTTGGTGTGAGCTTGTATTCTGAAGGAGTTAAGTTCACGGGAAGTTACAGGGCAATGCCCCTCCCGTTGTTGCGCCAGCATCAGCGTGTTGCGTAGCCAGTGGGCCCTCACCAGGAAATGGCATTGGTACCATCGGAAAGCTGCTCAGGGTTCTGTGAGTGTGTGTGTGTGCGCGCGCGCGTGCCAGTGTTTAAGACACCACACTCCCACTGCCAATGGCCTGGGTTCGATCCCTGGATGGGTAGCTAGGATGTTGCATACTTCGCCACACACAGACACACTCACACGTCAGTACATTAATGAAACCATGCAATTTGATAACGGGGTGTGCTTTTTTTAATCACACACTGCCCTTGAGGTCCATCCATCTCAATCAATAGTTAGTGGGTTTCAGCAGCCAGTTCTCCCTTTGTATTGCTAGCCTTCTTCCTTGGTGTAGGTCAGCCACAGTTGTTCAAGCCTTCACCCACTGTTGCCTGTTTCCACTTTTAGGTTTCTAGAAAAAACCTGCTTTGAACATTTGTATTCAGGCTTTTCCCTGTGGTCAGAATTTTCCATTTCATTGGCATGAATGCCCAGCAGTGCAAGTGCTGTGTCCTAAGGAAGTGGTCGATTAGCCTTAGAAGAAACTGCCAATTTGCATTCCACTGTGGCTGGACCATTTTACCTTACCAGCCTGGATATTTTTTAAAGCACATAATTGAAATTTTTACAAAACATTGTTTTAGGCAAGACTGTTAACAATTCTGTTTCTCACCTCTAACTATATTCTTCTATGGGATCACCTACATAGTTCCTCACTCAGGTTAAAACAACACACACCCTGTATATTCAGTGTGATTTTAACTAGGAATATATATCTGCAAAAGTCTTCCTTGTCACTACACAAAAGTCTAGCTCATGTCATCTCTGGCCACAAGGTATTGAACAGAACACATGTACAATAGTTTACATAACAAATCCGCAACTGATGTAGTATTACTTTTTCTGTTCTTCTTGTTTGTTTGTTAGCACGTCTGAAGATTTGTAAATTTCCCTCAGGATAGATATTACCTTTAAGTGGAACTACCAGGTCAAAACCTATGGGCATTTACCGTGTTTATTGATACTAAGCAGTTGCCTCCCCAAAAGACCTTGATCGGCATATAGCAGGGCTGTTAGCCCTGTGTTCCATATGTTGCAGAGATTTTCTCTCAGTCTCTCTCTAAAGAGCTCAGCTTTTTATTGAATGTGTTACTAAAGTGAGTGAAGTTGCTCAGTCGTGTCTGATTTTTTTGTGACTCTGTGGACTGTAGCCTACCAGGATCCTCCATCCATGGGATTTTCCAGGCAAGAGTACTGGAGAGGGTTGCCATTTCCTTCTCCAGGGGATCCTCCCGACCCAGGGATCGAACCTGGGTCTCCCACATTGTAGGCAGACACTTTACCATCTGAGCCACCAGGGAAGTTACTACAGAGGTTTAGTCAAAAAGAGCAAAGCTCATGTCATCTTCTTTGTTCTACTTTCTTCTTCTCAGCTGGGGCAGCAGTGGTGGAGGGGGCAGGACCTTATGGTGGTGCAGCACCAGTTGTCGGGACAGGTCCACCAGCCCCCACATGGCAGATGAAGCTGCTGATGCTGACACTGGCCAAAGCCTTTACAAACAAGCCTGGCCAGAAAGGGTCAACATTTACACCGGCTCTTTTAACGAGGGCACTGATCTTATCCTCTGTGACCATCACCTCACGGGCAGAATGAGGGCTGAGTAAGTGCAAGGAAGCCCCGAGACAGAAGCCACAGTGCCAGTGAGTGCTCGGTGGGGCTGCTGGCTCAGTGCCAGTTGCCAGATGAAGTGAGGGCCTCACCCCCAAACGGCCTTGACTTCTCAGAAGGACCGAGCACCTTAGGGGCCACGGAAGAAAGGGATCTCTCTCTTTTTTGGCTGCATAGCATGGCATGCCAGATCTTACTTCCCAGACCAAGAATTGAACCAAGCCCGGCCCCTGCAGTGGAAGCATGGAGTCTTAACCACTGGACCGCTGTGGGATTCCCATCGCTTGTCTCAAAAGACTAGGCTGGCAGGTTTTGGCTGTCAACAAGTTACACAATTTTATGTGACCAAATTATTATTAAACTCCAGATTGATGATTCCTGGGTTGTGTATCTTGGGCACAAAGTTGCCCTGCCTCAAGTGAGGAGAGTCATGTGACTCAGGTCAGAATTTCCGAGTTCCCACACCCGACGTTTCGTGGACCCAGGCTGGCTGATTCTTGCTGTCCTGCTGGCCCCACTACTGTGTGTGTGTGTGTGTGGGGGGGTGTCCTATGATCTCAGGCTAGGTAGGCCGGGACTGGGGCCAGTGCCTCTCAGACACCCAGCCCCTGCCCTCCTGGGATGCCAGGTCAATTGGGGAAAAGACGAGGAATCACGTACTGAGAAGAATGTATTATATTATTTAAATGCATAGGTGGCCCGCAGGTGAGCAAGCGAGATCCATGGGGAAATCACAAATAAAAACCGAGAATCCACCTAAAACCATTGCTCTTGAAAGGATACCTGCACCGTAAGAAGGAAGCACAAGGCTGTAAAAGGAAATGAGTCCATCCCAGCATGCGTCTGAGTGAGCGAAAGACTGGTCCCCATCATCTACAAGCAGGGGCTTCCATCCCGCTGCCACAGACAGTGGGGCTTCAGCAAACCACTGGCTGAGGGAGGCTCCCCCCAACACCCGGCACTGTGGTTGTACTGCTGGGCTCCTGGCATAGGGAAGCTCCTAGAAGGGACGCCTCACCCCTGGCTTCCCACTCAGGACTCCCAGAGGGCCAGCTGAAGACTGGTCTGCGATCTCACATTGAAGACACCACCCATCCTCATGGAACGCTGGCAGGTCCCTCAGAGAGAGGAGTGGCCCTGTTACGTCCCCAGGGCATCACTGTCAGAAGCCAGATGATATAATTTTTGGTAAGGGCTGGGAGTGTCTGTTACAGGCTTGGATTCACCCATCCCACCCTAGGAATCCCAGCGGCGACCCTAGGAAGTCGGTAACATGTCACCCCCTTCTCCAGATGAGCAAATGAGGACACGGAAGGCTTGAGCAGCTTGTTCTGAATCTCTAGCTAGCAGGAGGGAGGGGTGGATAGGGACATTGGCCTCTAAGCTTGACTTCCTTTTGCAGGCTGTAAAGTGAAGTGAAAGTCGTTCAGTCGTGTCCAACTCTGCGACCCCATGGACTATACAGTCCATGGAATTATCCGGGCCAGAATACTGATGTGGTTAGCCTTTTCTTTCACCAAGCAATCTTCCCAACCCAGGGATCGAACCCGGCTCTCCTGCATTGCAAGTGGGATTCTCTACCAGCTGAGCCACCAGGGAAGCCCAAGAATACTGGAGTGGGTAGCCTAACCCTTCTCCAGAGGATCTTCCCGACCCAGGAATCAAACCGAGGTCTCCTTCCTGCATCGCAGGTGGATTCTTTAACAACTGAGTGCTCAGGGAAGCCCTTTTGCAGGCTACACTTTTCACCTGGCTCCCAAGGAGGTTCCTCGGGCATCATTTCACACATCAGTTTGTCCTGAAGTCATCAGAGCTGAGTCCCGGTGAATATCCCCGGGCCTTGGACTAGTCTATAAAGGAAGGAGGTGAGAAGGAGAAACACCTGTACTCTTGTGCCTATTCGGGGGGACTTTGAAACAGACTGACAGTACCTTTGAATTCTCATGAGATCAGAGAACGGTTCTCGTGGATATTTACCAGTCATCTGCATTCCTGTGATAGAAGGCTACTGCAACTCCCCAATCTTCACTAGCCTCCGAGACACCAAAAGAGACACACACGGTGGGAGGTGGGAGGGAGGTTCAAGAGGGAGGGGGACATATGTATACCTATGGCTGATCCATGTTGATGTAAGACAAAAACCAATGCAGTATTGTAAAGCAATTATCCTCCAGTTAAAAATAAACTTAAAAAAGTAGATACACAAGAAGGAATCAAAAAGATAAGATGAATTCTAAAAGTCTAGGCAGAATTTAAAACTAAAAAATAACTTTAGACATTAGAAACAAAACCACAGTCTTTGAAATAAAAATCTCAGCTGATGAATCAAACCACAGGTAGATGACTCCGAAGATGACAAGGCAGTGACCTTGAGGAGAGATGGGCCTGTCTTCGTGGCCCCTCATCCTGGCTTCCGGGCTTCCGATGACGTCAACCCCTTCCCTTCTTGCCCTGGGTCTGGGGTGGCAGCTGATTCCTGTACTCGCTGCGTGCCTTCAGCCCTCCGAGCCATCCCTGAGTGACCACCTGTGCTCGAGGTTCTCATGACCTGCGGGGGTCTCAGCAGTCACCATGCTTCCCCCACGCTCGACTGGGGTGAAGGGCCAAGGGCAACAAGCGCCCAAGGAGCCAGAACAGCTGCTACCCTGAACTGTCATGGAGGGAACACCGGGAACGAAGGCTGGGCTGTGCGGTGACTGCAGTGTCCCTGGGAGGAAACTGACAAGGACACTTGCCTTACCTCTCGGCTCAGGTCACAGGATGACAGCCACAGCTCTTCCATGGCAGCCTTCAAATTCCTCTGTGCCTGCAAGGCTGACGGGGCTGGAAATCAAACACAGCATTCCACCATGTCAGTTGCAGAATGCCCAGGTCACTTGAATTCCCAGCCTCTCTGCATTTCCTAGGTGAAAGGCAGGGCACTGCGTGGATGTCAGTTCAGTTCAGTTCAGAGCCTTCAGCCCTCCGAGCCATCCCTGAGTGACCACCTGTCCTCGAGGTTCTCATGACCTGCGGGGGTCTCAGTAGTCACCATGCTTCCCCCGTGCTCGACTGGGGCGAAGGGCCAAAGGCAGCAAGTGCCTGAGGAGCCAGAGCGGCTGCTACCCTGAAATGATATGGAGGGAACACCGGGAACGAAGGCTGGGCTGTGCGGTGACTGCAGTGTCCCTGGGAGGAAACTGACAAGGACACCTGCCTTACCTCTCGGCTCAAGTCACAGGATGACAGCCACAGCTCTTCCATGGCAACCTTCAAATTCCTCTGTGCCTGCAAGGCTGACGGGGCTGGAAATCAAACACAGCTTTCCACCGTGTCAGTTGCAGAATCCCCAGGTCGCTTGAATTCCCAGTCTCTCTGCATTTCCTAGATGAAAGGCAGGGTACAGTGTGAACAAGTGGGACCTTGAAA
>SJXQ01007199.1:45809-64644 GCA_006408695.1 Aepyceros melampus | reverse complement strand
TCATGCGGTGCTTTAAAAAATAAAAACTAAAAATATTACTGCTTAAGGAGTACAGGGCTTTCTTTTTGGGTGATGAACATGTCTGGAACTAGTTGGAAATGGCTGACAACATTGTGGATGTATCAATACTAAATGATATAAAATACTGTTATATATATTTCCTATTGTATGTTATATGCTGCTATACATTGCATATAACATCACATGACATTTTATTAGAAACACATTCATACAGTGCAGTTCTGTAATATGGTAATTGTATACATTTGTATGTAATTTCAGTTCAGTAGCTCAGTCATGTGCGACTCTTTGCAACCCCATTGACTGCAACATGCCAGACCTCCCTGTCCATCACCAACTCCCAGAGCCTGCTCAGACTCATGTCCATTGAGTCGGTGATGCCATCCAACCACTTCATCCTCTGTCCTTCTCTTTTCCTGCCTTCAATCTTTCTCAGCATCAGGGTCTTTCCCAATGAGTCAGTTCTTTGCATCAGGTGGCCAAAGTATTGGAGTTTCAGCTTCAGCATCAGTCCTTCCAATGAATATTTAGGACTGATCTCCTTCAGAATGGACTGGTTGGATCTCCTTGCAGTCCAAGGGACTCTCAAGAGTCTTCTCCAACACCACAGTTCAAAAGCATCAATTCTTCGGCATTCAGCTTTCTTTATAGTCCAACTCTCACATGCATACATGATTACTGGAAAAACCACAGGTTTGACTAGATGGATCTTTATTGGCAAAGGAATGTCTCTGCTTTTTAATATACTATCTAGGTTGTTCATTGCTTTTCTTCCGAGGAGCAAGTGTCTTTTAATTTCATGGTCGCAGTCACCATCTGCAGGGATTTTGGAGCCTAAGAAAATAAAGTCTGTCACTGTTTCCATTGTTTCCCCATCTATTTGCTATGAAGCAATGGGACCAGATGCCATGATTTGAGTATTTTGAATGCTGAGTTTTAAGCCAGCTTTTTCACTCTTTTCTTTCACCTTTATCAAGAGGTTCTTTATTTCTTCTTCGCTTCTGCCATTAGTATGGTGTCATCTGCATATCTGAGGTTATTGATATTTCTCCTGGCAATCTTGATTCCAGCTTGTGCTTCATCCAGCCTGGTATTTCACATGATATACTCTGCATAAAAGTTAAATAAACGGGGTAAAAATATACAGCCTTGACATACTCCTTTCCCAATTTGGAACCCGTCCATTGTTCCATGTCCGGTTCTAATTGTTGCTTCTTAACATGCATACATATTTCTCAGGAGGCAGGTCAGGTGGTCTTGTATTCCCATCTCTTGAATAATTTTCCAGTTTGTTGTTGTGATCCACACAGTCAAAGGCTTTGGTGTAGTCAATAAAGCAGAAGTTGATGTTTTTCCAGAACTCTCTTGCTTTTCGTATGATCCATCAGATGGACATTTGATCTCTGGTTCCTCTCCCTTTTCTAAATTCTGCTTAAACATCTGGAAGTTCTCAGTTCATGTACTGTTGAAGCCTCACTTGGAGAATTTTGAGAATTATTTTGCTAGCATGTGAGATGAGTGTAATTGTGCAGTAGTTTGAACATTCTTTGCCATAGCCTTTCTTTTGGACTGGAATGAAAACTGATCTTTTCCAGTCCTGTGGCCACTGCTGAGTTTTCCAAATTTGCTGGCATATTGAGTGCAGCACTTTCACAGCATCATCTTTTAGGATTGGAAATAGCTCACCTGGAATTCCATCACCTCCACTAGCTTTGTTCATAGTGATGCTTCCTAAGGCCCACTTGACTTCAGACTCCAGATATCTGGCTCTAGATGAGTGATCATACCATCGTGGTTATCTGGGTCATTAAGATCTTTTTTGTATAGTTCTGTGTATTCTTGCCACCTCTTCTTAATATCTTCTGCTTCTGTTAGGTCCATACCACTTCTGTCCTTTATTGTGCCCATCTTTGCATGAAATATTCCCTTGGTATCTTTAATTTTCTTGAAGGGATCTCTAGTCTTTCCCATTCTATTGTTCTCCTCTATTCCTTTGCATTGATCACTTAGGAAGGCTTTCTTACTCTTCTTGCTGTTCTTTGGAACTCTGCATTCAGATGGGTATATCTTTCCTTTTTCCTTTTCCTTTTGCCTCTCTTCTTTTCTCAGCTATTTGTAAGGCCTCCTCAGACAAATATTTTTGCCTTTTTGCATTTCTTTTTTGGGGGATGGTCTTAATCCCTGCCTCCTGTACAATGTCATGAGCCTCCGTCCATAGTTCTTCAGGCACTCTATCAGATCTAATCCCTTGAATCTATTGTCACTTCCATTGTACAACTGTAAGGGATTTTATTTAGGTCCTACCTGATTGGTCTACTGATTTTCCCTACTTTCTTCAATTTAAGTCTGAATTTTGCAGTGTATGTAGCTAATTATGTAAAATTACATAGTGTAATAACATTACATATGGTACATTCATAAAATAATCTATATAATAAAAATGCTATAAAGTAGTTAATTCTATGTTAGATGAAATTAATGAAAACAAAGGGGAAAAAACTAAAAGGGCTCTGCCAATCCCAACCTTGAGTGGCGTCAGATAACCGTGCCAGGCAGCACGTTAGTCACGGAGACTTTTCCAAGGACGAACAAAGTAGACAAAAGGGAAGTGGACTCGGAAGGGGGGGCGGGGCTCGAGCCTCTCCTGCGCCGGAGCGTGGCGGGGCCGTGGCGTGGCGGGGCCAAGCCGCCCGTGAGCATGTCATCGCTGCCATTGAGCGGCCTGAGCGCGTTTTGCGACAGTCGGCGGTCGAGCCCGGCGCCACCGCAGTCTCGCTTTCCGGCGGGTCCGCGGAGCTCGCGGCTACCGCCGCCATCAGCCCTGGCTCCTCAGTGCGCTCCCGGTTTTTAGGTTCCGGGACGGCTAGTGTGTGGCGCGAGAGCGAGGCCCGGGTCGGGACCGGTTCAGGCCCGACCCGCGAGGTGACCTTGGTCGAGTGCCCTGTCGCGCCGAGCTGTGGCGCCCGTCCGTGGGCCTGTTAGTGACCCGGCTCCCGAGCGGTTGAGGACGTAGACCTAGAGCGGCCCCTATAGGCTTGCCCCAGGCAAGGGGAGCGCCGGGCCGCTGGGGGCTGTGGTGGAAGCTGGGTCGCGGGGGAGATGCCCCTCCACGTGAAATGGCCGTTCCCCGTGGTGCCGCCGCTCACCTGGACCCTGGCCAGCAGCGTCGTCATGGGCCTGGTGGGCACCTACAGCTGCTTCTGGACCAGTGAGTGGGCCCACAGCCGAGGCAGGGTCGGCCGCGTGGCTCCACGCCCAGCCAGAGTTGGGGTTCGGGGCGCTGGCAGGGGCTGGCTTGGTAGGGGGGAGCACTGGGCCCCTGGGGAAAGAAGCCAAGATCCCTATCCTGCCCGTCTCCCCTCAGAGTGCATGAACCACCTCACCGTCCACAACAAGGAGGTGCTGTACGATCTCATCGAGAACCGAGGCCCAGCCACACCCCTCATCACGGTCTCCAATCACCAGTCGTGCATGGATGACCCTCATCTCTGGGGTACACGGGCCAGTGTGATCGGCTTGGGGAGGCAAGGAGGGAACCAGGGTCAGAGCCAAACAAGCAGAACAAACTCCTCACAGAGCTCTTTGCCCGGCCCTCAGACTCCTGTTTCTGGGGTGTCCTGTCCCAGGGATGAAAGTTTGATTTGTGGCCCCTTCAGCATTCTCCTAAGCAGTGTGATTTGGAGAGGGCCTCTGGAATTTGGAGGAAGTGAGGAGATGACCACAAGGCAAGGTCTGACGGCTACTTTACTCTGAGCTGTCAGGCCTGCGGGACCCTCCATTCTTTAAACTGTTGACGGTTTGGAAGAGCCTTGGGAATAAATCTGAGGAGCACAGGATGTCCTGTCAAGGAAGCTCTGGGCTAGGGGCTGGAAATCCTGTGTTCTGGTTCCAGCTTTGCCTCAGGCTGGGTTTGTAGCCTTCGACCAGCTTCACTGGGGAGTCTAGAAGTTCTGCTGTGCTGACTTCACAGGGAGTTGCTTGGCTCCAATAACCCAGGTGGCTGGCTACAGGGGTGTCCAGAGCTCCCAATGCTGGATGAGGACAGGGAGCTCATGGGGAGCCATGTGTTAATTCAGTCGTTCAGAGCACACACTTGCTGCTCTGGGCAGAAGATGGCCTGTAGGGTGCCAGAGGCAGATCCCAGGGACCAGGAGGAAGGTTTTAGTGCCATCCAGTCACCTGGACCAGGGTGGTGGCAGTTGCAGTGGAGAAATAGAAGGATGTGCTGTGTGTGCATGCTTAGTCGCTTCAGTCTTGTCTGACTCTTTGCGGCCCCATGGACTGCAGCGCACCAGGCTCCTCTGTCCATAGGATTCTCTAGGCAAGAATACTGGAGTGGGTTGTCATGCCCTCTTCCAGGGGATCTTCCCCACCCAGGGATCGAACCCCCATCTCCTGCACTGCAAGTGGATTCTTTAATGCTGAGTCAGCAGGGATGGGCAGCATTAGCATATATCAGGGAAGTAGGCAGGCCGGATGTGGTGACTAAGATATAGGGGGTGGAAGATGGAGGAGCCAGGGAGAACTTGGGGATCCAGTCGAAGGGTCTGGAAGATAGCTCTTTGGGCTATAGGGAAATGTCCTTGTTCCTTATTCCCTGAAACAGGGTGACAGAAAGTGGTGCCCCCCTAGGTACAAGGTCAGTTGGGGCATGCAGCCTTCTCTCCTCCAGGGATCCTGAAACTCCGTCACATCTGGAACCTGAAGTTGATGCGTTGGTGAGGAATGGACCCCCATGGTGGGCCCAGCAGGCCTTACCCATATGCCCAGATTGGCCCTCCTCCTGGCCTGCTCAGGAGGTGGCCTCCAGCAGTCCAGGCAGGGCCTGGGGTGGGACCCCACTGGCCCTCCTGTGCCTCCATTCTGCATTACCAATGCCGTTAGGCAGCATGCTGGTGGGAGGAGGGTGGCAGGGAAGCAGGGTGCAGGGGAAGCCGGGGTGACTGCATCCATCCCCACTCCAGGACCCCCACAGCTGCAGACATCTGCTTCACCAAGGAGCTGCACTCACACTTCTTCAGCTTGGGCAAGTGTGTGCCCGTGTGCCGAGGTGAGCCGCTCCTCTACGAGGGGCTGTTGGGCTACTGGGGCTGGGGACACTTCTCTGGCTCTTCCAGGGGCAGGGAGACTGGTGACAGTGTCTCTGGTTCAGCTGCACTGGGAGTTGAGGGACGCCGGTGGGACAGGCCACCTGGGTGCTAGGGGCAGCTGCCTCACTCACATGAGGCCCACCTCCATCATCTGGGAGGAGGGAGCAATGGTTTCTTGGAGAGCACCGATTTCCCTTCGAGTGCCGGAGGACTGGGTGCCCTGGGGCTCTGGCATTGGAGTTCAAGGAGACAATATCCACAGTTGCTTCTTGGGAGGCCATTGCT
This sequence comes from Aepyceros melampus, assembly GCA_006408695.1. Lineage (NCBI taxonomy): Eukaryota > Metazoa > Chordata > Mammalia > Artiodactyla > Bovidae > Aepyceros > Aepyceros melampus. The sequence goes on along the minus strand of SJXQ01007199.1, from coordinate 59,248 downwards.
AAGAGACACTCTGATGGCCTCGTGGTGTCATCAGTCAGTGATGATGGTGGCACGTGCCAGAGGCTGTGAGTTTGTGAAAACAAACAGGCTTCTGTGTTGAGCTGTGTGACATGGAGTGATTATTCCGCACCTCTTGAGAGCTTCAGAAGGTCAGGGCCATTCGGATCCCCCTTCTCCAGAAAAAGGGGCTCGGAGAGAGAAAGCTGTGGGGCCAAAATCATAGGGCGAGAGGTGGCCAAGCCTGGATTCAAATCCAGCTTGCTTGTTCCTCTGGGGAAGTGGGATTTTTCCTGGCAGAGTATGAAAGGCAAGACATCCTAGACCCAGGAAGCACTTAGCAAACCCTGGAAGGGTACGTGACCAAGGCAGAAAATGTAGGTTGCGGGCTGCCTGTGAAGCTTCTAGAACAATCGTGCTAAGAATTTGATGTGCTTTCTTGTGTGGTTAAGAGAAAGAGAGAGCCCCCGGGCTGCAGTGTACCTGGTGGACAGAATCGGGGTCGAGTGGAGGCCAGGAGCCTGGTTAGGGGTTGTCACGGTTCCTCTGGCGACAGGGCCTCTGGGGGTCACCACAGAGAGCCAGGGACCACATGCTTTGCGCTGTGCTTTGGAGGTGGAGTTGCCAGGACTTGTTGATAGATTGGTCGTGGCCGGGGGTGGGAGGCGAGGAGAAGAAAACTCGACGATGACACTAGGTGATGGCAGGTGCCAGGGAACCGCTGGGAGGATGGGACCAGGATGAGCAGCAGGGCATTGAGAGACCCTGTCACCCAAAGAGGGAGCAATCTGGAGACAGTGTGATATGCCATTCTGGAACTCTAGAAGATCCTGGGAACTCTGGTGCAAACAAAGTCAGCCACACAGAAATGAGAGCATAGAGGGGGAGAGAAGGGACCAGGACAGCCCCTTACCACAGTGGAGACACAAGCCCTCAGTGCAGCAGGGAGCAAAACACGGCTCCTGGCTATTGTGGAAGCTTCCCATGACCCTGGAGAGGCCACTTCTCTGGACTGACAGCCACCAGAGCTGCGGGAGTGGTGGGGAGGGGCCCTGCAAGGGGGGCCACTCCTCCTGGAAGTTGGGGTGTCAGGAAGAAGTAACCAGGGGGTGTTCGAGGTCAGGGGAAACCTTATTGCTAGTAGTGGAAACGGTAATGATGGTTTGGCTCAGTTGGAAAAAAATCTGCCTGCAATGTAGGAGATCTGGGTTCAATCCCTGGGTTGGGAAGAGCCTCTGGAGAAGGAAATGGCAACCCGCTCCAGTATTCTTGCCCGGAGAATCCCATGGACAGAGGAGCCTGGTGGGTTACAACCCATGGGGTCGCAAGAGTCAGACACAACTTGGTGACTAAACCATCACCATCCAGTGAAAAGTTGCAGTGCCCACCCTTCAGATCTGCAGACTTACTTACTCCCCAGAGACCCCTGCCTGGAACACTCTCTTCTTGCTGCATTTGGAGGCAACTTCATCTCCCCAAAACACAAGCAGAGGCCCCAGTGTCATGGCAGTTGACTGTGGTATCCATCATGCACTGCTCTGAGTGATGCTGATGCTGCTCGGGTACTCTGTTTTGAGTCTCAGTCCCTCCTTTCTGTGACCTCAGGGGCCTTCCGTGTCTACTTCTAGCCTCGTTCTTCTTTTTGATCTGTATCTACATTTTAGGGTACAATAAAAGCAGCAAGTGCAGTCTTATTCCTAAGCACCTTCTGGTGAGAGAATGCGGGAAGGGACAAGCTATCAAATGCATTGGTCGTGGAGTAAGGCCTAACAATTGAAGCAAAGGAAGTACCCAGTATACTTTGTTTCTGTGTTCCAGAAAATTTCCTCCCCACCTCGTGCTAGGACGTGAAATGTCAAAGTGATCTTGCATAAGCCATGCAAGTGAGTAGAAATAACATTTGTAAAAGCTACACATCCTGAAGGGTTGCTCCACAAGCATAGAATTTTAAAATTTCAGTTGCGAGCTGGAAGGCTGGTTCGCACCAGTGGGTTTTTGTCAAGCAGGAGCCTGTGCCTCTGAAGCCCAGCCCTAGCGGGTCGTGTGATCCCAGGTAGGGAACCCGCAGCTCTCACTTATGACACCCAGAGAACAGGTTAGAAGTCCATTTCTTAGGGCATCGGCCCAGGTAGTCCTACCATCCCTCTGTCCGTGTCTCCCTGTTTGTTTTCTTTTTCTTGGTCATGCCACAGGGCAAGCAAGATCTTACTTCCCTGACCAGGAATGCACGTGCACCCCCTGCAGTGGGTGGCGTGGAATCTCAGCCACTGGGCCACCAGGGAAGCCCCACTCTCCCCCTTTGTGTTGTGGCTCTCTACTCCTCGCTTGAAGAGATAAGGATATTTACCCCTCTTTTTCAGCCTCCCTCTTTCTCGGTCTCTGTCCACTCTCCAGACAAGCTTGACAAGGAAGGTTTTTACTGCGTGTGGGCACAGATTGTCCCCATGTGATGCCCAAGTTGAGAGCCAGCAGCCGTGTCTGGGTTATTGCTGACCGCTGGGCCACTTGGGGTCAGTGTCACAGTCTCAGGGCATCTCTGAGGCAGTGTTGCCAGCATCGGGGACGGCTAAGCCACAGCGTTTTCCGTGTAGCAGATTTGACTTTTCCACAACTCTCAGTGACACTGTGAGTCAAAGTCACTCAGTCGTGTCCAACTCTTTGCGACCCCATGGACTATAAAGTCCGTGGAATTCTCCAGACCAGAATACTGGAGTGGGTAAGCCATTCCCTTCTCAAGGGGATCTTCCCAGCCCAGGGATTGAACCCAGGTCTTGAACCCAGGTTCCCACATTACAGGTGGATTCTTTACAAAGGGTGACTTGAATTTTCAAGGGGCGCCCTTTGAGGAAGGGGCCAGCAGGAGGGAGGGATGGCAGAGGCTGAGGACTCAGGCAAGGCTCAGAGGCCCCTGAGGGGTGCCTGTGGGAACTGGCCTGTAAGAGACCCTGGGGAAAGGCTTGCCGTGCAGAACCTTGGGCCCCAGTGAGACTAGAGATCACAAATAGCCTTGCTTTGCTCCTGCAGCTTCCTCTGGGCCAGTGGCAGCCCCTGGGAGGCTTGCGCCTGGACTAGCTTGTCCTAAGGCTCCAAGAGCTCAACTGTGGAAGCAGGGGCAGGGAGGACAGTAGTCGGTTTGGGGGTCCGAGAGGGCACACACTGCACGTGTCTGACCACAGCCGGAGTTGCTCAGGGGACGCAGCTGTGCTGGGACTGACGGGCAGAAGGCAGGGTCATAGATGGGTCGTAAGGAAGTAAGGGAAGTCACTTAGTCGTGGCTGACTGTGCAATCCCATGGACTGTAGCCCGCCAGGCTCCTCTGTCCATGGAATTTTTCAGGTAAGAGTACTGGAGTGGGTTGCCATTTCCTTCTCCAGGGGATCTTCCCGACCCAGGGATTGAACCCAGGTCTCCCACGTTGCAGGCAGATGCTTTACCATCTGAAGTGTTCGCGTGGACCAGGCCCTGGGGGTGAAGTGGAGGAGGGGGGGTCCTGGGACATCCGAGACTGACGGAGGAGAGTTTCTCATTGGCAGGAGACGGCGTCTACCAGAAGGGAATGGATTTCATTTTGGAGAAGCTCAACCACGGGGACTGGGTACACATCTTCCCAGAAGGTCAGTGGCGCTAGCAGGGTTGCCACTCGCTCGAGGATCTGGATGATACTGCCCCCATCCCCTCCCAATAGCCCCTAAGGTGTAACTCCATCCTCTTTCTCGACAGGGAAAGTGAACATGAGCTCTGAGTTCCTCCGCTTCAAGTGGGGTAAGAGCCACTGGTCCTTTCTGGCTGGGTGGGACCCAGGCATTGGGGCAGATGACTGTGATCATTGCCACAGAAAGGGGACGGGCCCAGACCAAGGCCTGCTTGGAAGAGGAGCTGGCCCGAGGCAGCTGCTTTGAATGGGGTTGCAGGGAGGGCAGGAGTGGCCCTGTCTATAGGCTGGCACCAAAATGCCGCTTATGCTAATGTTTCTGCCTCTCCCCCTGGGCAGGAATAGGTCGCCTGATTGCCGAATGTCATCTCAATCCGATCATCCTACCCCTGTGGCATGTTGGTGAGCCTCCCTCTCGGGCCACCGCTGCAGCCCAGGGAGAGGGGCTTTGCACAGTGGTCTTGTGGGATGGGTCTCCTCTGGGTGGTCGAGTCAGGGTGCCTGGACTGCCCTGCTCCACCCCCCACACCTGCACCCTGGCTCTCTGTCTGCTGTGCTGCAGGAATGAACGATGTCCTTCCTAACAGTCCACCCTACTTCCCCCGCTTTGGGCAGGTAGGTAGGGCCACCGATCATGTCTGTCTGTCTGTCTTCCCTCTGCCCTGTGACTCCCTTGCGGCACCACCAACCCCAGATTCAAGAGGGGCTGGGCTTGCAGCAGAGGGAACAGAATGAAGCAGAGACGAGGGGCGGTTTCCTGGCACCACAGCCAGGGCGAGGGCAGGATAGAGATGACTTTGGCATGGATCCCAGGACTGGCAGGGCCCTTGGATGTCACTGAGCCCGACCACCCCATTTTAAAGCGGGAGGTTGGACCCAAGGGGGTACTCAGCATCTTAGCTGTGGGGTTGTGGGCACCCCGCCCCCTGCTCCTGTCAACCCACTGGCGGCTGGTCTCCTCACAGAAAATCACCGTGCTGATTGGCAAGCCCTTCAGCGCCCGGCCTGTGCTTGAACGGCTGCGGGCAGAGAACAAGTCAGCGGTGAGTTTCTCCCTGGGGCTGTCCTCACCCATCCTGGTGCCTTTGGCTTCCCCAGGCACCCCAGGTGAAGCTCCCTGAGGACTGTGTGGCAGCCCCAGTCCTTCGCCCTCAGGTGGAGATGCGCAAAGCCCTACGGACTTCATCCAAGAGGAATTCCAGCGCCTGAAGAGCCAGGCAGAGCAGCTCCACAACCACCTGCAAGCCAGATAGGTGCCATCCCGCCTAGACCCGGGTCCAGCTGCCTTTTGGACTGGGAGGGGGTGGCAAGGCCTGGGCCAGACACAGCTCTGGGACCCCTCCCAGCTCTCAGCGCCACTTTTGTGTGCTGGGCTGGGGGATGGACTGATGCTCGGAGCTCAGATATGGTCCTTTTGACAGATTGGTGCATAACCCTTCTAGGGATCCCCCTCCAAGTGGGCGAGCATTGTAGCACCTCTGGTTCTACCACTGAAAGAAGGCTCTCAGCTGCTCCTCGCACTTGGCCACACAGGGAGGAAAGACCTTTAGGCAGGAGGCCCTGTGCTCTTTCACCTGCAAGCCGTTTGCTCCCAGAGCTGGGAGCTGGAAGGAGGGCCTGATCCAGCAGGGCACTGGAAGGAGGAGCCCTGATCTCACCGCTTCCTCAGGGATAGCCATCAGCCATGTCTTTCTTCTGCCTGTGCTCCCTGCAGGTATGGGAGCCTCAGGCAGGGCCCAGCCCTGGGCTGCAGGTGGAAGAGCTGTCCTCTTCTATAAGGGGAGCCAGGTCCAACAGGGCCCAAGACCTGGCCCCTCACTGGGGCCCACTGTTCTTTCTGCCTCCCTGGCATCACTTGAATCCCCTGGTTGTTTTATAAACTATCAATAAAGGATTTGTGTTGTGCTCTTTTACCTCTGGCCTCTCTGTAGGAGTGGGGCTGGGAGATGACCCTCTGGACCAGAAGGCTGGCCCCTGAGAGTTCTGGGCACGTCAGCAGCACTTGACTGGATGGGCTCTCAGTGCGCACCAGCCACTGAAGACTTCCATCCTTGTCTGCAATCCCCACGCAGCCTGACAACAGTAGGGCTTCATCTCATTCTGCAAATGGTGCAGCATGAGGTTAATGGACTTGATTGAGAACCTAAAGTTTGCAAGGTAGGGAGAAGCAAGTAGCAATTCAGTCCTCAGGCTGGTTCCAAGGCAGAGGTGGTCTCTGAAGCTCCCAGTGAGCCACTGCAAACTACATGTGCTGTGATGAGAAATGGGAAGGGGGACAACTTGACTGAGTTTGGAGCTCTGGGTGGGAGAAAAGGTAGGAGGATCCAGGGTGGTGGCACTCCTGCAGAAGGGAAATCCTCTTGAGAGAAAAGCCAGTTCCGTTTAGGGCTCCAGTTTGTCCACAGGTGGTTGTTCAGTTGTTAAGTTGTGTCTGACTCTCTGACCCCATGGACCACAGCACACCAGGCTTCCCTGTCCTTCACTGTCTCCCAGAATTTGCTCAAATTCATGTCCATTGAGTCAGTAATGCTATCCAACCATCTCGCCATCTGCCACCCTCTTCTCCAGTCCTCAATCTTTCCCAGCATCAGGGTCTTTTCCAAAGAGTCAGCTCTTTGCATCAGGTGGCCAAAGTATTGGAGCTTCAGCTTTAGCATCAGTCCGTCCAATGAGTATTCAGGGTTGGTTTCCTTTAGGATTGACTGTTTCCTTTACTTTTTCCTTCACTTTTCCTTGACTTTTTTCCTTTAGGATCAAGTCCCTTGATCTTGCAGTTCAAGGGACTTTCAAGAGTCTTCTCCAGCACCACAGTTCAAAAGCATCAGTTCTTCTGTGCTCAGCCTTCTTTGTGGTCCAACTCTCACACCTATGTATGACAACTGGAAAAACCACAGCTTTGACTATACAGACCTTTGTTGGCAAAGTGATGTCTCTGCTTTTTAATATGCTGTCTAGGTTGGTCATAGCTTTCCTTCCAAGGAGCAAGGATCTTTTAATTTCATGGCTGCAGTCACCATCTGCAGTGATTTTGGAGGCCCCCCTCAATAAAGTCTGTCACTGCTTCCACTTTTTCTCCTTCTATTTACCATGAAGTGAAGGGACTAGATGCCATGATCTTAGTTTTTTGAATGTTGAGTTTTAAGCCAGTTTTTTCATTCTTTTTCACCCGCATGAAGAGGCTCTTTAGTTCCTATTGATTTTCTGCCATTAGTGAAGTTCGTCGCTCAATCGGGTCCGACTCTTTCTTACCCCATGAACTGCAGCACGCCAGGCCTCCCTGTCTATCACCAATTCCTGGAGTTTACTCAAACTCATGTCCATTGAGTTGGTCATGCCATCCAACCATCTCATCTTCTGCCGTCCCCTTCTCCTCCTGCCCTCAATCTTTCCCAGCATCAGGGTCTTTTCCAATGAGTCAGCTCTTCACATAAGGTGGCCAAAGTATTGGAGTTTCAGCTGCAACATCAGTCCTTCCAATGAACACACAGGACTGATCTGCTTTAGGATGGACTGGTTGGATCTCCTTGCAGTCCAAAGGACTCTCAAGAGTCTTCTGCAGCATCACAGTTCAAAAGCATCAATTCTTCGGTGCTCAGCTTTCTTTATAGTCCAACTCTCACATCCATACATGACTGCTGGAAAAACTATAGCCTTGACTAGACAGACCTTTGTGGACAAAGTAATGTCTTTGCTTTTTAATATGCTGTCTAGGTTGGTCATAACTTTCCTTCCAAGGAGTAAGTCACCATCTGCAGTGATTTTAGAGCCCAAAAATATAAAGTCAGCTACTATGTCCACTGTTTCCCCATCTATTTGTCATGAAGTGATGGGACTGGATACTATGATCTTAGTTTTCTGAATGTTGAGCTTTAAGCCAACTTTCTCACTCTCTTCTTTCACTTTCATCAAGAGTTTCTTTAGTTCTTCACTTTCTGCCATAAGGGTGGTGTCATCTACATATCTGAGGTTAGCCATTAGTGAAAGTTGGACCCTAAAGAAGGCTGAGCACCGAAGAATTGACGCCTTCAAGTTGTGAAGCTGAGAAGACTCTTCAGAGTTCCTTGGTCTTCGAGGAGATCAAGCCAGTCAATCCTAAAGGAAATCAACCCTGAATACTCATTGAAAGGACTGATGCTGAAGCTGAAACTCCAATACATTGGCCCCCTGATGTGAAGAGCTGACTCTCTGGAAAAGACCCTGATGCTGGGAAAAATTGAGGGCAGGAGGAGAAGGGGCAACAGAGATGAGGTGGTTGGTTAGTACCACCAACTGAATGGACACGAGTTTTAAGAAACTCCAGGAGATAGTGAAGGATAGGGAAGCCTGGCATGCTGTGGTCTATAGGGTTGCAAAGAGTTGGATATGACTTAGCAACTGAATAACAACAATGGGAAAAAACATAAACCCTTGTAAACATTAAAAAAAAAAAAAGAACATAAATCTTTGTGGCTCAGCTGGTAAAGAATCCACCTGCAACGTGAGAGGTTCATGTGGGTTCAATGTGGGTTCACATGAGTTCAATCCCTGGGTTGGGAAGATCACCTGGAAAGGGGAAAGGCTACCCACTCCAGTATTCTGGCCTGGAGAATCCCATGGACTGTAGTCCATGGGGTTGCAAAAGTCAGACATGACTGAGAGACTTTCACTTGTAAGAAAAAACAGACTGTCAGCCAGTTTGCATCTGCATGGGTCCAAATGTAACATCCCCTTTTCATGTATATGTTTTATATTCATTTTGACAGACATCAACTATTTCATGAAGAGTTCCGATTTGATACACTACATAAATGTTCCATTTTTCCACGTGGTTGTGTTTTAAATTATTTATTAATTTAATTTTTGGTTGCACTGGGTCTTCATTGCTGCCAGAGCAGGTGGTTACTCTCTAGTTGTGGTGCACAAGTTTCTCATTGTGGTGGTTTCTCTTGTGGAGCACAGGCTCTCAGTGCATGACCTTCAGTAGCTGCAGTACAGGATTTGTGGCTCAGTAGTTGGCAACTGGACGGAGAAGGCAATGGCAACCCACTCCAGTACTCTTGCCGGGAACGTCCCGTGGATGGAGGAGCCATATAGGCTGCAGTCCACAGGATCACTAGGAGTCGGACACGACTTCACTTTCATGTATTGGAGAGGGAAATGGCAACCCACTCCATTATTCTTGCCTGGAGAATCCCAGGGACAGGAGAGCCGGGTGGGCTGCCGTCTATGGGGTCTCACAGAGTCGGACACAACTGAAGCGACTTAGCAGCAGTTATGTCACATGGCTTAGATACTCTGGTGCATGTGGGATCTTCCCGGACTAGGCATCGAACCTGTGTCGCCTGCATTGGCAAGTGGATTCCTATCCACCATACCACCAAGGAAGTCTCACACTCAGTCTCAGAAAACTTGGAACAAAATGAGGTGAAAGTCAGCTTTTGGTTTTTCTATGTGAAGAGTCCTAATAGTGGAGAATAATGACAGTGTTTCCTTCTTTACAAGTATTCTACTTTTGATTTCATTTGTCTAACTGCTTTGGTACCACTTCTAGCTTCTGGAACTGAAAGAAAACCTGAAAGAATTTATACCCAAATTTTGCAAACAAGGTTTTAGAAAGTTTCCCACTTATAAGATCAACATGTATAAAAATCAGTTGTATTTACATATATACACCAGCAACAAAAAATTAGAATGTATAGTTTAAGACACCACTTACAAAAGTTACAAGGTAACTAGGAATCTCATAAAAGATGTGAAAGATCTACATAAGGAAAATCATAACATTTTATGGAAAGGTGTTAAAGAAGACCCAAGTAAATGGAGAGTGATCTCATGTTCATGAGTAGGAATACTTGATATAGTAAATATGTCAGTTCTCCAGAATTGATCTACAGATTAAATGTGATTCCAATCACAAGCTAATCAGGTTTCAGACAGTTTCACACCCATGTTCATAACAGCATTACTCACAACAGCAAAAAGGAAACTCAAGGGTCCATCAACAGATGAATGGGTAAATAAACTGGGGTCATACAAGGGAATATTATTCTCCATAAAAAGAAAGGAAAATCTGACATTGTGGCTGCATTGTGAATGAACCTTGAAAACATTACACTAAGTGAAATACGCCAAACACAAAAGACTACATGCAGTATGATTCCACACATATGAGATCCCTAGAGTAGTCAAATTCATAGAGACAAAAAGTAGAATGGGTGACAGGGACTAGGGGAGGAGGGAATAGAGAGAGAGAGTGTTTAGTGAAGACAGTTTTAGTTTGAGGTGGATGAGAATGTTCTGGCAAAGATGGAGGCGATGGTTGTAGAACAATGTAAATGTGCTTCATGCCCCAGAACTGGACAGTTAAAAATGGTTACAATGGTAAAGTTTTATATCATGACTATTTTACCACAATAAATCTTTTAAATAAAAAATGGCTAAAATGGTAGACTTTGTTATATACATTTTACCACAACTTTAAATAATCTAGCCAATATAATGAATTGATTCTAAAATTGATATGGACACACAATAGCCCAAGAACAGCCTCTTGAAAAAGGACAAGGTGGAAAGATTTGCCTTTCTGGGTATCAAAGTTTACTGTGAAGTTATAATAATTAAGACAGGGTGGTACTCGAGAGACAAATTGATTAGTGGAATGGAACAGGGAGCCAAAAACTGACCCACAGCTGTAAGGACACTTAATATAGAGCAAAATTGGTATTTCAAGACAGTGGGTAAAGGACATTCATCTCAAACAGTATTGGGACAATTGCAGCTCTCTTAAAGACACTTGATCCTTGTCTCACAACATACATGAAGAAAGTGAAAGGGTTAGTCACTCCATCGTGTCCAACTCTTTGTGACCCCATGGACTGTAGCCTGCCAGGCTCCCGTGTCCATGGGACTCTCCAGGTGAGAATACTGGGGTGGGTTGCCATGCCCTTCTCCAGGGAATCTTCCCAACCCAGGGATCGAACCTGCATCTCTTACATCTCTTGCATTGGCATGTGGGTTCTTTACCACTCACACCACCTGGGAAGCCCCACAACATACATGAATGCATGGAAAACAAAGACAACTTCTAGAAGATAATGTAGGCAAATATTTCCATAATCTAGGGGCAGGGAAAGTCTTCTTAAAGAGGATATTAAAAACATGAGAGATTCCCTGGTGACTCAGTGGTAAAGAATCTGTTTGATCCCTGGGTTGGGAAGATCCCCTAGAGGAGGAAATGGCAACCCAGTTCAGTATTCTCGCCGGAAATATGCCATGGACAGAGGAGCCTCACAGGCTACAGTCCATGGGGTCACAAAGAGTTGGACGTGCTGAGCGACTGAGCACACATACAAAAAACATGAACCATCAAGAAAATGGTACATTTTACTACAGTAAAATTAAGACATTCTGTTCATCAGAAGACATCATGAAAAAAGTGCAAGGTGGGGGGCTTCCTCAGTGGCTCAGTGAGTGGTAAAGAATCTGCCTGCAATGCAGGAGACGGGTTCGATCCCTGGGTTGGAGAGTCCCTGGAGAAGGGAAAGGCTACCCACTCTAGTATCCTGGTCTGGAGAATCTCACGAATAAATCACTATTTACCCACTCCAGTATTCTGGCCTGGAGAATTCCATGGACTGTATAGTCCATGGGGTCACAGAGTCAGACATGACTGAGTGCCTTTCACTTCACTTCATCCACTATTTATCCATGGAGACATGGATAAATCACTAAGATAAAGATAAGCAATCCATAGAAAAAATGGGAAGATTGGTGTGAGCAGGCATTTCATTGAAGAGGAAACACAATGGCAGAGTTGAAAACATACATACTGTGTAAGAACTTCCTGTAATTGCATTAACAAAGCACAATAAACTGACGTGTTAGTTGCTCAGTTGTGTCCAACTCTGCAACCCCATGGACTATAGACCGCCAGGCTCCTCTGTCCATGGAATTCTGTAGGCCAGAATACTGGAGTGGGTTGCCATTCCCTTCTGCAGGGGATCTTCCCAACCCAGGGATTGAACCTGGGTCTCCCACACTGCAGGCAGATTCTTTACTGTTTGAGCCATCATAGAAGCCTGGACATGAATTTGGGGGGACACTATTCAACCCAGTATATGCTAAGTTGCTTCAGTCACATCAGACTCTTTGCAACCCTATGGATTGTAGCCTGCCAGGCTTCATCTATTCATGGGATTCTCCAGGCAAGAAAACTGGAGTGGGTTGCCATTTCCTTTTCCAGGGGATCTTCCTGACCCAGGGATTGAACTTGCATCTCTTACGTCTCCTGCTTTGGTTGGTGGATTCTTTACCACTAGCACCACCTGGGAAGCCCGTTCAACCCAGTGTAGTACCCTATGACCTGAGACACACACAGACACACACACCTATGGAAATACACATACATGTGTACCATTAGGCAAATATATGTTTGCAGCAACACTAGCTGTGCTAGCTAAAGTGGGAAAATACTCAAATATCCCTCAACAGAAGGGCTCAATGACTGGCAGAATATCTGTCCAGAGGAACAGCAGTCATGTGGCTATTATGCAATCACTCACATTAACCTCCGAATTTTGAGCACAGAATCTAGACACAATACTGAATAATTCCACTTATACAAAATCCCAATGCAGACAAAGCAAAACCATTGTAATGAGAGATGCCTGCTTGTCTGGTTCAATGGTCAGGATGTTTGTCCAAACTCATATATTGAAATCTAATGCCTTAATGGTATTTATTAGGAGGTGGGGGCCTGGGAGAGGTGCTCAGGTCATGAGCTCATGAGGGTGAAGTCCTCAAGATGGGATGAGTGTCCTCATCAAAGAGGCTCCAGTTTCTTCAGTCCTCCTACCCAGTGAGGATACAATGAGAAGTCTGCAACTGGGAAGAAGACCCTCCCCCATGCTGATGGTACCTTGATCTCTGACGGCAAGCCCCAGTGAGCAATAAACTTCTGCTGTTTCTAAGTGCCACTGTCTGTGACACTTTGTCCCAGCACCCTAAACAGGCTGATACAATTGGTAAAGTTATGAAAAGCCGAGATGACCCCCCAAATCAGGTGTGTGCTCACTCGCACCAGTGAGAAGGAAGTGATGGGAGGGGGATGAGGATGTAGGCATTTGAATTCTTGACTTGGGCGATGCCAAGGCAAAGTTTGCTTTGCTAAGTCTTTGCGCTGGACATCTGGATTTCTCAACTTTTCTTTTTCAGTCACACAAGGAGTGTGTGGGGGAAGGCAAGCCTGGGAGGACTGTGTGACGCCTGGGTGAGCAGGCTCAGGGTGTGGACTCCACTTTGGGGAGCACTCCAGGTGACGTGGGCTGCAGGGGTGAAGTGGTGGCCCCCTTCACCTGTCTCACGGCAAGCACACATGGAGCTCAGGGTTTTGTAAGCAACGTTTCATTGCCGAGTCACTTGTGGTGAGGGTGCTGAAAGATTCCCACAGGGTGCCTGTGGCTCTCCTGATACCTGGACCCTGCCACTTGCAGTGTGTCTCCTGGCCGGCAATGGGCAAGGAGGGGTGCCCCTAAACGGAAGGAGACGGAATCATTGTGAACGAGAGGGCCGTCAACCATGGCTCCGGAGACATCTTCCATCTGTAGGTCATTAAGAGCCTCCTGGCAAACCGAGGGAGTATAAGAAGCACCAGCATCTGCCAAGGGAAGAAGAAAACCAGGCATTGGTTTTACTCCATGAGGATGCTCCAATGCTCCCCGTGTCCCCTGCATCTACGAGCAGGATGATGCCATTTTGTCAAGCTCAAGTATCAGCAGACTGAGCACAAAACTGTTTAGGGGCGCATCCTGAA
>SJXQ01007198.1:457579-517015 GCA_006408695.1 Aepyceros melampus | reverse complement strand
TTCACTCTCCACTTTCACTTTCATCAAGAGGCTTTTTAGTTCCTCTTCACTTTCTGCCATAAGGGTGGTGTCATCTGCATATCTGAGGTGATTGATATTTCTCCCGGCAACCTTGATTCCAGCTTGTGCTTCATCCAGCCCAGCATTTCTCATGATGTACTCTGCATAGAAGTTAAATAAGCAAGGTGACAATATACAGCCTTGACGTCCTCCTTTTCCTATTTGCAACCAGTCTGTTGTTTCATGTCCAGTTTTAACTGTTGCTTCCTGACCTGCATACAGATTTCTCAAGATGGGGTTAGTGCCCTTATAAGGAGAGACAGCATAAGGATATCTCTTTCCCCCTCCCTCCCTTTCTTGTCTCTGTCTCCCATTTAAGGACATACAGTGAGAAAGCAGATGTCTACAATATAGGAAGAGAGTTTCCACCAAAAACCTCCTATGCTGGCACCTTAATCTGAATCTTCTCGTCCCCAGATCTATGAGAAAATAAATTTTTGTTGTTTAAGCCAACTTGTCTATGTTGTTTTGTTTTGGAAGCCTGATCAGACTAAGACATTGAATAAGAATTGGACTGGAATTTTGTGTTCATTTAATCATTACAAATGTGAAGCCCAAGCATGTTTTAGTGGTTTTTTTTCTAACGTCTCAAGCAACAGATAGTAGTTGTATATGCATTTTCCACTGTCAAACTTGAAAATACAGAGAATAAAATGTTACACTTCCTAGTCTTACCTTCAAACCAGGAGCTTATTTCACACCAGTTCCGTATTAAATGCAACATACTGCACCAGAGAAACACAACCAGTGAAAAAAGTTCCCTTGGAAACTCTGCATTGGTTGATAATAAGCTAGATAATTAGATAATAAGATAATAATATAATTAGATAATAAGATAATTAGCTCTTTCAAAGAGCTCTTATACATTGTTATTATTAGCTCTTTGTCAGGATTATTACAAACAGTTTTTGTAATTTGCCTCAACATTAATTGTAGCAATTTTTGATGTCCATAGGCTTAATTTTATTAATTTACTCAAATCTAAAACTATTTTCCTTGTGGCTCCTGTTTTTGAATCATAATAATAATAATTAGAGATTTATTTCCCACCACAATATATTTCACTTCCATTGTGAATAGCCAAATGGATAAGTTCTTTTTCCTTTTGAAATTTATATTGCTATTATGCCTCTAAAGGAAAAATTTTAGATTATCAACATCCATATTTTCCTTTATATTTTTATTATTCTTAACAGACTAAAGTCTTTTAAAGTTTTTTAGAACAAGATTTTAGTTTACAGAGTAATTGTCAGAAAGCAGAGACTTCCCACATACCTCCCCTCTCTCCTCCCTCCACCTCATTCACACACAGTTTCTCATATTATTAACATTTTGCATTTGTGTAACTTGTGCAATGCATTTGATACAACTGATGAATCAATGCTGATATATTATTATTAACCAAAGTCCATAGTTTATATTAGGATTCAGTCTTTCTGTTTTACAGTTTTGTGGATTTTGATACATGTAGATAGCTCAGTTGGTAAAGAGTCCACCTGCAATGCAGGAGACCCCGGTTTGATTCCTGGGTTGGGAAGATCCCCTGGAGAAGGGATAGGCTACCCACTCCAGTACTCTGGCCTGGAGAATTCCATGGACTGTATAGTTCATGGGGTCACAAAGAGTCAGACACAACTGAGCGACTTTAACTTCACTTCACTTCACATAATGTTCTATGTTCACCATTATATTTATATAAAATAATTTCACTTCTCTAAAACTGCCCTGTGCCCCACCTATTCATCTTTATGTCCACTCTCAAAAAAGAACAGAATCCATCTGACAAAAACTCCCTCACTCCCTCATCTTCCTTAATCTGAATTAATCTATACCTATACCTATTTTATTATTCCTCTCTCAACTTGCTTTCTTTAGAGAACCTGTCCCTTCTATTTCAACTGGTCTATCTTTAATTTCACTGATTCTTTCTTCTACCAGCTCAAATATAATTTTGAGCTCTCTAGTAAACTTTTCATTTTACTTATATTTTTCAACTCCAGAATTTATATCAAGCTTAATTTTTATAGCTTCTCTTTATTGAAATTCTCTATTTGGTGAGACAGATGAATGGGTAAAAAAGATGTGATACACATATATGGTGGAATATTACTCAGCCATAGAAAGGAATGAACTGGGTCATTTGTAGTGATGTGGATGAACCTAAAGTCTGTCATACAGAGTGAAGTAAGTCAGAAAAACAAATATTGTATATTAACTCATATACATGGAATCTAGAAAAATGGTACCAATAAACTTATTTGCAGGGCAGGAATAGAGATGCAGATGTAGAGAACAGACTTGTGGACATGGGGAGGGGAGGAGGAGAGGGTGGGACAAGTTGAGAGAGTAGCATTGACATATATATATACAACCATGTGTAAAATAGCTGGTGAGAAGCTGCTATATGACACAAGAAACCCAGCCTGGTCCTCTGTGATGACCTAGAGGGATGAGATGGAGGTGGACTGGGAGGGAGATCCAAGAGGGAGGAGATTTATATAGTTGATTATACATATAGTTGATTCATGTTGTTGTACTGCAAAAATTAACACAGCATTGTAAAGCAATTATGTTCCAATTAAGAGAATAAAGATGAAAAAATGCCAGTCTCAAAAGTAGAAATCAATAGGATGGTTAAAGATATAACAGGAAAATGCAAACCATAAAATGTTGGTACAACTCTGTTAACATCAACACAATAGATATTAAGGTAATAAAACTTACTGAAGATTTAAAAGGTCACAACATTCAAATGAAAAGGTCAATATGTTGGGATGATATAACATCGTAGGCAAGTGATAACATAGCTTCAACACCCATAATCAAAAATTTACAGGAGTAAAGAAAAAATGTGAAAATTCAGCACTATATTACCTTCTTTAGAAACTAGTGGAGAAAGCAAGGTGGCTCAGATGGTAAAGAAAACACCTACAATGCAGGAGACCCGGGTTAGATCCATGGGTCTGGAAGATCTCCTGGAAAAGAGAATGTCAAACCATTCCAGTATTCTTGCCTGGAGAATCCCATGGGCAGAGGGGCCTGTTGTGCTATAGTCCATGCAGTCGCAAAGAGCCAGACATGACTGGGGGACTAACATTTCATTTTTTTTCCCCCAGTGAAAACAGTCATAAATGCAATGAAGATATGAAATATGGTTTAACACAATTAATAATATTGATCTAACAGTCACAAACAGAAAACTTCACCCATTACTATAGAAAGGAAAATAGTCACCCATGTGCCACAGACCTCAAGAAATGAGGCTAAATGTATGTTTGTGAGAGTAATGTGTATAAGATGGATCAGTCATACTTCTTTTCCTAATGACCATATAGAAAGTATGTCAACCCTATGGGAAATAGGTCTCAAGAGAGTGGCAACC
This sequence comes from Aepyceros melampus, assembly GCA_006408695.1. Classification (NCBI taxonomy): domain Eukaryota; kingdom Metazoa; phylum Chordata; class Mammalia; order Artiodactyla; family Bovidae; genus Aepyceros; species Aepyceros melampus. Next base: position 513,573 of record SJXQ01007198.1, on the reverse strand, counting down.
TATTCTTTCTCACCAGTTTGTTGGCCTGCTTTGGCATATTGGAGAGGCAGTGTCATCTAGGAGCATCTATAAGAGACCTGCTCAAAAAGTTATCCTTCTACACATACTTTCACCAAAAAGAACTACAGCACTTAGCATAATTTGAAAACTGCATTGGACTGATAATATATCTACATTCCTAACTATTTTTACATCAACAGATCTCTGGTGAATCCAATGTAAGTTGCTAATGAGCACAAGATTTCTTTGGGGAGCGGTGATAAAAAGTTCTAAAATGTGACCATGATAATGGTTACAGAACTCTGCGCATATACTAAAAATCATTAATTGTATGCTTAATAGGATGAATTTTATGATATGTAAGCTATACCTTCAAAAGTTTGCAAAAGAAATAAAACTTGTTGGAGGAAGTTTGCCATTTGAGAATGAATCAAAGATTAACGAAGTTTGGACTTAGACTCTGATATTAAGTTATATCTGATATTAACTCTATAATTTAAATATATATAGTTATGGTACAAAATCTGTGTACCATAGACTGTGTGTATGGAAGATGCTCTCCACCATTAGATGTTCTAAGCAAGCTTTCCAATAGACTTAGACAATAAAGCACCATTTCAAATATTAAATTCCATTTTTATGAGACTTTATTTTTCCACCTAAAACCACCTAATGTTAGTTTAGATTAAATTCCCATGATTGTGTCAGAATGAAAGATATTTTATAGGAAGGCAGTATGTAGGAGATCAGATTAGACCCAAGTTTTTACGAGGGGAAAGGATGAAGAAAAGATATTTAGTACTAAATAAGACTATTTAGCTATTCTGTTTCTAATCATTCACCTATAGGCATACTATGCAGAGTGTCTTCTGATACTTACCATATATATAATCAGACAGTGTAAATGGGTCCAGTGAGCTATGGTCAATTTTTTACAGCAGCTTTATAGTCACTGAAATGCAAAACATCAAAGAGTTGAAAATTGGCATGGGAATTGCAATTACTGTTCATACAACTGGGATGGTTAAAAAGTTGATATTTGGCATACTTTCATTTAAAATAATATATTGTGAGAGACTAAAGTAGTGTTAATCTAAGTTTTAAAGTGACAGCCTTATCATACCTATTTATTTCCATGGAATATATCCTGAGTATTGAATCAAGTAATGGTCTAGGCATTGTCACAGAACAGAGGAAGGAATAAATGAACTAAGGAGATTTCAAAGCACAGAAGCAAGGAGTGTACACTAAAGTACTAAGGATGCTTGAAATGGAAGGTAGTGAAGACTTTGGATTAAAGCAATTTCAAAATAAGGATTTACCAAACACCAAAGAAGATGAAGCCATTGTTTTAATGTATGGAATGGCTCCTTCCTCTCAGTTTAGAAAAATGTTGGCATATTTTAAATCAAAAATAAAAAGATATCTGTAATCTCACATCCCCCTAGAACTATCTCTGAGTTTTCATCCTACTGTTCCTCATAACATTATGGACATAGCTGATTAATTCTTCCTTTCCATCAGTTTTCTCCCTTTTTGCTTTCACACCACATTCTTCTCATCTTCTTCATACTTTACCTCTTCTTAGTTCCCTTTGAATTAATCCTGGAATGTGAAATCAAGTGGGCCTTAGGAAGTATCACTATAAACAAAGCTAGTAGAGGTGATGGAATTCCAGTTGAACTATTTCAATTCCTAAAAGATGATGCTGTTAAAGTGCTGCACTCAAATGCCAGCAAATTTGGAAAACAGCAGTGGCCACAGGACTGGAAAAGTCAGTTTTAATTCCAATACCAAATATTCAAACTACCACAAGTTGCACTCATTTCTCATGCTAGCAAAGTAGTGCTCAAAATTCTCCAAGCCAGACTTCAACAGTATGTCAACTGTGAACTTCCAGATGTTCAAGCTGGATTTAGAAAAGGTAGAGGAACCAGAGATCAAATTGCCAATATCCATTGGATCATCAAAAAAGCAAGAGAATTCCAGAAAAACAGCTACTCTGCTTTATTGATTATGCCAAAGCCTTTGTGTGGGTCACAACCAATTCTCTGGAAAATTCTTCAAGAGATGGAAATAATAGGCTACCTTATCTGCCTCCTAAGAAATTTGTATGCAAGTCAAGAAACAACAGTTAGAACCAGACATGGAACAACAGATTGGTTCCAAATTGGGAAAGGAGTACATCAAGGCTGTATATTGTCACCTTGCTTATTTAACTTATATGCAGAGTACATCATGAGAAATGCCAGACTCGATGAAGTGCAATATGGAACCAAGATTGCCAGGAGAAATTTCAATAACCTCAGCTATGCAGATGACACCACCCTTATGACATAAAGCAAAGAACTAAAGAGCCTCTTGGTGAAAGTGAAAGAGAAGAGTTTAAAAGCTGACTTAAAACTCAACATTCAGAAAACTAAGATCATGGCATCCAGTCCCATCACTTCATGGCAAATAGATGGGAAAACAGTGGAAACAGTGACAGACTTTATTTTGGGGAGCTCCAAAATCACTGCAGATGGTGACTGCAGCCATGAAATTAAAAGACGCTTACTCCTTGGAAGAAAAGCTATGACCAAGCTAGACAACATATTAAAAAGCAGAGACATCACTTTGCTAACAAAAGTCTGTCTAATCAATGCTATGGTTTTTCTAGTAGTCACGTACAGATATGAGAGTTGGACCATAAAGAAGGCTGAGCACCAAAGAATCGATGTTTTTGAAATGTGGTATTGGAGAATACCCTTGAGAGTCCCTTGGACTGCAAGGAGATCCATCCAGTCCATCCTAAAGGAAATCAGTCCTGAACATTTACTGGAAGGTCTGATGCCGAGCTGAAACTCCAGTACTTTGGCCACCTGATGCAAAGAACTGACTCATTGGAAAAGACCCTGATGCTGGGAAAGATTGAAGGCAGGAGGAGAAGGAGAGGACAGAGGATGAGATGATTGGATGGCGTCACTGACTCGATGGACATGAGTTTGAGCAAACTCTGGGAGTTGGTGATGGACAGGGAAGCCTGGAGTACTGCAGTCCATGGGGTTGCAAAGAGTTGGACATAACTGAGCAACTGAACTGAACTGAACTGAGTCCCCTTTGAAATTTTCTTCTTCTCTACAAGTCTCTTAAGTGCTAACATTTCTTTAGACTTTATCCTAACCCTTCTTCAAACTATACACAGCAGTTATCCTTCTATGTCAACTTTTTGTTTGGAGAATTCTCCATTCTACAAATATTAGTAGGATAAGTATCATTGACCTTTTAGGAAGAATATAAGCATATTTTAAATACAAATGACAGCTATGCTGTTTTGGCTACTCAAAGTCTTAACATCTTTATACAGTGGGTTAATATGATTGCAGTATTAACCCACATTATAGGTTTTTGTGGGAAGAAAATTTTACCTCCTATCACAGGGGATGAAAATTCAAGTGCTGACTTTCCCAATCTCCCTTACAACTAGGGATTTGGAACATGATCTAAGCTCGGCCAGTCAGATGTGTCTGTGCCACCTGGACTTGGAAGCTAATGACTTAAAAACTTTTCTCTCTTTAGTGGCAGCAGCTGTTTAATGGAATAAACATTTTTCTTACCATAAAGTTCCAAAGTACAGTTTGGGGCATTTTTCTTAGATATATAGCTAAGCCAGGTTATACATCCCTCTCAGCAACTTCTATGAGATATCTGCTGCCCTTTTAATAAACTCCTTTTATGCTAAAACAGCTTAGGTTGACCTCTACTGCAGGTATCTAACCATCCCGACTGATACAGCTCCTAATACCTTCAGTACTGGCCCCACACTCAAATCAACACACATATATATATATGCTAACTTATCATTTTCTCCTGAATATCCACAGGTATGGAATCAAAGTCACTTAATACCTGTATAATCTTGAACGTGTTATTTTTTCTCTTTGAATCTCTGTTTTCTTTTCTATAGAATGGGAATAAAAGCCAGAGAGAAAGGGAAAGGTACATCCAACTAAACACAGAGTTCCAAAGAATAGCAGGGAGAGACAAGAAGGCCTTCAATGAACGGTGCATAAAAGTAGAGGAAAACAACAGAAGGGGAAAGACTAGAGATCTCTTTAGGAAAATTGGAAACATCAAGGGAACATTTTGGCCAAAGATGGCCACAATAAAGGACAGAAATGGTAGAGACCTAGTAGATGCAGAAGAGATCAAGAAAAGATGGAAAGAATACATGGAAGAATACATGGAAGAGCTGTACAAAAGAGACTTTAATGAACCGGATAACTATGATGGTGTGGTCAGTCACCCAAAACCAGACATTCTGGAGTGTGAAGTCAAGTGAGCCTTCGGAAACACTGCTGTCAATAAAGCTATTTGGTGCGACAGAATTTCAGTAGAGCTATTCAAAACCCTAAAGGATGATGCTGTCAATATGTTGCACTCAACATATCAGCAAATCTGGAAGACTCAGCAGTGGCCACAGGACTGAAAAGGTCAATCCTCATCCCAATTCCTAAGAAGGGTAGTACCAAAGAATGTGCTAGCCATCAGACAATTGCACTCATCTCCCATGCTAGTAAAGTGAAAGTGAAAGTCACTCAGTCATGTCTGACTCTTTGCCACCCCATGGACTATAGAGTCCATGGAATTATCCAGGCCAGAATACTGGAGTAGGTAGCCTATCCCTTCTCCAAAAGATCGTCCTGACCTAGGAATTGAACCGGGGTCTCCTGCATTGCAAGTGGATTCTTTACCAATTGAGCTATCAGGGAAGCCCCCCATGCTAGTAAGGTCATGCTTAAAATCTTGCATGCTAGGTTTCAGGGAACCAAGAACCATAACCATGCTAGGTTATGGGAACCAAGAACTTTCAGATGTCCAAGCTGGGTTTAGAAAAGGCAAGGAACGAGAGATGAAATTGCCAACATTCACTGGATCATAGAGAGCTAGGGAACTCCAGAAAAACATCTATCTCTGTTTTATCGAGTATGCTAAAGCCTTTGACTGTGTGAATCATAACTTACTGTGGAAAGCTCTTAAAGAGATGGGAACACCAGACCATCTTACTTGTCTACTGAGAAACCTGTATGTGAGTCAAGAAGCAACATTTAGAACCCTATATGGAACAACTGACTGGTTCAGGATTGAGAAAGGAGTATGACAGGGCTGTCTGATGTCACTCTGTTTACTTAAGCTATATGCTGAGCACATCATGAGAAATGCTGGGCTACGTGAGTTATAAGACAGGCGGGAGAAACATCAACAACCTCAGGTATGTGGATGATACCACTCTAATGACAGAAAGTAAAGAGGAACTAAAGAGGCTCTTGATGAGGGTGAAGGAGGAAAATGAAAGAGCCAGCTTAAAATTAAATATTAAAAAAAACTAAAATCATGGCATCAGGCCCCATTACTTCATGGCAAATAGAAAGGGAAAAGGTGGGCTTCCCAGGTGGCACTAGTGATAAAGAATCTACCTGCCAATGCAGAAAACTTAAGAGATGCTGGTTTAATCCTTGGATTGGGAAGATCTGGAGAAGGAAATGGCATCCCACTCCAGTATTCTCACCTGGGAAATTCCATGGACAGAGAAGCCTGGCAGGCTACAGTCCATGGGATTGCAAGTGTCAGACACGACTGAGCATCTGAGCAAACCATGGCATCCGGCCCCCTTACTTCATGGCAAATAGAAAGGGAAAAATGTGGAAGCAACAACAGATTTCCTCTTCTTGGGCTCTAAAATCACTGTGAATGGTGACTGCAACCCTGAAATCAGAAGATGTTTGCTTCTTGACAAGAAAGCTATGACAAACCTAGACAGCACTAGACAGCATGTTGAAAAGCAGAGACATTACTCTGCCGACAAAGGTCTGTAAAATCAAGGCTATGGTCTTCCCAGTGGTCACATAACGGTTGCGAGAGCGGACCATAAAGAAGGCAGAGTGCCAAAGAATTGATGCCTTCGAACTGTGGTGCTAGAGAAGACTCCTGAGAGTCCCTTGGATAGCAAGGAGATAAAACTAGTCAATCCTAAACGAAATCAACCCTGAATATTAGTGGGAAGGACTGATGCTGAAGCTGATGCTCCAGTATTTCGGTCATCTGATGCGAACAGACGACTCATTGGGAAAGTCCCTGATGTTGGGAAAGATTGAGGACAGAAGGAAAAGAGGATGTCAGAGGATGAGATGGCTGGATGGCATCATCAATGCAATGGACATGAACTTGGGCAAACTTTGAGAGATGGTGAGGGACAGGGAGGCCTGTTGTGCTGCAGTCCATGGAGGTTGCAAAGAGACAGACACGACTGGGCAACTGAACAACAACAACGCCTCACAGGATTATTGTAATGACCAAATAAGAAACATGGATATAAAAAAACTGGAAACTGAAAAGTGCTATACAGATTTTAGCTATTATTGTAATTATAGCTTTCCACAGTAATTTATTAAGTGGTAAGGACCACATATATAGGAAACTTGCAGCTGTTTCTTCACTCCTGGGAAACAAGGTTCACCAAAAGTAGCTGTATCTGCAAACAACGTACAGTTTTCTCTCTTTTGACACTGTCTCAAGACTCCTTGTAGAGCGTCAGGAGCTAAGCACTCTGTTGGTTATGATTAAAACAAACAAATGATTTGAGTTGGGGAAGAAAAAAAGAGGTAGAATGCATAGAAGAACCAGAATAGGTATTTCTGCAATGCAGGCTTGAGAGTTTTTTAAAATATGCAAAATACTTTAAGATCTCAAGGAAATAGAACTAAAGGGCTTGCAGTCAAAATAATCTATTCAGGATGCCTTCACTGGGGTGAATGAACCTGGATACTGTTATCCTCTTTGTCATTTTATTTGCGATACAAATAATCATGGAAGGAACATCTATTACCTTGGCCTAACTTGGCTAGCATGCCCATTCCTTGGCTAGTGAAGAGCATTGTCCCCTTAACTATAGTCAATGTTAATAATTTCCTAACAGGAAATTTAGGATGTTAGCAGGATGGGAAAATAGATCTTAGGTAAACACTACAAATGCACACTATTCTTGGATGGAAAGAGCATCATACTGCCAGGCTTTAACAGCACACCAGGCCCAGAATTGTCTTTAACTTAGAAAGAAGCTGACGTCTTGTCTTATCTTCCCTAGAAAACCATACCATAAGGTCTCCCAAGTTCTTGGCAGATATCAAATACTGCCGAGTATTGGGTCTTCCTTCCTCTGAAATGCATGAAAGAGATTTGTCATTTTTGTACTTGGAAAAAAAAATGCAATACAACTTTTGTTTGCCAAGAGTTATAAAGATTTAAAATTTTCTCCAAATTCCTAACAGCTCAAATTCTTTTTACTGCTCTAAATATGTAGTTTACAATGTATCATTTTACATTTTCAGTATCAATGAGTAGTTGACAATTAAAGATATTAGTACAGCTTAGTGACTTTGAAAAATACAAATTTACAAATACTAAATTTCTTCTGTCTTTTACGGAAGAAGTAATTGAAGTGTAGATGAGGGAGCCAAGTTAGAGGTATCTTATACTCTATCACTGGGCTCCCCTGGTGGCTTAGACAGTAAAGAATCCACCTGCAATGCAGGAGACTTGGGTTTGATCCTTGGGTTGGGAAGATCTCCTGGAGGAGGGCATGGCAACCCACTCCAGTATTCTTGCCTGGAGAATCCCCATGGACAGAGGAGCCTGGCAGGCTCTAGTCCATGGGATCACAGAGAGTCAGACATGACTGAGTGACTAAGCACGAGCATGCACTATCACTAGAGCAGAGTTTCTCAACCTTGGAAGTATTTACTTTAAAAGTTGGATAATTCTCAGTTGCAGAGGGCTGTCCTGTACATTGTATAATGTTTAACAGCATCCTTGACCTCTGCCCACTAGACGTCCGGAACAACAGACCCCAGTTGTGATAACCAAACATGTTTCCAGACACAGTGTCTTTGTGAAAGAGGTTAAAATCATGCTGATTGACAATCACTGGACAGAGGTTAAGCTAAATAATCCTGTGCATAATTATGTTTAATAAGAAAAAGGTTTACCTGAACTATGTCAAGGTTTATGAGAATCAACAAAGATTATTCAAAGCTTTTTTGATCTGAAGCATTCATGAGGCATGTCTTCTACAGAACCATGAATATACCAGAAAGCAATACAATGCAGCAATAATCACAGAGAAACAGCACTGAAACTGAGATCCGTTTAGGCCAAAGACAGAAATTATGGCAGTGGAAATTGCACAAAAACCCTATTTATTGGTACCAAAGTTACAGCTTACTTCAGCAATAATGTGATACAGTGTTGCATTATTAACTGAGAATATGTCAATGTAAGAGAGTTTTCCAATCAAATTCTTAAGGATGTTAATTTTTGTGGCATACACTTCAGGATAAACTGGAGTAGGTAGAGGCTGCTGAGTTTGCACATTTTAAAACTAAGCATTGTTTAGTTTTATACCTATGCTGTCTCTGGAAAACATATAAGGCATAGCTTTCAAAAGCAACATTTCTGTGGCTCTGCACTAGCTAATCATGATTATATTCTTTTTTTTTTTTTTAACAGAGTTAAATATATTTATTTCTAAAGAGCTTTTGTATTTTATTTGCTAAATTAATTTGCTCAAATTGTAAGTACTTTCAACATTTTGAAAATTGTCTTATTTGTAATATGTATCCCACTTGATTATTGCTGGTGAGCTTGTAAGCAGCTCTTAGCTCTTTAGCAGTACTGCTAAACTTTCTAATCAGTTTCTATAAATTCTATTGTTTATTCTATATAGATTTTTACATTAGTGATAATTAAATTCCTGATAATTGCAGGCTTATTTCTCCAATGAAAATAGTTCTCACTTTTGTTTCATTTTACATTATTCTAGTTTACACCAGTTCTTCTAGTTGCGTGATCTGCTTATATATTTGGGATATTAACTCTTTAGCAGTCATATCATTTGCAAATATTTTATCCCATTTATTGGACTGTATTTTCATTTGTTGATCATTTCCTTTGCAGTGGAAAAGCTTTTAAGTTCAACTACATCCCATTTATTTTTCTTTTTGTTTCTTTTGTCTTAGGAAATAGATCAAAAAAGTATTGCTATAATTTATGTCAAACAGCATTCTGCCTATGTTTTCTTGTAGGGGATTTATAGTTTCAAATCTTACCTTTTGGCATTAAATCTGTTTTGATTCTATTTTTGTATACAGTGTGAGAAAAAATATTCTATTTCATTATTTTATGTGTAATTGTCCATTTTTCTCAGCACTGTTTATTGAAGTCTTCTTTTAATTCCATTGTGTATCCTTGCCTCCTTTGAAGGTGAAGGTGAAGTCGCTCAGTCACGTCCGACTCTTTGCAACCCCATAGACTCCTCTGTCCATGGGATTTTCCAGGCAAGAGTGCTGGAGTGGATTGCCATTTCCTTCTCCAGTGGATCTTCCCGACCCAGGAATCGAACCCGGGTCTCTGACATTGCCTCCTTTACCATATGTTAATTGATCATAGGACCACGGGTTTATTTCCAGGTTCTATATTTTGTTATATTGATCTACGTGTCTGTTACCATTTATTGGACTGTATTTTCATTTTGTTGATCATTTCCTTTGCAGTGGAAAAGCTTTTAAGTTCAACTACATCCCATTTATTTTTCTTTTTGTTTCTTTTGTCTTAGGAAATAGATCAAAAAAAGTATTGCTATAATTTATGTCAAACAGCATTCTGCCTATGTTTTCTTGTAGGGGATTTATAGTTTCAAATCTTACCTTTTGGCATTAAATCTGTTTTGATTCTATTTTTGTATACAGTGTGAGAAAAAATATTCTATTTCATTATTTTATGTGTAATTGTCCATTTTTCTCAGCACTGTTTATTGAAGTCTTCTTTTAATTCCATTGTGTATCCTTGCCTCCTTTGAAGGTGAAGGTGAAGTCGCTCAGTCACGTCCGACTCTTTGCGACCCCATAGACTCCTCTGTCCATGGGATTTTCCAGGCAAGAGTGCTGGAGTGGATTGCCATTTCCTTCTCCAGTGGATCTTCCCGACCCAGGAATCGAACCCGGGTCTCTGACATTGCCTCCTTTACCATATGTTAATTGATCATAGGACCACGGGTTTATTTCCAGGTTCTATATTTTGTTATATTGATCTACGTGTCTGTTTTTGTGCTAGGATCATGGTTAATGTTTTGATTACTGTAGCTTTGTTCAGTTCAGTTCAGTTCATTTCAGTCGCACAGTCATGTCCGACTCTTTGCGACCCCATGAATCACAGCAAGCCAGGCCTCCCTGTCCATCACCAACTCCCGGAGTTCACTCAGACTCACATCCATCGAGTCAGTGATGCCATCCAGCCATCTCATCCTCTGTCATCCCCTTCTCCTCCTGCCCCCAATCTCTCCCAGCATCAGAGTCTTTTCCAATGAGTCAACTGATTGGAAACCATAGCTTTGACTAGACAGACCTTAGTTGGCAAAGTAATGTCTCTGCTTTTGAATATGCTATCTAGGTTGGTCATAACTTTTCTTACAAGGAGCAAGTGTCTCTTAATTTCATGGCTGAAGTCACCATCTGCAGTGGTTTTGGAGCCCAAAAAAATAAAGTCTGACACTGTTTCCCCATCTATTTCCCGTGAAGTGATAGGACCAGATGCCATGATCTTCGTTTTCTGAATGTTGAGCTTTAAGCCAATTGTTTCACTCTCCTCTTTCACTTTCATCAAGAGGCTTTTTAATTCCTCTTCACTTTCTGCCATAAGGGTGGGGTCATCTGCCTATCTGAGGTTATTGACATTTCTCCCGGCAATCTTGATTCCAGCTTGTGTTTCTTCCAGCCCAGCATTTCTCATGACGTACTCTGCATATAAGTTAAATAAGCAGGGTGACAGTATACAGCCTTGACATATTCCTTTTCCTATTTGTAACCATTCTGTTGTTCCATGTCCAGTTCTAACTGTTGCTTCCTGACCTGCATACGCTTAGTTAGTACTACTGTAGCTTTATATTATAGACTAAAGTCTGCAAGCATAGACTTCCAGTTTTGTTTCTTTTTCTCAAGATTGCTTTGGCAGTTTGAGCTCTTCAGTGGTTTGATATAAATTTTAGGATTATTTGTCCTAGCTCTTGTAAAACATAGATTATAATTAAAGCTATTTCAAAATAATGGTTATATTTCTCTGTTCTGTACAATATATCCTTGTTGCTTATTTATTTTATACACAGTAGTTTGTATTTCTTAATCACATGGGTTTTTCTTTTCCCTCCCCATTTCCCTCTTCTCTTTTGTAACCAATTTTCTTTTCCATATCTGTGAGTCTGTGAGTCTGTTCTTGTTTTGTTTGCATTTTTTATAGGTTTCACTACTAGATGATAATATATAGTATATTCTTTTCTCTGTCTGACTTATTTCATTAAGCATAATAGGTTAGGTTAATTCGTGTCATTTTAAATGGCATAATTTCCTATTTTTAATGACTGGGTAATAATCCACTGTGTGTGCTGTGTATGTGTGTGTATACACATATACACACATATATATGTATATATACATATATATATATAACACATCTGTTGATTCACTTTATTCATCATTGTCAAATATTTATTTTTGTATTATAAACATAACAATTATTAATTATATTTGTTATATATTAAACACATAATTTATTATATATTTAATTGATATTTTAAATTTGGTGTCACAAATTCATTGTTAGTATATACAGATACAAGTGATTATTATATATTTATCATGTATCCTATAACCTCGCTAACTTCAGTTATTAGCTATGAGTTAGAAATATCTTTTTTGTAGGTTCCTTGGAATTTTTTTACATAAACAGTTACATGAAATGCAGAAGAGAAGTGTTCAATTTTTACTTCTGTGTACCTTTCTTGCCTTGTTGCTTTAGCTAAAACTTCCAACATTGTAAAAATCAATAGTATAGATAGCAGATTGCAATTATTTGTCTCTGAATGGAAGAAAGTGTTCTTTTTCTATTAAATATGATACTATTTATAGAGTTTTTGTAAATATTCTTAATAAAGTTGATGAATTTGTACTCTATTCCCATTTTCTGAGTTTATTTTTTCAGGATGGGGTGTTAAATTTCATCAAAATAATTTTTTAATTATTTGATATGATCATGTGATTTTACTTCTTAATATGGTGAAATACATTGATGAATCTTTGAAAATTAACCAGTGGTGTACCCCTTGAATAAATCTCACTTGGTCATAATGTATGATGTTTTCATATATTACTGAGTCTATTGCTAATATTTTGATAAAGATTGTTGTTTTTATTTTGTGGTTTAGGTATCATGGGGTCCTCCCAACCCAAGGATTGAACCCAGATCATTGCAAACATTTTCTTTACCATTGCAGGCAGTTTCTTTACCATCTGAGCCACCAGGGAAGCCCTGGTAATACTAACTTCATATGATAAATAGAAATGTCTTTTTTCATTTTGTATGTTATGATAGGGATTATGGAGTTGATTTTAAGTCTCTTTACATGTTTACAGTTATCAAAGGGCCCAATATTTAGATGAACTCTAAGTTGATTGCTTTGTCACTTTCTGAAATTAGTAATAAGTTTGAATCAGGGGATCTTGGATGTTTGTTTTGCACAGGGCCCCAAAACATTTGTTGCTGGTCTGATTTGTGATATATAAATATGGTTACTGCTGAAGAAATAGTTCACGCAAATCAATATATGCAAGATTCCCACAATGAAGCAAGATAACTTATTTCTTAATATGCATTGATTTGCAATAAATGACACATTTGATATATATTCTTTGGTACTTATTAATTTCACATGTATTACATATCCATAATGTTATAGAGCTCTTCTTTGATTTTCTTTTATTGATTTTAATAAAAATACAAATCTTTGATACTAGATATTTTAATTTGCATATCTAATTATACATGGATTATTAAAGAACTATTGGAAAAATAGATTGAATCCGCAATAATGCATGCATTTTCTCATTATAATGAAGTTTAATTAGAAGCTGAGTTACTGATTTCTTGCTTGGGTAAACTAATTCTTCTATTACTGGTAGCAACACAAACATATCAGAATTACAGGATAGTACTAGGTAATGGAGAATTGTCTCATCAAATAATTATACCACTCAGTTTGATGGATCTTGAATGAGAAGAGGAAAATAATATCAGTTATAGTAATATATTTTAATTTGCTTATTTTTCTATTTATAAAATTCATAAATAGTCTATATTATATTATATGAATATATTTATTTTCAATTATTCAAGTAATCAAGAGAGAAATAAACATATTAAGAAAATACTAACATTCAATGAAGAACAGAAATCTTGTAAATTTCTGTTTTAGAATCGCTTAATGTCTTTTTTGGTGGGGGAGGGGGCAATATGGTAGAGTAGAAAGATGCAGAATTCACCTCTCTCCACACAGACAACAGAAACACATCTATACACAGAACAATTCTCAATGAAAACTAACTGGAGACTAGTAGAGAGTCCTGTGCAATGAAGGCTGTAAGAAAGACCAGAGGGAACCAGATAGGAAAGGAAAAGAAACCATAAAATTAGGACCTGTGACCCAGGAAGGAGACTCAGACAAGGAGGGTATTACATACATGGAGATCCTGTTGAAGAGTGAGCAGTTTGAGCCATATATGGAGCAGCCCAGCTTTAGGGGTCAACAAAGGAAGATGAGTTCCCTAGACTGGGTAGACCACTGGTAGGCCTAACAGGAGGGCTGTGGGAAGCCAGGACTCTGCTCCTGAAGAACATGCACATGCTTGCTTATTCTTGAAGTAAGGTAGAGAAGGCAGATTAAAAAATGCACAAATCTTTAATGATTTCCCTGGTAGCTCAACTGGTAAAGAATCTGCCTGCAATGCAGGAGACCTCTGTTTGATTCCCAGGTCAGAAAGATCCCCTGGAGAAGGGATAGGCTACCCATTTCAGCATTCTCAGGCTTCCCTGGTGGCTTAGATGGGAAATAATTTGCCTGCAATGTGGGAGACCTGGCTTTGATCCCTGGGTTGGAAGATCCCCTGGAGTAAGGCATGGCAACCCACTGCAGTATTCTTGCTTGGAGAATCCCCAGACAGAGGAGCTTGATGGGCTACAGTCCCCAAAATCACAAAGAGTTGGACACCACTGAGTGACAAAGAAGAGCACTAATGGTTTCAGCAACTGTTAGGTGCACACGCTGGCCTGGGCTGAGAGACTGCCTCAGTCCCACTTGACACAGCTCCGAAATGGAATGAGGGCTGCCATAGCCGAAAATATGAATTCAGCTATGGGGCTTCAAATCAATTCAAACCTTAAGCAAATCTGAGCAGGTGTAGGCAATGTTTAGTAACTCTGACAAAAGCAGTGCATCAGAAGTAGTCTGGATCTCTGACTGTCAGAGAATATGCCGAGACCACGCTGAGCGCCTCTGCAAGCCCCTCTTGCTCCATCAAAAGCTCCCCTTGGGAGCAAGAGTGCTGGTGCTAGGAGAGGAGAGGGCACACACTGAAAGAGAACAGAGTTGGCTCAGACTATATTCTCAGGGTTTCCCCTCAAGAATCTTGTGTCCCAACCCTGAATCTCATAGGCACTGGGAAAGCTCTGGCTCTAGCCCCTTCTTCTCAAACCCACCTCCTGTCAAGGTGATGGCTACTGGTACACACTGGGGAAAGATGGGACTTAAGTTAGATCCACTTCTCCCACCAATGTAACTGGGTACACACAGACTTTACAAGGTCACTCCCACACAAGGACACTCCTTCAAAACCAAATGAAGTAGTTTATTTCACCTACTTTTATAGAGATGGAAAAAGTTAAGCAAAATGAGAGACAGAGGAATTGGTTTCAGTTGAAAGAATAAGAGAAAGCTACTGAAAACAAAAACAAACAAACAAACAAAAAAAAACAAAAAAAGCAACTAATGAAAAAGAAATAACTCATTTGCCAGGCAAAGAATTTAGAGAATTATTCATAAGAATGCTAACTGGGCCTTCCTTGGTGGCTCAGTGATGAAAAATCTGCCTGCCAATGCAGGGAGACACAGGTTCGATCCTGACTTGGGAAAATCCCACGTGCTAAGGAGAAACTAGGCCCGTGTGCCCCAGCTGTTAAGCCTGGACCCTAGAGCCCAGGAATTGCAACTTCTGAGCCCACGTGCTGCAATTACTGTAGCTCATGTGTGCTTAGAGTCTATCCTCTGCAACAAGAAGCTACCACAATGAGAAGCACTTACAACACAACTAGAGAGCAGCCTCTGCATGCTGCAACTAGAGAGAAAAAAGCCCATGCAGCAAAGAAGACACAGCATAGCCAAAAAAAAAAAAAGCTAACTGACCTAGGGAGAAAAAAAGATGAACATAATGAGAACTGTCCTCTTAGAACTGATTTTTCTGTGTTCCAAGGAATTTAGATCTTTGTGTTTTATTTTTGTCTGTCTCCAGGGATTCTCTGATTTCTTATTTGAAATCAAGTGGGTCTTAGAAAGCATCACTACGAACAAAGCTAGTGGAGGTGATGGAATTCCAGTTGAGCTATTTCAAATCCTGAAAGATGATGCTGTGAAAGTGCTGCACTCAATATGCCAGCAAATCTGGAAAACTCAGCAGTGGCCACAGGATTGGAAAAGGTCAGTTTTCACTCCAATCCCAAAGAAAGGCAATGCCAAAGAATACTAAAACTACTGCACAATTGCACTCATCTCACATGCTAGTAAAATAATGTTCAAAATTCTCCAAGCCAGCCTTCAGCAATATATGAACCACGAACTTCCTGATGTTCAAGCTGGTTTTAGAAAAGGCAGAAGAACCAGAGATCAAATTGCCAACTTCCGCTGGATCATGGAAAAAGCAAGAGAGTTCCAGAAAATCATCTATTTCTTCTTGATTGACTGTGCCAAAGGCTTTGACTGTGTGGATCACAATAAACTGTGGAAAATTCTGAAAGAGATGGGAATACCAGACCACCTGACCTGCCTCTTGAGAAATCTGTATGCAGGCCAGGAAGCAACAGTTAGAACTAGACATGGAACAACAGACTGGTTCCAAATAGGAAAAGGAGTACGTCAAGGTTGTATATGTCACCCTGCTTATTTAACTTATATGCAGAGTACATCATGAGAAATGCTGGACTGGAAGAAACACAAGCTGGAATCAAGATTGCCAGGAGAAATATCAATAACCTCAGATAGGCAGATGACCCCACCCTTATGGCAGAAAGTGAATAGGAACTAAAAAGTCTCCTGATGAAAGTAAAAGAGGAGAGTGAAAAAGTTGGCTTAAAGCTCAACATTCAGAAAATAAAGATCATGACATCTGGTCCTATCACTTCATGGGAAATAGATGGGGAAACAGTGGAAACAGTGTCAGACTGCATTTTGGGGGGCTCCAAAATCACTGCAGATGGTGATTGCAGCCATGAAATTAAAAGACGCTTTCTCCTTAGAAGAAAACTTATGAGCAACCTAGATAGCATATTCAAAAGCAGAGACATTACTTTGCTAACTAAGGTCCGTCTAGTCAATGCTATGGTTTTTCCAGTAGTCATGTATGGATGTGAGAGTTGGACTGTGAAGAAGGCTGAGCACAGAAGAATTGATGCTTTTGAACTGTGGTGTTGGAGAAGACTCTTGAGAGTCCCTTGGACTGCAAAGAGATCCAACCAGTCCATTCTGAAGGAGATCAGCCCTGGGATTTCTTTGGAAGGAATGATGCTAAAGCTGAAACTCCAGTACTCTGGCCACCTCATGTGAAGAGTTGACTCATTGGAAAAGACTCTGATGCTGGGAGGGATTGGGGGCAGGAGGAGAAGAGGGCGACAGAGGATGAGATGGCTAGATGGCATCACTGACTCAATGGACGTGAGTCTGAGTGAACTCCGGGAGTTGGTGATGGACAGGGAGGCCTAGTGTGCTCTGATTCATGGGGTCGCAAGGAGTCAGACAGAACTGAGTGACTGAACTAACTAACTACAGTACACATTAACGTAAGAGTACATAATTTAGCCTGTTAGGCTAAAGTAGCTGTGTGTATAGATGTTGCCTCAACAACAGCAAAAGGATTTCTTGTAGTGAACTCTGCACAATATTTGTCATTTTTACTTTCAAATAAAAACTATCAGTGAACCATGAGAAGTCAGTGTTGCCCAGTGGAATTTCATGCTTATCATTACAAAGAGTCAGAATATGTTCCCTCAGGATTAAGCATTCATGAAGGACTTTGCTGGTAAGAGAAGGGAGAGAGATAGCAAGTTAAATTTCTTGTACTTAAAAGAGTTATATAAGAGACAGTTAAAAAAAGAACATAGGAAGAGGCATCTGGCAGAGAAATGCTGAGTGTGATGAGAATTCAGGAGAGCTTCTGCTTCTACTGCATGAGATACAAAAATGGTTAAAGGGGATCCCACAGTAATTTTCTCCTCAATCTTAACCAAAAGGGTTAAGGTTGTAATGGCCCTAAGCAAGATAGTTATCTCCATATCACAGGGTCCAGCTATTGGCTAAAAGACTCTAATGGATCAATGATAGTCCCTGTGAATTCGGATGAGTACCCCAAAGGCATTGCCTGTCTTTTTATACACTAAAAGAAAAAAAAAAGTAAATTTAATATCTGGAATGCCCAAGGGTAGGTGAGTTCATCAAACTCTTCTTTAAGGTCTTGAAGGCTATGTGGTCCAACTCTTCCCATAAAACTGAATTAAGGTTGCTACTGTTGGGGAACATATAAAGACATTGGGCCACAGGAGAAAAAGTTGAAACCCACCTTCAGCAACACCCCATTATATTGAGAAAACCTCAGAGTGATACATGGCTTTGAATTTTGAGAAACTTAGGGCATAATGAAATCTAGGTGTAACTCTTTTTCTAACATCAGATGCCCTAAATATCTAACTGGATTTGAGCAAACTGAAAAAAAAAAAAAAAACAATTTCCACTTTCTGTCCCTTTAAGGCTAAAAGCTGTAGCACAGGGATGCTGTCTTCCTGTGAGGAGTCTGGAGAAAGACAGCAAAGAAACAAATCATCCACATTTTGTGACAGAGTAAAACTCTAGGGAAACTTTATATCACCCAGACCAGCCTTTTAGGATTTGCAAGAAATAAGGTTTCTCAATAAAACCCTGAGCATTACTTTCAGGTGAGTAGGTTTTCTTCCCAAGTGAAAGTAAAAGATATACTTTCATCAACTGGACTACCAAGGAATGCACTGCATACATCAATTATAGTAAAGAATTTATTTCCAGTGGGAATGGATGCTAGAACATAAAAAGGTTAGGAATATCAAGGTGTTGAGGGATAGCGACACTGCATATTGCTCAGAGATCCTAGATAAATCTCAACACTAGGCCTTTAGATCTTCTTACCGGTAAAATGGAAGTGTTACAGGGACTAGTACAGGGATAGTAAGGCCTTAGGATTTGTGATCTTCTATTAGAAACTTTATGCCTTGAAGGGCTTCTTTACAAAAAAAGTATTAATTCTTGAAGGAGATTTTGATGGCTCTATATGCATTTGGTCATGATAAAGGACAGAAATAGGAAGAACGCAACAGAAGCAGACGAGATGAAGGAAGAGTCAATAAGAATACATGGAAGAACAGAAAAGGTCTTAATGACCCAGATAACCATGATGATGTGATCACTCACCTAGAGCCTAGCATCCTGGAGTGTGAAGTCAAGTGGGCCTTAAGAAGTATTACTAAAGCTAGTAGAGGTGAGGAAATTTCAACTGAGCTATTTAAAATCCTAAAAGATGGTGCAGTGAAAGTGCTTCACTCAATATGTCAGGAAAGTTGGAAAACTCAGCAGTGCCCACAGAACTGGACAATGTCAGTTTTCATTATAATCCCCCAAAAAGGGCAATGCCAAAGAAAGTTCAAACTATTGTACAATTGCTCTCATTTCACATGCTAGCAAGGTTATGCTCAAAATCCTTTGAGCCAGGCTTCAGCAGTACATGAACTTAGAGCATCCAGATATACAAGTTGGATTTTGAAGTGACAGAGGACCCAGAAATCAAATTGCCATCATACACTAGAACTTGGAGAAAGCAAGGGAGGTTCAGAATTTTAAAAAAAAAAAAAAATTTTTTTTTTTCTTCTGCTTCATTGACTCACCTAAAGCCTTTGACTGTGTGAATCACAACAAATGGAAAACTCTGAAAGAGATAGGAGTACCATACCACCTTACCTGTCTCTTGAGAAACTTTCAGATGGGTCAAGAAGCAACAGTTAAACCAGATGTGGAACAAGTGACTGGTTCAAAATTGGGAAAGGAGTATGACAAGGCTGCATATTATCACCGTGCTTATTTAACTTATCTACAGAGTGAAAGTGAAAGTCCCTCAGTCCTGTGGCCATTCACTTGAAGGCCTTTGCTGAAGCTGAACCTCTGATACTTTGGCCACCTGATGCAAGGAGCCAACTTGCTGGAAAAGATCCTGATGCTGGGAAAGACTGATGGCAAAAGGAGAAGAGGGAGGCAGAGGATAAGGTGGTCAGATAGAATCACTAACTCAATGAATATGAATTTGAACAAACATTGGGAGATAATGCAGGAGAGAGGAGCATGGCATGCTGCAGTCCATGGAGTCACAGAGTTGGACATGAATTAGCAAAACAGTCATACATGATTTAGCAACTGAACAATAGCAACATCAATCCTCAAAGACAAGACAGATAAAACGTGTTAAAGTATCACTTAATTCATCTGATTATTTACTTTGATGATGACTATCAAATTCTAAAATTAGTTTCCCCTTTTGGGAGGCAGAAATCCAATCATGATACTCCTCTGCTGCTGCTAAGTCGCTTCAGTTGTGTCCGACTCTGTGTGACCCCATAGACAGCAGCCCACCAGCCTCCCCCATCCTTGGGATTCTCCAGGCAAGAACACTGGAGTGGGTTGATACTCCTCTAAGAAGTCATAAATGGGAATGGACAGAGGAACTAATGAATGTATACCTTCTAAGGACCTAAACAAAAGGAATCATAGGTTCAAAGAAAGGAACCTTTAGAAGTTCATTCCGGATCCTCACTATTTGAACTTAGTACTCTGAGGCAGAGAACTCCCAGATGTTAAAGCTGGATTTAGAAAAAGCAGAGGAACCAGAGATCAAACTGCTGACATCTGTTGGCTTATGGAAAAGCAAGAAAATTCCAGAAAAAAAAACTACTTCTGCTTCAACGACTATGCTAAATGTGGTTGTGTGGATCACAACAAACTGTGGAAAATTCTTGAAGAGATGGGAATACCAGACCACTTGACCTGCCTTCTGAGAAACTGGTATGCAGGTCAAGAGTGCAATTAGAACTGGACATGGAACAATGGACTGAGAAAGGAGTATGCCAAGGCTTGTTTAACTTATGTGCAGAGTACATGATGCAAAATACCAGACTAGATGAATCACAAGCTTGGATCAAGGTTGCCAGGAAAGATATCAGAAACTTCAGTTATGCAGATGACACAACTCTTATGGCAGAAAGAGAAGAGGAATGAAAGAGCATCTTGATGAAGGTAAGTAAAAAAGCTGGCTTAAAACTCAATAATCAAAAAAATGAAAATTGGGCATCTAGTCCTATCACTTCATGGCAAATAGATGGGGAAACAACGGAAACAGCGATAGAATTTATTTTCTTGGGCTCCAAAACCAGTGCAGATTGTGACTGCAGCTATGAAATTAAAAGAAATTTGCTCCTTGGAAGAAAATTATGACCAACCTAGAAAACATATAAAAAGCAGAGACTCTTTTGCTGATGAAGGTCCATCTCATCAAAGCTATGGTTTTTCCAGCAGTCATGTTATGTATGTGAGAGTTGGACTATAAAGAAGGCTGATCACTGAAGAACTGATGCTTTTGAACTGTGGTGTTGGAGAAGACTCTTGAAAGTCCCTTGACATCAAGGAGGTAAAACCAATCAATTGTAAAGGAAATCAACCTGGGATATTCACTGGAAGAACTGATGCTGAAACTAAAACTCTGATCTTTTGGCCACTAGATGTGAACAGCCGACTCACTGGAAAATACCCAAATGCTGGGAAAGATTGAGGGCAGGAGAAGAGGGTGACTGACTGAGATGGTTGGATGGCATCACCGACTCACTGGACACGAATTTGAG
This sequence comes from Aepyceros melampus, assembly GCA_006408695.1. Taxonomy (NCBI): domain Eukaryota; kingdom Metazoa; phylum Chordata; class Mammalia; order Artiodactyla; family Bovidae; genus Aepyceros; species Aepyceros melampus. The sequence continues at coordinate 492,480 of SJXQ01007198.1, read as the reverse complement.
TAAACTTCAGGAGATGGTGAAGGATGGGGAAGCTTGGCATGCTGAAGCCCATGGGGTCACAAAGAGTCAGACACGCTGAGTGAACCACAGCAGCTCTGAGGCAGGGGCTTTTTATAGCAGTGGGTTTGAGCACCAATACTGTGCCTATGGTGTCATTTAGGACTGGAAAAAAATCATCCCTAATCTTTAAAATTGTTTATCCAAGCTGATTAAGAGGAAGGATTGGGAAGTGCCCCTTAGTTCCTCAGATCTCCATTACTAAGAATTGGAATGTTGGAAAAGCTGGTTTGAATGCTGAAGATTCTAAAGCACTTAAGTTTATAATAGTCTCTTTTCCAACGTCCTGGCTGCTTGCAATAATACCAGAAATTAAGAGAGTTTTGGTTTTAGGAGCCTTCATTTCTTAGAGTTGGGATAATACGGAATGAGGAATTTAGTCAGATATTAAAGGTGGTCAGATTTTGAGGGAGATAATTCTCTCTAAACTAATTTAGTGGAATTTTTGCCCCCATTGAACTCTATGAGAACAGACACAGAACCCCAAGGTTGGAACTAGTTGTGAAAAGTCTCAGAGGAACCTGACTAAAGATTGGTCAAACAGAGGCAATCTCTCACCCTGACAATCATTCATGCCTAGGAGAAAAACGTCTCATTATAATAATCTTTGACATGGTTTCAGGAAATTTGTTTCCTCACAGTCTTAATGCTCCAGTCAATGAACAGCCCCCAAAGACTCATTAATAATGGCAGAAATGTCTACACATTTATCTGACATTTGCTTTAGATCAAGAGCTCATTTGGATCTTTCTAAGTGGTGTATTAATAGAGACCTTTGTCAGATTTCTTTAAGAAAGCAGGTTTAGACTCATTCGCAATTTTTTTCATTATTTTTGGAAGCAAACTAAATATAATACACTTGAATTTTCAATTCTATGGTGAAATCAATGGATTGAGGGAAGAAGAAGTTGATTTTTTCATAAAGCAAAGCCTTCTTTTATTCTCCACTGTGAACCTAATGAGAGAAATGCTTTCTCCGCAGTACAGTGAATTGAAGGTCATCATCAATTCTGTTTACTCTTGTTGCAAGTGACTTCATTCTTGTAAATAATTCATGATACTATGTTATAAATAACATTTTATGTAGAAGAAAACCATGTCTGGATTTACTAAATGTTTCTTTAATCTTCAGAAATATATCAACTCATATAGCTTCCACCTCTGTATACAGGCTTAGCATAGTCATATAAAAATTGCTTTCTGAAACTTTACTATTGAAATGAGGTGTCTGATTGTTGATATACAGAAAACTTGTACCAAAAGGTAAACTGGCATCCACCAAATTGTTATTTTTAAGAGTTCCCTAAAGAAGAAATGTAATGCATCAAATGTTTATCTGAATTACTTGAATACTCAAGGGATTATTAAATGATGTGTTATAGGCCAAATTTCATAAAGTAAAAATTAATGCATGTTGACTTTTGGATCGCAGCCATTCTGACTGGTGTGAAATGGTACCTCATTGTGGTTTTGATTTGCATTTCTCTGATAATGAATGATTTTGAGCATCTTTTCATGTGTTTTTTAGCCATTCGTATGTCTTCTTTGGAGAAGCGTCTATTTAGTTCTTTGATCCAAAAGTCAACAAGCAATAAATGCTGGAGAGGGTGTGGAGAAAAGGGAACCCTCTTACACTGTTGGTGGGAATGCAAATTAGTACAGCCACTATGGAGAACAGTGTGGAGATTCCTTAAAAATTTGCAAATAGAACTGCCTTATGATCCAGCAATCCCACTGCTGGGCATACACACCGAGGAAACCAGAATTGAAAGAGACATGTGTACCCCAATGTTCATTGCAGCACTGTTTATAATAGCCAGGACATGGAAGCAACCTAGATGTCCATCAGCAGATGAATGGATAAGAAAGCTGTGGTACATATACACAATGGAGTATTACTCAGCCATTAAAAAGAATACATTTGAATCAGTTCTAATGAGGTGGATGACGCTGGAGCTGATTATACAGAGTGAAGTAGGCCAGAAAGAAAAACACCAATACAGTATACTTACACATATATATGGAATTTAGAGAGATGGTAATGATAAACCTGTACGCAAGACTGCAAAAGAGACACAGATGTATAAAACAGCCTTTTGGACTCTGTAGGAGAGGGAGAGGGTGGGATGAGTTGACAGAGTGGCAGTGCAACGTGTATGATATCATAAGTGAAACGAATCGCCAGTCCAGGTTTGATGCAGGATGCAGGATGCTTGGGACTGAAGCACGGGAATAATCCAAAGAGAAGGTGTGGGGTGGGATGGGGGAGGCGGGGGTCGGGATTTGGAGTTCATGTATACTCGTCACTGATTTATGTCAAGGTATAGCAAAACAAACACAGTATTGTAAAGCAAAACAAACTAAAAAATAAAAATTAATTTAAAAAATAAAAATAAAAAATCTCTAAAACAAACAAAAAAGAAATAATGCAGAAGCAAATCCATCCCCAGCCCTAAATCTTGATTTTTTTTTTCTTTTTCAAAACAGTAAATAAAAAGATTTTGGGAGAAAAAAAGGTTTGTCTTTTTCCTTCTATTAAAGTTTTCAAGATCTTTCTTACATTTCCAGAGTATAATTGTTCACCATTGAAATAATATATGCCTTTATTAGACAAATAGGGTTTCCCTGGTAGCTCAGAAGGTAAAGAATCAGCCAGCAATGCGGGAGATGCAGATTCAATCCCTGCATCGGGAAGATCCTGTGGAGAAGGCATGGCAACCCACTCCAGTATTCTTCCCTGGAGAACTCCATGGACAGAGGAGCCTGTCCATAGGGTACAGAACATGGGGTTGCAAAGAGTCAGACAGGACTAAGCAACTAACACACACGTAAACAAATATAACTACATAATTTATAAATATTGATATAAAATAACAAATATTTCTCTAATTAGAAAACTCTCTAGTTGGAAAAGTTCTTCTAAAATATTGTACAAAGTTTTACTTTATAGCATTCACTTCACTATTTATTTCATTAAACCTTACTTAAAAGGGAGTAAAGTTCATGATGATTCAGGTATCTAGTAAAATACAAATATATTTAAACAAATAATTGCATTTAACTGTACATGAACATATCATGTGCTTAATTATATTGATATTTTACAGCTTAGATGTGCAAATATATTCATATCTCACAATTTGATAAAATATTTGACATTTAAAATATATGTTTGTCAAGAAACCAAGAAACCAATTTTTACACATTTCTGTATGGTCAGGGATTTTTAAGAAAGGAAAATAGGTAACCAGAATTAAGTAATATTAAATGGCAAACAGTGCTTGAAAGTCAGAGGTTGTATATTTTCCCAGAATCATTTGATCACATTCCAAGGACAATAGAGCCAGAATCATTTGTTCTCTTTCAAAGAGTAATGCAACCTTTCTTTTTTCCTCTATAGTCAAATGTTCCCACCAAAGACCTGTAAAGTCACTCTACTTATTTTCCAGTAGCTACTATACAAGAGGCTCCAAGATTCATAATTTCAGGTAGAATTTTCTTTCCATGTACATTTTAGTGTTGTTGCCCTTTTCCCAACTTTCCAATATTGAATATCAATCTATTTACTTACTTTATTTCATTCACTAGAGTTTTGTAGTTTTGTACACATTTTGCTATATTTAAATTTTGGGAGTGCTAATGTAAATAATATTTTGTTTTAATTGGAAATAAACTTTATGCATGCTAGTATAGAGGAAAGGGATTAACTGAATTTTGTATAATAACCATACATCTTACAATCTTGTTAGATTGGTTTATTAGTTCAAAGAAGTAAATAAATGGAGAGATATTCCATGTCCATGGATAGGGAGACTTAAAATTATCAGGATATCACTTCTTTCCAACTTGACTATAGATTTAGCAATCCCAACCAAAATCCTAAGTTATTTTGTGATTCATGATGACTGATTATAAAGCTTATATGGAGAGGCAAAAGACCCAAAATAATCAACATAATGTTGAAGGAGGAGAGCAAGTTGGAGGACTAACACTACCCAACTTCTAGACTTATTGTAATGCTATATAATTAAGACTAAGTGGTGGCATTATTTACATTTGCCAAGATATGAAAGCACCCTAAGTGCCCAAGTGTCAAGCAAAAGATAAATGGGTAAAGAAGATACACACACACACACACACACACAAACACACACACACACACGCACACACTTATGCAATGTAATACTACTCAGCCATAAAGAAGAAAACTTGCCATTTGTATCAACACAGATGGACTTGGAGGGCATTATGAAATATGCCAAAGGAAGAGAAATCATGCATGATATTATTTATATATGGAATCCAAAAACATCAACAAACTAATGACTGGAAACAAAAAAAAATAAGCAGATTTATAGATATAGGGGCAACATAGGGCTAAGAGATTAAGAGGGAAAAACTATTATGAATAAAATAAGCTAGAAGTATATAGCCAGCATCTTGTAGCTAAGTTCTGTCCTGTACTTTTACGACCCCATAGACTTTAGCCCACAGGTTCCTCTGTCCATGAGATTTCCTAGGCAAGAATACAGGAGTGGGTTACCTTTTCCTTTTCCAGGGCATCTTCTTAACCCAGGGATCAAACCTATGTCTCCTGCAATGACAGGCTGATTCTTTACTACTGAGCCATCAGGGAAGCCCAACCAATATTTTATAATAACCAGAAATGGAGTTGTTGCTACTATTCAGTTGCAAAGTTGTATCTGACTATCTGAGACCTAAAGAGCTGTAGCACACAAGCTTTCCCTATTCTTCACTATTTCCTGGAGTTTTCTAAACTCATATCCATTGAGTTGGTGATGCCATCCAGGCATCTCATCCTCTGTCGCCCCCTCTCCTCTTACCCTCCATCTTTCCCAGCACCAAGATCTTTTCAATGAGTTGGCTCTTTGCATCAGGTAGTCAAGGTACTGGAGCTTCAGTTTCAGCACCCCTCCTTCCAATGAGTATTCAGGGTTGATTTCCTTTATGATTCACTTTTTTTTTTTTTTTTTCCCCCGGAGTCCAAAGGACTCTGAAGAGCTTTCTCCAGCTCCACAGTTTGAAAGCATCAATTCTTCAGTGCTATAATTTCTTTATGGTCCAACTCTTACATCCATACATGACTACTGGAAAAACCAGGGCTTTGACCAAATGGACTTTTGTCAGCAAAGTGTTGTCTCTGCTTTTTTATTATGCTGTCTAAGTTTGTCATAGCTTTCCTTCCAAGGAGCAATTGTCTTTTAATTTCATGGCTGCAGTCACTATCTGCAGTGATTTTGTAGCCCAAGAAAATTAATTCTGTCACTGTTTCCACTTTTTCCTCATCTATTAGCCATGAAGTAATGGGACCAAATGCCATGATCTTCGTTTATGGAGTGTTACGTTTTAAATCAGCTTTTCCCCTTTTCTCTTTCACCTTCAAGAGTCTCTTTAGCTCCTCTTTGCTTTCTGCCATTAGATTGGTATCATCTACATATCCGACATTTCTGATATTTCTCCCAGCAATCTTGATTCCATCTTGCGAGTCATTCAGCCCAGCATTTTGCATGATGTACTCTACATATAAGTTAAATAACCAGGTGGACAGTACACAGCCTTGACATATTTCTTTCTCAACATTGTAACCAATCCATTGTTCCACGTCTGGTTCTAATGGACTATAGCCAGCCAGGCTTCTCTGTCCATGGAATTCTCCAGGCAAGAATGTTGGAGTGGGTAGCAGTCTCCTTCTCCAGGGGATCTTCCTCACCCACGGGTCAAACCCAGGTCTCCTGAACTGCAGGCAGATTATTAACTGTCTGAACCATCAAGGATGCAACTAAGCACATTGTTCACATTGTTATTGGCAATACTGAATGCTTTCCAATGATTAGGCATTAATAGCAAAATAGCCCACAACAAAGGAAAAAAGCTTTAAAATATTACTGCATTTGTATTCTTTTCAATCATTTAATTTATATTTGATGATTTTGGTGGTGTTGTAGTTCAGTTCCTAAGTTGTGTCTGACTGTTTGTGACCCCATGAACTGTAGCACACCAGGTTCCTCTGCCTTCCACTATCACCCAGAAGATTTTGATGGTATGGTTACATTACACAAAAATTAACAACTTCTTGAACTTTTTCAGGTTGCTGTGTGTATGTGCAAATGTAAATTTTATGAAAATTTGAATAAAACTCCCAGCTCAGAAATAAACAGAATAGCACCACTGAAACTCTATCTATAATTGATGTGATCAATAGCTTCTTAAAGTTCCCTGCCCTCCCCCTGCTCCCGGGGAAAAGAAGAGCTGCCTTCGTGGTCTTCTGTGTGGGTGCCCCAAGGCGGCCGTGACGGCCCCACAGACCAAGGCTTAAACTGCAAGCAGACTTGGGTCGACGGCCTCGGTTCCTCCTGGGGCCACCCTCTGCCGGCCCCCTGAGGATGCCGTCTTCCTTCTGCATCTGTGTGTCTCCAGTTGTTCTTTTGCCATCAGGACATTTGTCCTGTTGATCAGGACCTTCCTTGACAACCTCTTCTTAACTTGATTCCCTCAGTGAAGACCCGACTCCCAGTCAAGTCTTGACCAGAGGTGCTGGGGGTCAGGACCCCCACATCTGAGTTCCAGCCGAGCCCATGACAGCGTCCGTTGATGTGGACAGTTACTATTGATGTGATCTTAGGGAATTGGCCTATTTGACTTCTGCGCATATGAAATGAGAATAGGCTCACAGTATGAACAGTCATACACAAATACTTAGTAACCTGCCTTCCTAAAATTAAACATTGAGTAGTATCATAATTGTCACATAAATACATGCAACATTTTAAAAAGAGAATTTTGATATGCACACACACTATATATACATGTTATCATAGGCAAATATATCATTCACATCAGGTAGATGTTATGCATAATGGTATTTTATTTTTTTATAATTATTAATAATTCTTTTTAGATTTGAAGAGTTGTAGTTTAGCTTTTATTACATACTGTCAGATATTTAAAATTATTATCAATACTTTTGGACATGTTATAGAATTGGCTTTGTATAGTCTAACAACCTTTATTAAAACTTGAAACAGTACATATTTTATTTTCTGCAAAATTATAGCAACATATTTTTAAGATATAACCGTGGGTAAAATATGATTATATTTGGAAATTGTATCATAGCTCTCAATTAACTATTGGCTTCCTCTTCAAGAAAATAACAGACTAGAACTTCTTTGCCTGTTTGGAGTATGTGTATTAAATATTTATCATTTAATATGTTTCAGGTGGAATTATATTTTCATATATTATTCATTCTGTCTTTCACTTCTCTGTAATTACTGAATTTTTGAATAGTCCTCTTTTTAATCTGAGTGGAATAAAATATTTAATCACTAAGGTATTTTATTCTGCAACAGGTATCTATAAGAACTTATAATTTACCTTTTATCATTGACTTAAACCACATTATTTTCAGAAAAGTTTTCCTTTAAATGTGTCATTATGTCTTTTATCTGATACAATCATTTTTTTCTATTTTTAAGCATTATCCATTTTCCCTCAAATATTGATACTATTATAATGTATTATATTGTATCATAATGTAATTGTGAACATTTGAGAAATTGTATTTCTCTTTCTATGCTTATTTTATTTACATATTTAAAATAAAATGTAAAATATCTTTTAAGATTTTTTTCATACTATTTTGAAGACTTGGACAGAATAAATCTAAATTTTCATGATAACATGATAAAATGATAAATCAACACACTTTTAGGGCTTTCTTGATGGCACAGATGGTAAAGAATCCACCTGCCACGCAGGGACCTGCGTTCCCTGGAGAAGGGAATGACAACCTGCTCCAGTATTCTTGCCTGGAGAATTCCATGGACAAAGAAGCCTGGTGGGCTGCAATTCATTGGGGTTGCAAACAGTCGGATACAACTAAGTGACTAATACATAATTTTTTATATGCTTCCAAAGGATCCTGCAAGCTTAGTCTGCTATGTATAATTTGGATGAATGTTTGTTCTCTGCATAATTTCTGTAAAAATAGATTAATCCTCTTACTTAAAAAGCCTATGATAAAACAAAACCCTATAAAATGTTTTCAAACACTAGTCCCCATATTGAGTTACTTTTGATACATTTGATCACTTTATTGTCCTTGTTGATCTGAAAGGTGATATAGTCAAATTGTTGCAAGTAATTGACTTATTGTATATAACAGTTGATGCCTTCAAACTGTGTTGCCAAAGACTTCTATAAGTCTCTTGGACAGCAAGGATATCAAACCAGTCAATCTTAAAGGAAAACAACCCTAAATACTGGTTGGAAGGACTGATGTTGAAGCTGAAGCTCCAGTAATTTGGTCATCTGATGTGAACAGCCGACTCATTGGAAAAGTCCCTGATGCTGGGAGAAAGATTGAGGGTAGGAGGAGAAGATGGTGTCAGAGGATGAGATGGCTGGATGGCATCACCAATGCAATGGATGGAAACTTGGTCAAACTTCAGGAGATGGTGAGGGACAGGGAGGTCTGACATGCTGCAGTTCATGGGTGTCACAGTCGGATACAACTGGGTCACTGAACAACAAACAGTGTAACAGATACACTGTCTAAAGTTGTTAAATACACACAAATTAAAAATATTCATTTTAAATTAAGATTACTTTGATTTGTTTATATTTTTAATTGATATGTTGAACAGTACCATTACTTTGCCATTAGTGTCAGTGTTGCTGATTCCAAATGTCTATAACCTACTATCTTTAGGATTTTCTGTTACAAAGCAGAATATATAGCACTCATTGAAAGACCACACCTGGTAATGAACAGAAATACTTAGAAGCATAGACTAATGACAGGGCTGTTCCCTCAAAAGCAATGAGAAACAGTAGATAAGATAAAAGGTATACACAAAGCTTCATTTTTTTCCCTTGTTTAATTTTAATGCATTAATGCTGATCCTCAAATAATTTTTCAGATCACATTACAGAGTTTAGTGAAGGTTCATAGAAAAATAGTGTAATTGGGAAAACATTTGAGTGAACTTCTGACATTTAAAAATATTCTAATTTACTATAGGATGTCGAAAAACCTTGGATCTAGTCATATTTTGCCCTAATTACCTCTTAGAAGAGAAGTTCAGTTGTGAGCTTTGCCTCTGACATTCTATTCTGTTTCTTAACTGTAGGCTGGCCCACACTAGGATAAAAGTGCTTAACAAAGCTAGTATATGTCATAGGAACTAGAGAATGGAGATACTTTGCTTGTAGAATTGTGGGATATAGAAACAGAATCAGAAAAAAAGATTTTCTTAAGCTAAGCAAGGGCAGCACAAGATACTCACAGATGTTTTATTCAGGCAAAACTGCTTTTTAGTTTCTCAAGAATGCAGGTTCACAGCTGCTTACATCTCCCTGTGGTAAAAATCCATGGAGGTTACATTATCTGTCTGTTGCAAAATCAAACTCTTCTGTCCCTTTTCTTTTAAAATAACAAACTGGAGAATTTTGGGTGAAGAGATGATACAGAAATTAAAAAAAAATAAAAAACCCTGTAATCTGCCTTCTTGCTTTTATTTCATAACTGGCTGCAAAAAGTCACATCAAAATAAAAGTTCTTAAAACACTGGCAGCTTCCCCAAAGAGAACAATCACCCTGCTTAATTATCTATGGATAAGAAATCATAAGGAATCCATACATTGATGAATTATGGTAGACAAAGGCTGTCAAATTCTGAGTGTATAAATTTAAAAAGTTACCACATACTTTGGTTGGAAAATCTTTGACAAATTTAGTGATCTGATTTTATACATGCTCATTTAAGTTAGCATCTATATTATCTATATACAATTGTAAATTCTACTCAGCTAACATTTATGAGGAAAATGATAATATTATCCTTATACTACAACTTAAAATCTGGTACACTGTAACAATTTTATAGTTTTCTAGTGGAAAGTGAAAAAGTTGGCTTAAAGCTCAACATCCAGAAAATGAAGATCATGGCATCCGGTCCATCACTTCATGGGAAATAGATGGGGAAACAGTGGAAACAGTGTCAGACTTTATTTTTCTGGGCTCCAAAATCACAGCAGATGGTGATTGCAGCCATAAAATTAAAAGATGCTTACTCCTTGGATGAAAAGTTATGAGCAACCTACATAGCATATTCAAAACCAGAGACATTACTGTGCCGACTAAGGTCCATCTATTCAGGGCTATGGTTTTTCCAGTAGTCATGTATGGATGTGAGAGTTGGACTGTGAAGAAGGCTGAGCGCCAAAGAATTGATGCTTTTGAACTGTGGTGTTGGAGAAGACTCTTGAGAGTCCCTTGGACCACAAGAAGATCCAACCAGTCCATTCTGAAGGAGATCAGCCCTGGGATTTCTTTGGAAGGAATGATGCTAAAGCTGAAACTCCAGTATTTTGGCCACCTCATGCGAAAAGTTGACTCATTGGAAAAGACTCTGATGCTGGGAGGAATTGGGGGCAGAAGGAGAAGGTTACAACAGAGGATGAGATGCCTGGATGTCATCAGTGACTCGATGGATGTGAGTCTGAGCGAACTCCGGGAGTTGGTGATGGACAGGGAGGCCTGGCGTGCTGTGATTCATGGGGTCGAAAAGAGTCGGACATGACTGAGCAACTGAACTGAACTGAACTGATGTTAATCTTTATATATCATTTTTTAATTTCCTTTATGAAACTTTAAATTCATATTTACTCAGTTTATATTTTAAATTATGATTATTTCAAAAAAATATTACAATGATAGCAAGAACTTTTTAAATTTAAAAGATTGCTTAAAAAGATATTGCCAACTTACAGGTCATTTTCTTAATTTCAAACTTTGTATCAAAAACATAGAGGCTAAACTACAAAGCTGATAGGGTAGAAAATCATACCCCACAAAATTTCTGAAGAGAGTATATTTTTCATATTATGCTTGCATTACTGAAAAACTAGCTTTATTTCTGACTTAGCTCTATATGCTAACTATAGCAAATATATAAATTTTAGCACAAATACATTCTGTTGAAATGTGAGTAAATTTACTGACTCAGTTGCAATTGGATATTGTGGGAAACACTATGAGAAAGTATTTGCAAATTAAGAAAAAATATCTTTGGTCGCAAGTACTGTTGGAGAAGGCACTGGTGATCCACTCCAGTACTATTGCCTGGAAACTTTCATGGACAGAGGAGACTGGTAGGCTGCAGTCCATGGGATCGCTAAGAATCGACACAACTGAGCGACTTCACTTTCACTTTTGACTTTCATGCCCTGGAGAAGGAAATGGCAACCTACTCCATTGTTCTTGCCTGGAGAATCCCAGGGACGGGGGAGCCTGGTGGGCTTCTCTCTATGGGGTCACACAGAGTCAGAAACAACTTACATGACTTAGCAGCAACTCTATTTGTTACATTTTAATAATTTTTAAAAATTTATTCAAAAAATTATTCAGAACTGTATTCTAATATAATTTTAATAAGTATTAGATATATTTAATAAGTTTTAGATATATTTAATAATGGTTTAAATTTAGTTTTACCTTTGCATCTAAATTTTTTCAAATTACTTATATATTTTTTTAATTTTATAAATAAATTTCAGGTGGGTCATTATCAGTTCTACTTCACAAATTAAAAAATGCATTCTTCAGCTGAAAAGAGGCATTATATTTCCACTTGGTTCTGCTTTCCATTTGTCTATTTTTACAGTCAATAATATGGTCGAATTTTGTTTATCCACAGGAACTATAATCTTTGTACCACATGAATACTTTTTAATGCTAGACATAATTGTAACTTGATAACATTTTATCCATTACAAACTATAACATATATTTTTAAATATGCTCCTGTTCATACCAGAAGGTAATCTTGTGAGATGAAGATAGCTAACATTGATATCTCTATTGTACAGGTGAGGAAATAGTTTCAGAAATGCAAAACTCTTTCAATTATTCATGTGCTGAGAAAAGTAGTGATAAATCCAAGTTTTATGTTCAAGGCTCTTTTTCTCAAATAGAGAACACATACAAAACAGAAAGGACTAGAGCTTTTATTTAATGATATATTTTTATAACTAGCAATTTTTATGTCCCTAAGTTTCCCAATAAACGGTCATGATTTCACATCATTGAACATAAAATGAGGGGGCAGTGTAGGGGAAGGAAAGACAAAAATAACATGAAATAATCTAATTTAATGCCAGATTCTCATCCTTCAACAGTCATTAAACATGAGAAGACAGGGTTACATTCATTCCAAATAAATACACTGCTTTTCTTTTTCACTTTAGTTTTGTTATTTACTTTCATGATTCACTTTGACTTCTGAAGTACTTCTAAAATATACACAAAGGAGAGTTTTAATAATTATCAGTTCATGAAAAGAGTTGAAATCAGTATCTTTTTCCATCTAATCAGCCAATATTATAGAAGAGTTGTTGCTGCTGCTAAGTCGCTTCAGAAGTGTCTGACTCTGTGCGACCCCATAGATGGGAGCCGACCAGGCTCCCTCATCCCTGGGATTCTCCAGGCAAGAACACTGGAGCGGGTTGCCATTTCCTTCTGCAATGCATGAGAGTGAAAAGTGAAGTGAAGTCGCTCAGTCGTGTCCAACCCTCAGCAACCCCATGGACTGCAGCCTTCCAGGCTCCTCCGTCCATGGGATTTTCCAGGCAAGAGTACTGGAGTGGGGTGCTGTTAGGCATATATAATTTTGTTTTCCGGTTGCTCAGTCATGTCTGACTCTTTGTGACCCCATGGACTGCAGCACGCAAGGCTTCCTGGTCCACCATCTCCCAGAGCTTATTCAAACTCCTGTCCATTGAGTCAGTGATGCCATCCAACCATCTCATCCTCTGTTGTCCTCTTCTCCTCCTGCCTTCAATCTTTCCCAGGATCGAGGTCTTTTCTAGAGTTGACTCTTTGCATCAGGTGTCCAAAGTATTGGAGTATCAGCTTCAGCATCAGCCCTTCCAATGAATATTCAGGACTAATTTCCTTTAGGATTCACTGATTTAATTTCCTTGCTGTCCAAAGGACTCTCCAGAGTCTTCTCCAACACCACAGTCAAAATCAATTCTTCAGCACTCAGCCTTCTTTATGGTCCAACTTTCACATCCATACCTGACTACTGAAAAAAACCATACCTTTGGCTATGGACCTTTGTTTGCAAAGTATTGTTTCTGCTTTCTCACATGCTATCTAGGCTGGTCATAGCTTTTCTTCCAAGGAGCGAACATTTTTTAATTTCATAGCTGCAGTCACCATCTGCAGTCATTTTGGAGCCCCCCAAAATAAAGTCTGTCACTGTTTCCACTGTTTTCATAACTATTTGCCATGAAGTGATGGGACCGGATGTCATGATCTTATTTTTACCATGAATCATAAAGAAGGATAAAGGCTACTTTTTTTTAATCATGTTTTAAATAATTATTTAATATAATCAAAAATTCAGTAAGTATGCTAATTTCAAATTTGCTTCACAGAAATATGAATTACAATATGTTTGGATCATCATTCAGAAACAACCCTTTCACTTTCTTTGCTTGAAAGGTGTCTGTAGTTTTAAAGTATATATCCTTTTTTTTTTTTATTTTTTGCTTCTTTCTATCTCTCTCCCTCTTTTAACTTCCTTATATGTATTTTACTAGAGAAAACTTTGGAGATTTACAGCAGTGTTGAGTGAATCCTCCTGCCATAGCTGTAGTTATAAATTAAAGATCATATCAAAACTCTTGAACAAATTCAAGTTGTATTTCTTTTTTGAGGGAAGTGTCAAGAAAGCACCATATATAACTTCTATTATAATATTTAATATCAGGTCTTCTTGTGTTTAGAGCATTTAAATATAATAGTTAATAGGTTTCATTTGCTTTCTGGGTATGTGTGTATTGAGAGCTATTATCAGTCATAAGGATGCTATTGTCTTCTATATTCTTTGTTTAAGTAGAATAACGGTAATTTCATTTTTTTTAACTCATATATAACTTGGCATTATTTCTCTTAAAATTTATCAAGGAGGGAGACGTCAACGTAGCTTTTCTAGCAGCTCATTGGTAAAATCTCCTGTTTATCTTAAGAATTGTTTTAATATGATCTCTTTCTTCATACAGTCTGCTTTCTCTGTACCTATGCTCTACCCATATTTTTAAATTAATTTTTATTTTTTAGTTTGTTTCGCTTTACAATACTGTATTCGTTTTGCTATACATTGACATGAATCAGCCACGAGTGTACATTTTGACCTTGCTTCTCACAAAGCAAGTGGAAAAGAGTGAAGTATATGTTTATAGAGATTAAATTAATGTTTACTCAATGTTAATGTATAAATGAGTGAAAAAAAACTAAATTATAGTTATTCTACATACAAAAATAATATAGAACACAATAATATGCTTATGACTAATAATAGCCCTCAGTTTAGTTCAGTCACTCAGTCATGTCCAACTCTTTGCGACCCCATGAATCGCAGCACGCCAGGCCTCCCTGTCCATCACCAACTCCCAGAGTTCACTCAGACTCACGTCCATAGAGTCCATGATGCCATCCAGCCATCTCATCCTCTGTCGTTCCATTCTCCTCCTGCCCCCAATCCCTCCCAGCATCAGGGTATTTTCCAATGAGTCAACTCTTCACATGAGGTGGCCAAAGTACTGGAGTTTCAGCTTTAGCATCATTCCTTCCAAAGAAATCCCAGGGTTGATCTCCTTCAGAATGGACTGGTGGATCTCCTTGCAGTCCAAGGGACTCTCAAGAGTCTTCTCCAACACCACAGTTCAAAAGCATCAATTCTTTGGCGCTCAGCCTTCTTCACAGTCCAACTCTCACATCCATACATGACTACTGGAAAAACCATAACCTTGACTAGACAGACCTTAGTTAGCAGAGTAATGTCTTTGCTTTTGAATATGCTATCTAGGTTGTTCATAACTTTTCTTCCAAGGAGTAAGCGTCTTTTAATTTCATGGCTGCAATCACCATCTGCAGTGATTTTGGAGCCCCCCAAAATACAGTCTGACACTGTTTCCACTGTTTCCCCATCTATTTCCCATGAAGTGATGGGACCAGATGCCATGATCTTCGTTTTCTAAATGTTGAGCTTTAAGCCAACTTTTTCACTCTCCTCTTTCACTTTCATCAGGAGGCTTTTGAGTTCCTCTTCACTTTCTGCCATAAGGGTGGTATCATCTGCATATCTGAGGTTGTTGATATTTCTCCTGGAAATCTTGATTCTAGCTTGTGTTTCTTACAGTCCAGCCCTAGAAAATATGAAAAAGGAAATTAAGAAATGGAAGCTACAGGGAGAATTCAAACCCACACTTCTTGCTGGAGTCATCAAGAATGAGATAACAAGGTAAATCATGATAACAAGTGTTTAATAAATTTGTCCATACATCTGTGTCTCTATTGCTGTCTCACATACAATTAAAATAAATAAATTTATATGAAAAAGAACAAAAAAAAATTTGTCCAGAATTAAGCAGTGAGACACCTTTTAAACAAAATAAGTTACTAAATTCCAAACAAATGACAGGTATATGAAAGTAAGGGAAGGAGGAAGGGAGGGGAAGATGGTAAATAAAGAAAAATGTTGAGAAAAAATTTGGGAGTGCAAACTTCACACCTTTTCAAAGTATAGGAAAGTAGAGTTGATCAGAGGAAGAAGTTAAACCAAAGGGAGCCTATCTATACCCAGAATGTAAGGGCTTCCCTGGTGACTCAGTGGCAAAGAATCTGCCTGCTAATGCAGGAGACTCAGATTCAATCCCTCAGTTGGGAAAATCCCCTGGAAAAGGAAATGACAACCCACTCCACTATTCTTACCTGAAAAATCTTATGGGCAGAGGAGCCTGGCAGGCTACAGTCCATGGGGTCCCAAAAGAGTAGGACATGACTTAGCAACTGAACAAGCCAGCAGGTAGCTTGAACTGCTGCTACTGTATAAGGAAAAATGAACAAGCACTGGTTATGAGCTGTTATTGGAAGAGAATGACTTCAGACATGGTTGCTCTTTGAAACTGAGCCAGAATCTGAGTAAGCTGACAGACAGTTGGAGGCAGCCTGCTGGTCACACCACCTACATTGATAAGGACAGCTAAGTCCTTTGTTAAAGGAAATGCGGAAAGTCATATCCTGATCTACTGTACTGCTTCATTAGACTTGCCATCTGGAGATCAAGTATTCAGTGGTATCAATGCTCTTATTGCACTATTGAAATGCTTGTAATTTAAAAATTTCTGCTTTTCAACTGAATTCAGATACAGCATAAAACAAGATACAAACTGAGAAAAGAGCAATATATATTTTTAATAAACTGTACTAAAGGATTTTTATAAATCAAAAAGAAAAAGATTAATAGTCTGGGAAGGGGGAGGAAAGTAACAAAGGACATGGTTTCCACAAAACATGTATAAAGGTCTAAATCCTGTTGAAATATGACCAGTACACTTAAAATAAGAGAAATATGTATTTTCCTTCAATGGAAAGCCAGTCATTGGCAATAAGTTTTGTCAAGTACAAAATATCTACAATATGGTTAGTGAGGGTATATTGGAAGTGTCCTTTCCTCCTTCCAAGCAAAGAAATCAAGCCAGTCAATCCTAAAGGAAATCAACTCTGAATATTCATTGGAAGGAATGATGCTGAAGCTGAAGCCTCAAAACTTTAGCAACCTGGTGTGAAGGTCCAACTCACACCAGGGAAGGATTGAAAAGAGGAGAAGGGACTGACAGAGGTCAAGATGGTTGGATGGTGTCACCGAATCAGTGGACATGAGTTTGAGCAAGCTCCAGGAGCTAGAGAAAGACATGGAAGTGTTGCAGTCATGGAGATCGCAAAGAGTTGGACACGACTTAGCCACTGAACAATGAGCAACCTTCCCTAGTTGAGTTTTCATGTAAGATTAGTAATCTGGAAGGACAAATGAAAACTTTTGAGAGACATTATAATTGAGGACCTAACTAAGCTGTACCTAGATTTCTGAATCACTGATACAGCAATGTAATTAATATGTATTGTTTCAGAACATTAAATTTTGGTGAATGTGTTATGCAGCAATAGAGAATAAGGACACATGTCAAAAGTCAATATTTGGCCAAAGAAAAATATCACTGTGATAAAGTATACCCCTGGACAATATGAATAAATTAAATATTTAATAAAACATAAAAATAATATTTTATATAGATTCTATAATATTATATAGAATCTTGTATAATTTTAACAAGATACATTAGATAAGTGGTTTTCAAAGGGTAAACGGTAGATCAGTGACATTGGAATTGAGGAAAATTTAGAAATGCACATCTCAGGCTCTAAGTCAGACCTAATGAACTGAAAATTCTTGCTGTAGAGACCAGTAATCTGTTTTACCAAGCAATCTACATAATTCTGATGTAAAATTCACCAAAATTTAAGTGGATTTAAGAAAGCAAAGGCTCAATTATTGAATCGTTAGAAAGGGGTGAGGGGCTAAGAAGGGGGCCTGTAACATGAGCTTGTTCTTAAAAACTAGGTTGATAACACAGTCAACATTTTCTGATGGTCACAGATCAACATGCGTTTTCAAGGCTGATTTAAGTTATAGGTTATCTCATCACAAACCATTCCCAAATTTAGTGGCTTTTAAAAATTCAAGACTTTACTCTATCTCATTAGCTTTTCAGTTGACTAGGTAGTTTTTCCAATGGTTTTGCCTTGGTTTCCTCATGCTCCTACATCCAGTTATTAATTGCTGTGTTGCAAAGTCCAAGATGGCCTCGAACAACTAGAGGACTGATTCTAACTCATTGTCCACAATCTCTCTACACAATATAGTCTGGTTTGACTCTCTTTAGATGGACTCTGGCTTAAAAGACAGCAATAAACACCCAGGGGCCTTCCAGACTAAGCCTGAAACTGTCACAGGGTCACTTTCATTATGTTTCATTAGGATAGGAAACCACAAGGCCACCCAAATTCTAGAGAAAAAGAAAATATAGAATTCATCTCCAGATGAGAGGAACAGCAGACACACAAAAGGAGGAGAGAAATTGTTGGCTGGCCATCTTAAAAGAAAAGCTATCCCAGAATTTATTGTAACCAGAGAATAAGTGTCTCAAGTCATCATTTAAATGTTTCAGGCCAGAAATGATATACAACTCTTCACTAATATTCTTTCCCAGAATTATTAAATGGTGCCACCTAATTTCAAATAAGAGAGAGTGCATTTCTTTGTGTACCCTGCAGAATGATTAAATTGGTGAATGTTAACAATGTCTACTCCAAAAAGATTCACTTTTGTATGAATTTCAGTATTGGTGATGTTAATAATATAACCACAAAGTCATTTTGTCTTCCTTTCTTTGTTTCCTATGTTGTAAATAACCAGGACAATAACTAATCTATTCTTTACCTTTTAAATTTGAAGATTCAGTTGCAGGAAATGATTCCTGTGATTGCTGAGAGAAGGGCAGTACCTTGCTTTTAAATTTATGTCCTAAAATTTTTCAGAGGCATATTTAAAATTATTACTTTTCTTTTTCTAATACTTTTTTAAAATATTTGCATGTACTTTCTAATTTTTAAGATATCTTGAATGAAATATGTCCTAAAACACTGGTTCTTAAAATGAAATTGCAGAATATAAAATCATCTCTCACTTTTGTCTGCATTTTACTTTGATTTTATGTTTACAAAAAATGATACCTCTGATGAATTTAAAAAGTAGGTTAATCATTCACTTCAGTTCAGTCACTCAGTCATGTCTGACTCTTTGTGACTCAATAGACTGCAATACTCCAGGCCTCCTTGTCTATCACCAACTCCCAGAGTTTACTCAAATTCATGTCCATTGAGTTGATGATACTATCTGACCATCTCATCTTCTGTCATCCTCTTCTCCTCTCACTTTCAATCTTTCCCAGCATCAGTGTTTTTTCAAATGAGTCAGTTCTTCACATCAGGTGGCCAAAGTATTGGAGTTTCAGCTTAAGCATCAATCCTTCCAATGAATATTCAGGACCGATTTCCTTTAGGATTGACTGGTTGGATCTTCTTGCTGTCCAAGGGAGTCTCAAGAGTCTTTTTCAGCACCACAGTTCAAAAGGATCAATTCTTCAGTGCCTAGCTTTCTTTACAGTCCAACTCTCACATCTATACACGACTACGGGAAAAATCATAATTTGACTAGATGGACCTTTGTTGGCAAAGTATGTCTCTGTTTTTTAATATGCTGTCTAGATTGGTCATAAATTTTCTTCCAAGGAGTAAGCGTCTTTTAATTTCATCATTAGGAAAGCTATTGTGCAATAGATTCTTACATTAGATACTTACATTATCAAAGCATCATTTTGGTTACTTCTCAGATTTCAGCAAATAGTTTCTTTGAAACCTATTATTATAATATTCTTCTAAGTTGTCACAGTTTAACAAGATTTATTTAATTATTAGATTTTTTAACATGTATTAGCTACTATATCATCTTATTTGAAATTTTGAATAAATCTCTGACAAAAAATCAGAAATTTTTAGATATCTTGTGTTTTATCTTTGAGACACAAGTTTTTATCTTTGAAGACTAATAAATCACGATTATATTTTTCTCCTTCTAGTGATTAATACTTAAATATTACACTGTATTTTAAATTTTGTCAGAAAGCCAAATGAGGAAAAGCTACTGTAAAACTGTAACTCTTAAATCACTCATAAATTCACTGTGTTTGTCTAGTGTCAATGACAACTACATGTCACTTCCTACTTGATGATTTTTCACTCCATAAATAGCTCTTGAATTAAATTAAACATTTTCTATGTACAATCCAGAAACTCCTAAGCAAGTAATTAAGCATAAACTGATACAAATTTAATATTAATTGTTAATTCAGTTCAGTTGCTCTGTCATGTCCAACTCTTTATGATCCCATGGACTGCAGCATTCCAAGCTTCCCTGTCCATCATTAGTTGTTAAAATAAGTGTAAACAAATCTTGAAAATGAAAGTCTAGAAATATATTCACATCAATATATTCACCTGATTTTTAACAAAGCAGCCAAGGAAATAAAATGGAGAAAAAAACAGCTTTCTCAACAAAAGTGCTGAAACACTGGAGATCCACAAGTGGAAAAATGAAGTATTTAAACAAAGATCATTCTCTCCACAGAAACAATAATAATAATTCAAAAAGACTTATGCCAGCACACCCTGTGGCTACCAGGACTGCTGTATTCAGGGCCCCGACCCCACAGCAGGACACTGTTAACCCCCACCTCCACCAGAGATCCTTGAACAACCATAGGCAATTCTGGATCAGTCTCTTGTGGAGCCATTGCTTCTTTCTCTTGGGTCCTGGTGGGCATAATGTTTTGTTTGTGCCCTCCAAGAGTTTGTTTCCCCAGCCTTGTGCAATTTTCGTAATCAAATCCCACTAGGCATGCATTAGAGAAGGAAATGGCAACCCACTCCAGTATTTTTGCCTGGAGAATACCAGGGACAGAGGAGCCTAGTGGGCTGCCATCTATGTGGTCGCACAGAGTTGGGCGTGACTGCAGCAACTTAGCAGCAGCAGTAGCAGCCTTCACAATTTAAGTCCTTGGGAGTTCTCAGTTCCTTTGCCAGATCCACAGGTTGGGGAATCTGTGGTGGGCCCCAAAACTTTTACAACAATGTGATAACTTCTTTTACATAACTGTTCTTCAGTTTGTGGGACATCTGCTTGGTGACTCCATGGTGGGGTTAATGGTGACCTCCTTCAAGATGATTTATGCCACGTGCAGCACTCCCAGGTCTTCTGCCACCAGAGCCCCTGACCTCGTGGCAGGCCACTGCTGATCCATGCCTCCACAGGAGACATTCAAACACTCAGAGGTAGGTCTGGCTCAGTCTCTGTGTGGTCCCTGGGAACTGGTATGCACAAGGTTTGTTTAAGCCCTCTGAGCATCTCTGGCAGTTATGGGGCTTGATTCTAAATGCAGTTTTGCCCCTCCTACCATCTTGTTCAGTCTTCTGTTTTGCTTTTCGATGTGAGGTATCTTTTTTTCAGTGGGATCCAACTTTCTCTTACCAGTGGTTGTTCAGCAGTAAGTTGCAAATTTGGAGTTCTCACAGGAGAAGATGAACAAACGTCCTTCTACTCTGCCATCTTTTGTCAGGGTCATAGGTTGTAACCAATATATCACTCTCATTAGAGATATTGAAAATGGGGAGATTATACATGTGTGGGTGTGGAAGGTATGTGGAGATCTCTTTACATTAAGGTCATTTATTCCTAACTCTAAAACAACTTTAAAAAAGTTACATTAAAAATAAGACTACTCGTTGTTTATGAATGTTCAACTGATGTACATATAGAAGTAACATTTTTGATAGTAGTTTTTGTGCTTAGGAGAATATATTTAAAAATACATATTTCCGTAATGAGTATTCTGAAAGAAATTTGTATCTAGAATTCATAGCTTGCACAATTTTCAAAAATCTTTATGAACATCAACTATTAAACTGATTTCAACCTATAGAAATCATTTCAAGAAGCCTTTTCACCTAAATTTTAGTTTTTATTGACTAAAATTGGGAAAGATTGAAAGAAAAAGGAGAAGAAAGGAGCAGAGAATGAAATGGTTAGACAGCATCACTGACTCAATAGGCATGAATTTGAGCAAACTCTTGAAGTAGTGGAGGACAGAGGAGCCTGGCATGCTGTAGAGTCCATGGGGTTGCAAAGAATTTGACATGACTCAGTCATCGAACAACAACTAGACTACTTAAATAACAACAAGACTAATGTTAAAAGATATTACATTTTTAAAGTCTTTAGAAGTCTATTATTTTCAAGTTTGACTAATAGCATTTATTTATAATATATATCCAATAAATAAAGCATAGAGGAGCATGCATACACATACACACATGAATACAAGGGTGTATATTGTGCAGAACATAAATTCCCCTGTCACTATATTTGTCAGTGTGGCAAAAACTAAACAGAGATGATACTCAGAATGAATGAAGTCATCTTACTCTCTACATATTTACATAAGACTAATGTAAAGCAGTTGCACATGCTTTACTCCTATCTTTGTATAATCTTGACTATTATTTCATACAATGAGGTAAACACACAAAGATAAATAAAAGCATAAACATTTTCTGAACAAGTTCAACAATGATAAAATTAGAAGAAATAATTTATTTTGTCTGAAGATAAAGTTCAAATGTGTAAGTTAAAATTCTTTTTAAAATTTAAACAAGCTATTTAGAAACAATTAGTAAATTGTAATTATCTTAAAAATATCTGGGGAAATTATTTTAAAAACACACTAAAGTATACATATATGAAAATATATTATTTCTATTTTTGTGGCAATATGAGTTTCTGGGAATGTAAGGATTACTAGAAGTTTGTGTCACCTTTTTTTTCCTCTGATAAAAGTATACTTTCTCTGAAAATATCTTATTCAGTGCTCATTTTGGCTTCACTCCATATTATATCAAAATTCTTTTTTCTTATTTGTACTTCCCTCAAAAATAAAGAGTTATATGCTTTTAGAAGAAGGGGAGCAGGTTAAGATAGACACATGTTGTAAAGCACATTAAGTTTACCCATTAGTTTACTTCTGGAAGAAGTACACTGAAAGAAGATTAAATAAAAGCCCTGAGGAACTGGAAATGGAAGTCAAAAATAGAAGCTGCAACTAGAAATTTAAAGTTTTAGAAAAGTTTAATCATAAAGAGGTACTCTAAGGATGTTTGTGCAGATTACAGTAAAGAAAACCACAAAAAAGAAACAAGGGCTTTTTTTTTTTAACCTCTTGTTCTAGACTCATTACTTAAAATATGTAAACACATGCAATCAATTGAACTACTAAAAAAAGAGTCAGATATTTCTGGAAGCAATACTGGTAGATGTTGGAGACTAAAAATTATCCATGAAAAAAAAAATTTTTTTTTTTTAGCACAGCAGCAAAACATGTTGATTGACATATGGGTTAAAAATTTGGTTATAAACTAATTTTTGGTCTTAATATGTCTGCATGGATATTTAAAATTAATGAAAACTGTCTATAAATGCCCTAAACATAAGTATATGTAAAATGAAGAATTTGGATTTTCATGTTTTTAAGTCCTTAATTTTGTAAAGAATAGATGAAATATTTTACAATTATACCTTCATAAATCAACCTACTTATTAACATGATTTCTAGGTGATAAATACCAATAATATTTTAAAAATAATACATTTGTATTAAACTGTTTAAATATCATATTAGTAAGATTTCAAGAGACAATGATATAATTAAATAAGTTGTTCAGTCATGTTTGACTCCTTACAAATCTATGGACTGAAGCCTGTAATCCATTTAACAGACAGCCAACATCCAAGCAAGTTACTATAGCATCATACAGAAATATACTACTCAAACTACATGCAGAAAAAAAAAAAGATAGCTATTGATAACCATGAAAACTATACTACCTTGAGGGCTCATTAATTTATAACTTTCTCTTTAATTTATAACAAAGGGATTAGCTCTTTAAACTGACAACATCAATGAATCACAGAAAAAAACGAGAGAACTACAGAAAAATATCTACTTCTGCTTCATAGACTATGCTAAAGCCTCTGACTCTGTGGATCACAGCAAACTGAAAAATTCTTCAAGAGATGGGAATACCAGACCACCATACCTGTCTGCTGAGAAACCTGTAAGCAGGTTAAGAAGCAACAGTTAGAACCAGATATGGAACACTGACTGGGTCAAAATTTGGAAAGGAATACATCAAGACTGTATATTGTCACCCTGCTTATTTAACTTATATGTAAAGTGCATGATGCGAAATGCTGGGCTGGATGAATCCTAAGAGAAACTAAAGACCCTCTTGATGAAGGTAAAAGAGGAGAGTGAAAAAAACCAGCTTAAAACTCACTATTCAAAAACCTAAGATCATGGCATCTGATTCCATCACTTCATGGCAAATAGATGGGTAAAAAACGGAAAGAGTGAGAGACTTTATTTTCTTGGGCTCCAAAATTGTTGCAAATGGTAACTGCAGCCGTGAAATTGAGAGACGCTTGCTTCTTGGAAGAAAAGTTGTGAGAAACCTAGACAGCATATTAAAAAGCAGAGACATCAGTTTGGCGACAAAGGTCCATATTGTGAAAGCTATGGTTTTCCCAATAGTCATGTATAGATGTGAGAGTTGGAAAATTAAGAATGCTGAGAGCCAAAATATTGATGTTCTCGAGCTGTGGTGCTGGAGAAGACTCTTGAGAGACATTTGCACAGCAAGGATATCAAGCCAGTGAATCCTAAAGGAAATCAACGCTGATATTCATTGGAAAGACTGGTGCTGAAGCTGAAGCTCCAGTACTTTGGCCAACTGATGAGAAGAGTTGACTCATTGGAAAAGACCCTGATGCCAGGAAAGATTGAGGGTAGGAAGAGAAAGGGGCAAAAACAGATGACATGGTTGGATGTCATCATCTACTCGAATCACATGAGTGAGCAAATTCTGGGAGATAGTGAAGGACAGGGAAGCCTGCTGCTGCAGTCCAGGTGGTCAGAAAGAAGCGGATATGACTTAGCAACTGAACAACAAACAAATTAGCTTTATTCTGAAGAATTATATCTTTAATTTATAATAAATTTTCTTTGCTTCCAATGTCCAGATGAGTAGCTTGAAATGTGAAATACCTACTGAGGTATATATGTTAATATATATCATATAAATTCATATATATATGAATTTATACATATATATATATGTATATATACATATATACATACATATATATATATATGAATTATATTCCTGGTAAGAAGAAAAATGTAATGTATATGGATATTCTGCTATAGCAATGCTAAAATTCCACTCAATTTCAATCTGTTTCTCTCTGTAGCTATGTGTTATAATCCAACTGAGATAATCAATATCTGTTTCTCTCTTTTTCTTATAGTACAAACAAACTGAGCAAAATATCACTGTGTTATCTTTATTACTTTAATATTTCCTCTATAAATTTCTAATTCATTGATCAATTTTTACAAAGGAAAATTGATTTTAATATTGACATTTGTTCTTTCCTTTTACTATATAATGTCTTTTTCTATATACCCCAACTCCCTCCACCGTTTTGGATAATTGATCTATCAGACTATCAGATTAATAGATGATGTGATGTGAAATAAACCAAAAGGAAATAATTACAATAAGAACTACAATTTCAATTACTTATTGCTTTATAGTTCTGTGCATTTTTTAAAAAAATTTATGTATAAAACATTGTCAGTTCAGTTCAGTCACTCAGTTGGATCTGATTCTTTGCAACTCCATGGACTGCAGCACACCAGCTTCTCTGTCAATCACGAATTCCCAGAGCTTACTCAAACTCACATCCGTAGAGTATTGATGCCATCCAACCATCTCATCCTCTATTGTCCCCTTCTCCTTCTGCCTTCAACCTTTCCTAGCATCAGGGTCCTTCCCAATTGAGTCAGTTTTTCACATCAGGTGGCCAAAGTATTGGAGTTTCAGCTTCAGCATCCATCCTTCCAATGAATATTCAGGACTGATTTCCTTTAAGATTGACTGGTTGGATCTCCTTGCTGTACAAGGGACTCTCAAGAGTCTTCTCCAACACCACAGTTCAAAAACATCACTTCTTCAGCACTCAGCTTGCTTTACAGTCTAAGTCACACATCCATACATGACTACTGGAAAAAACATAGCTTTGACAATACAGACCTCTGTTGTCAAAGTAATGTCTCTGCTTTATAATATGCTATTTAGGTTGGTCATAACTTTTCTTCCAGAGAACAAGCATCTTTTAATTTCATGGCTGCAGTCACCATTTGCAGTGATTTTGGAGCCCCCCAAAAGTCTGTCACTGTTTCCATTGTTTCCCCATCTATTTGCCATGAATTAA
The DNA here is from genome assembly GCA_006408695.1 of Aepyceros melampus. Lineage (NCBI taxonomy): Eukaryota > Metazoa > Chordata > Mammalia > Artiodactyla > Bovidae > Aepyceros > Aepyceros melampus. The sequence goes on along the minus strand of SJXQ01007198.1, from coordinate 466,543 downwards.
TGGGACCAGATGCCATGATCTTAGTTTTCAGAATGTTGAGTTTTAAGCCAACTTTTTCACTCTCCTCTTTCAATTTCATGAAGAGACTTTTTAGTTCTTCTTCACTTTCTGCAATAAGGGTGGTGTCATCTGTATATCTGAGGTTATAGATATCTCACCTAGCAATCTTGATTCCAGAAGATTGACTGGTTGGATCTCCTTGCTGTACAAGGGACTCTCAAGAGTCTTCTCCAACACCACAGTTCAAAAACATCACTTCTTCAGCACTCAGCTTGCTTTACAGTCTAAGTCACACATCCATACATGACTACTGGAAAAAACATAGCTTTGACAATACAGACCTCTGTTGTCAAAGTAATGTCTCTGCTTTATAATATGCTATTTAGGTTGGTCATAACTTTTCTTCCAGAGAACAAGCATCTTTTAATTTCATGGCTGCAGTCACCATTTGCAGTGATTTTGGAGCCCCCCAAAAGTCTGTCACTGTTTCCATTGTTTCCCCATCTATTTGCCATGAATTAATGGGACCAGATGCCATGATCTTAGTTTTCAGAATGTTGAGTTTTAAGCCAACTTTTTCACTCTCCTCTTTCAATTTCATGAAGAGACTTTTTAGTTCTTCTTCACTTTCTGCAATAAGGGTGGTGTCATCTGTATATCTGAGGTTATAGATATCTCACCTAGCAATCTTGATTCCAGCTCATATTTCATACATCCTAGGAGCAACCCAATGTCCAAGGACCTGTGGCTGTACAAGCGAAGGAGGGCCTAGAAGACCTATCCCACGTTGAAGTCAGGAAGGGCAGTGGTGTGGAGATATCCCTCATCAAAGGTAAGGTGCAGCAGCTGCAATTTGCTGGAGCAGCCGAGAAGAGATACCCCACACCCAGTTCAGTTCTGTTCAGTAACTCAGTCGTGTCCAACTCTTTGCGACCCATGAGTTACAGCATGCCAGGCCTCCCTGTTAATCATCAACTCCCAGAGTTCAGTCAGATCCACGCCCATGGAGTCAGTGACGCCATCCAGCCGTCACAATCTTGGTCGTCCCCTTCTCCTCCTGCCTCCAATCACTCCCAGCATCAGAGTCTTTTCCAATGAGTCAATTCTTCACATGAGGTGGCCAAAGTACTGGAGTTTCAANCATGTTGTAGTATATGTCAAAATTTCCTTCCTCTTTCCTTTTGAGTAATATTCCATTGCACGTATATACCACATTTTGTTTAGTGATTCATCCATCAAGGAACATTTGGCCTGCTTCCATTGTGAATAGTGCTGCTGTGAACATGGGTGTATAAATATCTCTTTGAGACCCTGTTTTGCATTCTTTCAGAGTTATACCCAGAATTGGAATTGGTGGAACATGGTAATTCTATTTTAAGTTTTTGAGGAACTGTCACATTATTTTCCAAAGTGGCTGTACCATTTTACATTCCTACCAACATTGCACAAGTGTTTCAGTTTCTCCACATCCTAGCCAGCACTTATTACTCTCTCTCTCTCTTTTTAATAGCATGTGGTGTTATCTCATTACGCTGTGACTTGCATAGGAATATTTTTTAAAATAAACTTTTTAATTAATATTTTAGAATAATCTTAGATTTACAGGAAAGTTGCAAAGATAGCCGAGAGTTCTTGTGTATCTCTCATTCAGTTTCAGTTTCCCATGATGTTTCATCTTATATCACCATGGTACTTTGTAAGACAGAATCTGCTTTGTAATAAGCCATACTCACACACACACACACACACACACACACACACACACACACACGATTCTTACATGCACTAAAGTTTGAAAGCCATCGATCTAGGTCAGGAAAGTCCTTCCAGGGAAATACATTTCAGCTGTTACTTGACAGATGCATATAAGTGAGTAAAGGGAATGGGGTGTGATCCAGGCAGAGGGAACAAACTGTGCCAAAGCCTGGGGGTAATAAAGAACTTGGAGCGTTTGAGGATAATCATAATAGCAATAATAGTAATTTATTGACACTTACCATATGCCAAGCACTGGTAAGCACTTTAGAACATTATTTTACTTAGTTTTTCACAACAGTCTGATAAAGTGGGAAATATTACCATCTCCATTTTATAGAAGAGGTGACTGAGACTTGAAAGAGAGAAGTAGCTTGCCCAAGGCCACCTAACTATAAAGTGGCAAAGGCAGAATTTGAACTCCGCTCTTTCGTTTCCAATTCCTTTCCTCCTATCAGGCCCCAGGAAAGCTTCACCATCTACTTGCAGCAAGAAGCAAAGCACTGAACGCGTGCCTTTCCCTCCCCTGCTTTACTCTTCCCACTCTCTTCCCCAGGCTACTCAACCTTCAGGGCTCCAGAGAGGCCTTTTCTTCCAAAGCTATTCCCTATTACTCTCCCTCATTGTATTGGTATCTGACTGAGTGAGTGAATACAAATAAATAGCATTAGCAACAGTTTGCACTTATTCATGTGTGTATCTGTTTAATGTTTCTCTCTCTGATTATCATATAAACCCACATGAAGGCAAGGATTCAGACTATTTTGTTCTTTTAGTACCGGTAGGTGCTTATTAAGCATTTATTGAATAAAGGAAGAAAGGAACTCAATGAGCATTTTTTGGATGTTGAATGAGTGATTTTTATTTTTGAGAAAGAAAATCAAATGGAGTTGTTGGATGTCATTTAAAACATTAACCATAGATTCCCTCTCTGTCCAGCAAAACTCTCAATCTCACTTCTCTAAAACCCATCATACCCTATAGAAAGTGTCAATGGTATTGATTCCTCAGAAAGAGATACAGGAGAACTTGGTCTGACATAAGAAACATCCCTGTCACTTTTGGGAAGTTCAAGTCTGAAATGGGGATGGGAAGCCTCTATTCAAGAATATTCTCAAGAAGAAAATAGAACATCATCTTAACAGCCTCAGAAAGTCAACTGCCTACAAGGAGGGAATGGGACAAGTGACCTCCCCTTTGGAAGGGGAGGATTCTGCTTTCCAACATAGCATCAGAGAGCTAGCAGAGTGACCAGGCTGCAGGTAAATGCATAATTGCTCCTCACCTCCCTTGGCTTCCCCAGTGTTAAATTAGCTTTATGTCAATACCACACTCGCAGCTGGGATGAATTATTGAAGCTCATTCACTGCAAAGGGCCCAGGTTCCACTTGCTTTATGGGATGGAGGTGAAGGTAGGCATATTATTTCTGCTTGTCTTGTGGTCAGTACATTTTCGGTCCGTGAATATGAAAGGACTCAGCCCTGACCAGCAGATAATCCTAGCCTCTGCATCTCATGAGATCAATAGAGACAAGCATAATGGGAGAGGAGGAACACAGGAACATGCCTGCCAGCCCCAGACTCTTAGTTATCACAGTTGACACTGGTCCCAAACACCTATTCATATCCACCTAAGTACATACAGTCAGCATTCACACACATATAGATGTATGCATACATTCAAAGTCTCAATAAAGGTATGCTCACTCACCAGGGGCTTCCCCAAGGCTCAGCAGGTGAAGAATCTTCCTGCAATGCAGGAGACACAGGAGATGAGGGTTCTATCCCTGGGTCTGGAAGATCCCCTGGAGGAGGAAATGGCAACCCACTCCAATATTCTTGCATGGAAAATTCCATTGACTAAAGAGGCTGGCAGGCTATGGTCCATGAGGTTGCAAAGAGTTGGACACAGCTGAGCACATGGCACTCACTGAGGGCCCAGGAACAAAAATATGGAGGATGCCAATGTTCTAAATATCAATTTTCTAAAAGACTGTGCAAATTTTAAAGCCTCCCTCCTCCCCCACCTTTAATACCAATGCTTCGCTAGCAGGGCTGCTTGGTCTGCCCCTGACACTTGGTGGAGATGGATGATCTGGATGTCCAAGGTCAAGGGTGTGGGGTTTAACTGATGGGGGCTCTATGTGCATGCAGGGAAGTGTTCCTTCTTGGTTCTCCTGCGTCTCCCCCATGAATTGGCATATCCCTGGATTTAAAGATATGTTTCTGCTGCGTGGCTCAGATGTCAAAATTATTAGTTATAGCTCTGCATTTATTCATACACACCTGCACCTACATTCACAGACTCAAACATGCATTTACATTCCAACACAGAACGCATACCCAGGGACAGGCTTCCTGGACACATGGTGTGGCTCGAATGCTGCTGAGAAGGCCTCCTTACCCTACAGCTGGTCACATGTCTCTCAAAAACCTCACCATTAAATATTTATACCTTTGGGAGTCCCCAGTCAAGAATCAAATACCTCTGGTGAAGGCAACACACCATAAAGTTATCATCTAACATTTTGGCAGGAACTCCCTTTGCCCAGGGCACTTCCCCCTGCGTGGCTGGCTGACTCTTACTCATTCTTCAGGTCTGATCTGGCCTTTCCTGCCTGATCCCTCTTCCTCTAGACTAACAAGGGAGGTTAAGTTCCTCCATCATCCACCCTCATTACTCCTGTCATTTTCCTTACATGCAACCACTATAACTGTAATTAAATGATTATTTGTGTCATTATAGTTGCATAGTTTGTGGCTGCAATAAAACTGAGAGCTCCAGTAGGTTAGGGGCTGTCTTTCTCTCTGACCGTCACTATACCCCTAGTGCCTAACATGTTGCCTGGTACATAGTAGATGTTCAATAAAATTTAAATGAAATTGGAGGGTTTGAGGAAAGGAAAGGAGAAAAGGGGGCACAAAAGGTCAGAGCAGATAATTCCAAACTTTTAAAATCCTGGGCCTGTGAATATCACTAGTCTTGCCTTTCCTTACCTGCCAGAGTGACATCAGGTCCACTTCCCTGGGTGATATTAAGATGTCTGAATAGGTCCACACGGGGACAGCACTAGGATTTAAGCTGATAGAGACTTCTCAGCTGGAAGAAAGAGAGGCATCCGCCTGGTCTGGCTCCCCACTTTTCCCAATCATGACTAAGAATTCATACTTCTAAAGCAAGCCTTGCATGAGGAAGCCCCTCTTCTAGATGTCTCCTGGTAAATAAAATGGAAGCTGTTTGTTGCTGAGAATATACGACATCAATAATAATAACAAAATACTAATAGCTGGCATCTACTGAAAGCTTACTATGTGCCAAGAACTGAATCAAGCACTTAACAATAGTTACATATATAATTATTTCAATTAGTTCTCCAACCGTCTTGAGAGGCAAGTATGTATTATTCCCCTTTACAGATGGGGAACAAGCTCAGAGAGATTGTGTCATTGGCCCAAGGTAACCGAGGGTCAAATTAGGAAGGAGTTGAGTCAGGACAGGACTCTAGAGGCCAAGTTTTTACCCACCGGGATATACTAACTTCCATTTTAAGCGCTATTCATACTGTTCATGGGGTTCTTGAGGTAAGAATACTGAAGTGGTTTGCCATTCCCTTCTCCAGTGAACCATGGACTGCAAGGAGATCAAACCAGTCAATCCTAAAGAAAATCAATCCTAAATATTCATTGGAAGGACTGATGCCAAAGCTCCAATATTTTAGCCGCCTGATGTGAAGAGCCGACTCACTGGAAAAGACTCTGATGCTGGGAAAGATTGAGGGCAAGAAGAGAAGTGGGCAGCAGAGGGTGAGATGGTTAGATAGCATCACTAATTCAATGGACATAAGTTTGAGCAAACTCAGGGAGATAGTGAAGGACAGGGAAGCCTGGTGTGCTGCAGTTCATGGGGTCACAAAGAGTCAGATACGACTTAGTGACTGAACAACAATTTTAAGCCCATGAGGAAATGCCAGCCTTAGTCTTTCATACTTACTCAGAAGATAGAAACTGACACCATTTATAAACTTGGGGTTTATTTGGGATCTTGTCCTAGAAGCACCTAGACTCAGCTCAAAGAAGAGGAAAGATGCCAAAACATCTGGAATTGCAGGAGGAAGCAGATACATACTGCTAGAAGGTGCCAGTCCTGGATATTCCCCAGGAAAACATGCCGGGTTCAGGCCCTCCTGCTTGAAAGTCAGGCCCATTTTAGCCTTCCCTCTGGACTTCTCTTCCCCCAGTGGTGATGCTGAGGGCTTATTTTAGACTAATGGTTTGAGGTAAGTGACAGATGAGCCACACAAGGTCACATAAACCCAACCCAGCCAGTATGAGGGAGGATCTACTACGGAGCATGGGCTGTTTTCTTGGGATCTCACTTCGGGTCCTGGATTATTGCGTAAAGCCCCGTCTAGAAAATGAGAACTATTGCGGACACCGGGTCATGGTCTCTTTTTTCCCCACCTTTCCCTCGTGTGCTCACCTCAGTTTTATCCCTCCAGTGATTAGCAGAGCCTGAGCTCCAAAGTAGGTCTGGACTCAGTTTAAGACCATTAAGGTCCCAGACCCCATGTGGCTGAAATTTGGTCTGTCACAGATACTTTCCAGCTCATCTTTTTAGCCTGCATTGATCCTGGTGTTTTCTCCTCTAGTCTGTGAACTGCTAAAGGGCAAGGTCCAAATTAGTGTTAAATAGGGTCAGTGGGCAGGCATCCTCTATTGTTACTTTCTTCTACTGTGTTCTAGAGACTAGAAAGCTAGACTACATTTCCCTGACTCCCTTACAGTTAAGTGCACTTGTGTGACTGGAAGGCAGAAAGTGGAAAAGGCCTTCTTTCTACTATTTTGGGCTTTCTGCTGGTAAGCAGGATTCCGGAGACGTGCAATTCTCCTGCAACAGTTATTCCAGCTTCCTGGTCTCTTCTTCCTAATTCCTAGATGGCAAAGCCTTGGCAGTGTGTTTTTTAATTCAATAGTACCAATGGTGGCCTTTTGAGTCCCCATTTCTGATTATGGACTATGTCCTAGCCCTCTTGGTACAGCTTCTAGGAGTCCACTCCAGAAATCTTTAAAAATATTTTTGTAAGGACTCAATTCCCTATATTAAATTCCCTTCAGTTTAAAACACCTAGAGTAGTTTCTGTTTCCTGCACCGAATCAAGCCCTCAAGAGTTGTGGAAAGACTTCTTGGACAAACTGGTCAGTTTAATGAAGGTAGGAAACCAGTAGAGCAAAAACAAAAATACACTATCATAAATCAGCTTCTGTTACTGACAACCAGTAGGCTTTCCCAATTAGGGTATAACAAAGATAGAGGCAGGGCAGAGTAGGTAGATAGCACGAAAAGAAATAGACATATTTCAAGGCCTTATGTAAGGCTTATACAAAGGGGATAGAAGGCAAATAAGTACAAAGTTCAAATGTGTGAGTTCAGAAGTCTGTTACAGATCCACCATTGAATGCACACTGAATATGTGTGATCCTTAGATACAAACACACGCACGCACACACACACACACACACACACACAGAGTGTGACTCGGGATTCTCTCTCCTAGCTTGAAAATTCAGCCCCCTTTATTTAGTAAGATGGCCCCAAATGGGATGGAGAATCATGTAGAAGATAAAAGATGTGTGTGTGTGTGTGTGTGTGTGTGTGTTTTAGGAGGATAGAATCAAGGTGAAGTGATAAGACTGCAGAGAACGAATGAAGTAGGAATAATGAAGGAAGAGCTGGAAGTATATGGGAGAGTAAACTGGGAGTGAACTTAAATTGAAAAGAGGAAAGGAGGCGAATGAAGGGGTACTTAAGGGGACATAAGCAAGAAAACCAACCTCCTCACTTCTGAATAACTTGATTTCTAGTGCACAGTGCCTGGAAAATAGCAGGCATTAGATATACATTTACTAAACTGAAAAACAAAGTTAGGAAGGATGGGGGAGGCAGGATCACATAGGATGAGGTATGTGCATACTTATAACCACTAATATTTATGAAGTTTTACCATGAGCCAGGCACTCTGCTAAGCATTTGACATGCATTATGGATTTAAACACACAAAGCTCTCTATGAGGCAACTGTTAAAGTATCTTCATTTTCTACATGAAGAAACTGAGGCTCAGACAGTTTAACTCATCCAAGATCACACAGATACTAAGTGCAGAGTTAGGACTTGAATCCTGACTTGTGCTTCAAAACCAGTATTTCTCACCACCACATTATATATATTCCTGTTTGAGTCAAAGGTAGGTCCACCACCCCCCATCCCCCTGTATAAGTTCAGAGGGCACACAAAGGGACATGTGCCCAGACCTGGTCTATCAGAGAGGAGAGGCTGGCAAAGGAGGATAGGGAAAGCAGCTGGGGCCAGGCCAGGTTCCCTATCTGGGGAGGGACCATATTAAAGCCTCATCTTCAACAACACACAGAAAAACAATTTGAAACTTAATCATCTCCCAGAATTATGATCCCTCCCCGCAGCAGGGAGCACATTAGCAGAGCTGGGAAATGATAATTCAGCAGCCCCCAACCCAGCAGGGAGGGAAAGAGAGGAGGAGGGTGGAGAGAGTTAGGAAAACAGAAACAGAGGCAAGGCAGAGATGGGGGGAAGGGAGGCAGGGCCTGACCTCTCCCAGTTTTTTCTTTAACTCTATCAGAGACAGCATTCCAGGGGAGTGGCCTGGTGGCACTTGACCCTTCAATTCTCCTCAGATAGGGCAGGAGTCAAGTTGCTCCTTGGGTCAGTTCTCAGCATCCATGGATGTCCACATCCAGAGCTGCACCCATGCCCACCCAGGCTAGGTGTGGTTTGCAGTGTTAGCCTAGGTGGAGGAGAACTCCCAAGCTCCCAGCCAGCTGAGTCTGGCCCAGAGACCCTTCTAATGTGATGGCACCTAGGCGAATCGTTGGTCTGTCAGGACCCGAGGTGCTGGACAGCTCCTAGCCCCAGAAATATTTCTCCAGAGAGAGCCAGAGAGTTGGGGCGAGGCTTCTACCCAAAACCGCAGCAATTTTCACCCTTAGGAGAAGTGCAAAGGCTGACGGGAGCAGTGGGGGAGAGGGCTTGGGTCATGAGGGGGTCCTGATGGAGATGTGGTGGGGACATGGAGACTGGAGCCCTGGGGGCAACTTCTCCAGACACATTCCTTCCTTCTGAGTCGAGACCCCCCACTGACTCCACCACCCCCCCACCCCCACCCCCCGCCAGGGAC